>JACCEG010000119.1:160604-197479 GCA_014065205.1 Tuber brumale | reverse complement strand
GGAGGGTTGATTTCAATCGCCGGGTGTGTAGAGGAGACGGAGGATGGCCTATCTACTCGGACCTAATGTCCTCCTTATATAGTTGCCCTTCACGCCCTTGTGACTCATCCTTTTAAGTCACACGCCATATGTGACTCACAACTGTGAGTCACACCAAAAACATCATAACTAGTCATATGACCAAAGTGGTCACATGCGCGAAACCCATGACCTCTAAATGAGGTCATGTGCGAAACATAACATATCATCATAACCATATCATATGACCAAAGTGGTCATATGTGCGAAATCCCATGACCTCTAATGAGGTCATGTGCGAAACATAACATACCTATGACTCATAACTATGAGTCATGTGAAAACCTTTCCTTGCTAAGCCACATTCATGACATAAGCACTTAAAAAAGGGTTTTGGGCTATTTCAATCTGCTGAGCTCAAATACCTTACATCCTCCTTAGCTAACTACCTACCAGTATACCTTTTCTAATACTATCGATTTCACTACCACTATATTCTATCACTATTTACCTACACACTATGTCACAACAATAACGGTGGCTTTTGGCTGACAAAACGCGTCGGTCTGTCCATGGTCGACAGGTACAAAGGGGGTCCAGGGAGGATGTGTCCAAAAATCTAAATCACGGGATAGGTTGACTATGATACCACCCTCAGCTCCTTGTACACTTCCGAATACTGGATCTTCTGAGAGTGAGAGGGAGAGTATCATGTGGGGGCCAGTTTCATCACAACCCCAGGTACCAAAGCCAGTTTTTACAGACAATGAACAGCCTTCAGCCAATAACATCATTGACTCACATGATGGAGAATATGAGGATCAGGCAGACCAGAGTGAAGACAGCGAGGAAGTTGAGGAACAGGAATCCAGTTGAGAGGCAGCCTAGAGACTGATCAGACATGGGTTTCATGAATCGCAGCTGTCGATACTGACAATCACCTCACGACATATACACAGTTCAGGGAGCAGGATCACTTACACTGGACAAAGAACACCTGGCTAAGTCCATGTCAGTCAAAATCGGCTTACACCCCCTAACCTCTCCCATTCGTCAACACTCTCAAATCCAATCATTACACGGACAATAACTCCCAGCCATTTCACTTCACTGCTAGCAGAATTAGACAGTGGAGGGTGACCACGAACTAAGAGCAGACAAATAGTAGTGGCAGGGTTGGAGCGCAGAATTCTACTCAAAGCTCGTAACCTAATGTGGGACAGGACTATCTTCGTTAATACATTTCCAGACACAATTGCACTGGCCATGGCAGAGTGCAGGTGTTGGAATGATGCCAGCAGTGAGTTGGACTTTCCCGACCATCCCAATGCTACTGAAGATTCTGGTGAATGGGAAAGTCCCCCTTAATTAAAAATTCACTGCTAATCTGCCAGACTAAATAGAGTAGCCGGTTGTGCGGCAGATTTGGGCAAAGCACTGTGGATGCCGATCTCAGTATTTGCGCGTTGCGAAGATGGGTATAAGAGAGCTCTATAAGTTTGGTATAGAAGATCCTATGGCCTGTGCACAATATGTAGCATACCTGCTAGATCAGGATAGATTCCTTCACCCCCTTAGCAATCATAAGGTATAGTCTGTAGACATCTCACCTGCTATTTGTGACTACAGTTACTAAATATGCTGAATATAGGGGACAGTCAATCGCCCTTAGGTTCCAAGCGCCACAGATATTGAGGGTCATATTTGAATAGTTTTATTCTAGTCCTAAATGGAAGGGTATGAAGGATGAGGGATTTCTTGGTAAGATCAATGGCCCATTTATCTATCTAACCATGGCCATTTTGTGCCATTCACTAAGGTGTTGGTGCACTGAAATCTTAATTGATAATGTGGCTTTCATGCGTGCTAGTTTGAAAGGTAAGCTAGGGAATACGGACTTGCAGATTTCAAATACGTCTAGATCCCTAAGCAGGCATGGTGATATATATGGAAGCAGCAAGTATCCGGGAGAGATGGTAGGTACGCTAACTGAAGGATAGGACTCCTGAAATGCCTGATACAGACCTAGAACAATACCGGCAAGTTCTTCCAAGACCAAATCATCAAGCGGATAAGGGGAACATTGGAGGTCAGAATCCTGCAGGAATGGGGAAAGCACATCGAGAGAACAGAGGGATATTCCAATGATGCCGCTTCATTGTGGTGTGAGTTTGGAATAGGTCCGGAAGTGGGTGAATCAATGGCGACTGGTGGTCTTGTAGAGACAGAGCACAAGCGGGAGTGGCTAAAGCTGCAGTGGGCAGATCAAGAAGAAGCAGGCGATTCTAAAGATTCTAATGCTTCTGCAGAACACGTGGGAATGCCGTCAGAGGGGTGAGAAATGGATGTAGAAGATGAGAATGTTTTTATCACTACTCGGTGATTAAGTATATAGAGGTATAATAAATAAACTATAAATATGGAAAGAGTCCAGAGAACACAAGGGTAGAGAGCTGTGTGATCGCGTCCGGGGGCGATTGTAGACTTAAAAGGCGGGACAATCGGCAAGTGGTATGAGGATGAGGAGGTCATCCAGCAGGCAACTGTGAAGCCGGAGGGTAGGGAAATGTGTCGGGCGGGCAGCTCAAAGCTATCGCTGATAGGAAGACATCCAGTGCAGGTTCAGAAGCGAGAATATGTTTGTAAGACACTGCACTGAGCGCTAGAAGCTGGGCGCAAACAGGGAGCCTACTGGTGAAGCGAGTAAAGCTAGGGCATGTGGGCAGGATGTCAGGTGGACTAGTTAGGGAGTGGAGGGTGTGGGGGCAAAGAAGGGAGCAGAAGGAGGAGGTTCCCCAGATAAGCAAGAACGTCGGCCAGATACCGGAGAGTGTCAACATAGTCCAGGAGAAGACGGGGGACGTTCCCCAGATACACAAGAACATCCGCCAGATACAGGTGGGTGTTCGCATAGTCTGGGAGAAGAGGGAGGACATTTACCAGATACGCAAAAAGGTCAGCCGGATACTAGCAGGTGTTCACATAGTCTGGGAGAATAGGCACGGAGTGTGTATGTTGGGGAGGAGCCCATGGGTAACGCAGGATCAGGGGAAGAAAAGAGGAGTGCGGGCCCATATAGGGGATGTGTGGGATGGAAGAGTAGGCAAGCAGTTCGGTGTCAGCAGGAGGGGAGTATGCGGATGGAGGGTAGGAGCGAAATAGGGAGGTTTTGCTACGACGGTCGTAATCAGCACTGTGCTTATTTTGTGGCGAATCGTGAGTGTTACAACAACCTCAGAACACTTGAAGTTTTGCTAAGCACAGTACAAAACTTGGTGTAGGTTGAAAGTCTTTCTCCTAGCGTTGGTGCAAACCATACCAACTTTTAGTAAACAAGTGTGTAAACACAACCCCTTTACGACCGCCTTATTTGAGAACTGTTCTTAAGACTGTGCAAAGTTGAGCCACCGAGCGCTATTGCACATGTGGAAAGGTTACTGTCGTTGCTGTGGTGATAAGGGCAGTTCAAGTTATGACGGTCATAGCAAAACCTCCCTAATGGGGCCATGCGGTGGTGCAGTAGAGACAAGGTTGCCCAGGGAAATACGTCCGGCAGTGTGCGCCTGGAGCTTCGTGTGCACAGGGTGTGCAGGGCGCACCAGGATGCAAGTTGATATTTTTGCTGATGTTGACACCTGTATGAGAACTCTTTATTTCCTGGAACCCAATTAATACCTCATCCATCTTCCAGTTAGCAGAAACTCAATACGCCATAATTCCCAGAAATGCAAGTTTATCTGGTGAAGCCCATGCATTGGCAGCCCACGAAATCTTTGCATCTACTGGTATATCAGTGTGAATTTTGTTCACAGTAGAGTTATCTAGCCATTTCAAGTGTCTTGTCAATTTTGTTGGGCTTGGAATATTAATCCCTGGTCAGATATACTTGAAGACTCAGGGGAAGACGAAGTTGTTTGAACAATTACAAGCAAGATTCATAGCAAAGAAGGCATTCAGAAAGTATTCTTCGCAATTCTGCTAATTGAACCCAATTGGTATTAACAGATCAACTATCTTGTACCTATTCCATGTCTTGGTTCTTTTTGGCAAGAGGGTTAGTATATCTGACAGTGGTAAACTTGCAGCATCAAATCCATTAAACATTTTAGACTTCTGACAGGCAGAGGAGTTGTTATGATCATGCAGCGAGCTGGTACCTGTCCCACTTGGGTGAGCAAGAACCTTCTTGCGTATAATGCACATTACTCACAGTCTGCCAATGGAACTACTCAAGTAGTTCATGTATTATCAAAAGTATTTCAATATATCCGTATTTCAAAAGTCAGAGTTTCATCTTATCTTCTTCTTGCCAGCATATTTCATAGTTTATACTGCAAAGCTTGGTGATTCTTGCCACCACTTTATCCAACTCTCATGATATTCTTTGGCATAGAGATAAATATTTCCAAATATGCCAAATGAATCTTAGCCTCTTCAAGTAGCTGTGAGAACTATTAGGTTAGATGTATCCAAAGCCAGCCCTGGGCTTCTGTGATATGCCGTAATAGAATCTGGGGGTAAAGACATTGTTGAACATAGCTCTCGAGTCATGCCAGGTCTAGGTATTGTTGTGGCTGGACCTTCACTCATGTATAGACTTGATTCAACTAAAAGGAGGGAAGAATCTGAAGACAGTTACCATGTTGGGCTGTCTTGCACCCATCGAAACGATGTCTTATTTCTTGTACTGACACTGCCAGGGTACTGGGCAGGTTGGTTTCTGATAGTAGAAAATCGTGATTGTAAAGCATTTTTATAAAGTACGAAAATAACAAAATATTGCTTGATGGCAGAGAGGTAGCTTTTGATAGTAGGAATAATAGAATTTCTTTGAAATATCTAAAAGGCTTCTTAGCACTAGGCTATAAGCTGTAGTTATAAGATACCTTAAGTACTTCGCTTGTAGCTCACCTGACTGCTATTCTATAATTATTGTTCTCTACTTGCATATGAGTCCTCATGCATATGTGTGCATATATGTGCATATGAATTCATTGTAATTACTGCTGTATGAAGCACAGTAGGAGCTACACCAATTGAGAATAGATATTACAGGATGAACACAGGATGAGCTTTGAGCTTGCCATAGTTTTCTGGGTTATATGTAGTGGTCAGTACATGGCTCAAGGCCTTGGGTGGTTGACTGTAATAGAATTAGGGTATTTATCTGAATATACTAATACCAATTCTGCACTCTCACACAATGCCTTCTCCATACATAGTAACTTAATCTGACAACAGGGCCTACAAGCACTGAAAGCCTTAATGTGATCTTGAAGATTTGCAGAAAGAACAATGTAGGAATGATTGTATTGAAGAGCAATACCTGTATAGTACAATCTCTGGCTTAGTTTCTGCGTGATAAGATATGATTTCTCATTCTGCCCACCAGATGTAAACTGGACACTATGTGCTGTAAATCATGTAATTGCTATCCACCTAAATGCCACTCTTAGGTGGAGTTACAATACAACTATACTAAAACCCTGGCTGTCCCAACATATTTTTTTTATATATTGTTTAGACGATGGCTACTACACCTCAGTGAGTTGCAATTCCAGAGTTCCACACCTGGGAATTCGGCCTAAATAAACCAATTAACCTCTACTGGATATCTTTTAGGTGAAAGACTATTTTATTTTATTTCTGCATGCCGCTACTGCATTCTGTCTAACTTGTGGAGTTTTCTGATTACTTACACTACAAGGGCTAACCATGAAATGAAGACAAGCCTTGGGCTAAGGGCCAGTCTCCATGAATTGGTCAAAAATATAAGTTGAAGCTATGTGAGTTCAAGTGTGCAAATAATAGATAGAAGGCAGTTAGATTATTGAGGAGTGGACCAATCACAGGAATGTTGAAACTTCAAGCAGTGGAATCTCAAAACATCATACAAGCACCCAATTTAGTCTATGAGACAGAAGGTCGAGTCTCGAGCTTAGAAATATTTTTGCAGTGCAATTTCAACAGTACAGTTGTGAAGAGTAAACTGACCTCATGACTGGTTCCAAACTCAAGTTCAGAATGATGGCTTTTCTGTTCCACTCCTGTAGATCTGTGTAACTAATCAGTAGCCCAGCTATACTGCAGTAAGCCTGATATAAATTAGCTTAATAAATATATGGTTATAAGCTTTCATGATACTGGCTTGCCTATTATCTTACTGCTATCCTGTTCAAGAGTTCCTCTGCTACTTTCAAATCTATATCCACCAGCTAGTGACTATCAAGTATTTTGCAGTCTGTCTCCAAGATTATTCCTGAACATTCTCTTACCACTAGGGTATTGGCTTTATCTCATTCTCTATATCGATCATTATCAGTTCGAACTGTGAAAACTCTGAGAAACCATATGGTTAATACATTCTATACGCTTGGCCACATCGAACCTGATATCTATTTACTCCGATAGTGTTGTGCAGTGGCCACTGCAGTAGCTGAACATAGTTTTTTTGAGGACAAGAACTTCCCTCAAAGTGCTCGGGACAACTATAGTGTGCCAGGGCCAAACCCATTTCCATATCCATATCTCTACTCAGTTGCCTGAGGTTATAAAGCTATACCCTTTTTGTGTAAGACAAATATTGCAACAAGCTCATACCTTACCTACTGCTTATAATACTGTAGTGCCAATGTCTTAGATTATCCGAAAGCTAAAATAGATATTCCGGTATTGGGAAGTATGTATTGGTTGGGAGCAAAAGCACACTAGGACATGTCAGAAAATGTAGAGCTCCTATGAAAAGAGATGGTATCAGGGTTATTTTAGTACACGGATGCGGAATATATGGTGATTCATATTGCTCTAAAGGGAGGAATCTATATCTGAACCACTGTGCTTTCAATGAAGATAATGCATAGTGATAGTACTAGCAGAAGGGTTATCATGGGAGTCGTTTACTGTACAATTGTAGATTATGATTCTGATTCAAAAATAGAATTCTATCCTGCTGACCGCTAGGATTAGCCTGCCCAAAAAATATACCAACTTATTTTATTGCTTGGTTGAATTCTGAAATTTGGATTAGACATACTGTACCAGTATTAGTCAGGAAATACCAGGGCAGATCTGAATTTGGGTGTTAGCTGAAAGTCTAGCTTTAGATATATGGCTGTAGACATATGGTTGAGTGTCTAGCTTTGGGCCTATAGCTTTGTGCATATTGTTAGGGGTATTACTTTATGTTAGATATATGGAAATCTGAGACAATAAGTACACAGACCTCGCGGTAGAGTAACAGTGCACAGACCCTCGATTTACTGAAGCCAAACACCACCTTCCGGCCCCCTTAATGAGCCTGCATATCATTAGCGAGATTTTGAGAGTTGCATCTTATGACTAAAATGTCATATCAATGAAGCCCACTTCATGACATCATATATGTAACTTGCCATCTGTCAGACTGCAAGCTGTTCACAGGATATATGAGAAGGGACATTTGGTGATATCTGGGAAGTAAAACAGAAAATGTCCATCATCCGAGGCACATTGAGATAGTAGGCTTTAAAGTTAGGCTTTCTCAACTATAGGGCCAAACGGGATAGGACGTTTCCAGAGAAATACCCCAAGAAGATGTCTCATTAGTGGAGGCTATTGAGGACATACCGAATCCACCCTTACCATTCTGAGATCAGCTGCATGTTGGTTGGTGCGGGCGATACGACCCCTCTATGAAGGCCGGTAGACCAAGAAGAAGCACGCTCAGACAAGAAGAGCTAGTTAAGTTGAAGACCTATAAAGATGTTGACACGTTGGGCTTGAACTTGTGATTGGCCCTAGGTGGTCTGGCATGAAACTGGTTACTTCATGACTGAAGAGACTACTGGAACAATAGTCAACAAGAATAAAGTAATATAATAGTATATGCAAAGAACTGAGTTGAAGGCCGCTGTTTGGTATAACAAATAGCGCAGTTATCTCAATGGAGAAATACTATTCAGTAACTGTGAAAGGGTGTGAGAAGTTTCTGGGTCAAGCGGTGCTCACGCTTGTGAGATTCTGGACATCAGCGTATTAAAATCAGAGTGGTACTTCCGAGGCATAGTAGTTAGAAGTAGTCCATGAACACTCAGATGCAGTATATAAATATTGATGTCCCTCCCAAGCTTTACAGACATTATCAAGCATCGAAGAAGAGATCTTATCAATATAAAATTTGTTTTACACTTACATCTTAACTTTACCTATTATATTGAGACAAGCCTTCCTCAACAGATTCTTCTATCAAAAGATTTTGGCTTACATCCCTTAGTTATACTAGAGTTTGGCATCTGCGTAACAGGATATTAATAGTTCTCCTTGTACCAAGGCTCACTATATGAACTACAAGTTTACTTCTAACTCCACTCTCAGCTCACTCTATGATTACATTTTTGAAGCACCTCACTGTCCCATTTACATTCATACATTTAAAGAAATATTGGGTACCAAGTTGCTCGAAATCGAATTAATTGAAACACCAGAACCCTCGTAATTCACAATACCTTTGAGGATCTCAATAAGAGATTACTTCAATTCCTTATATTGCACTCGGCTTGGCTCAAACTTTAAATGCAGTTCTACTGAGTCAGAAGACTTCGTCAAGTGGAGTACCCAGTACTCAAACAAGCAACAAATAGACACATTTGGTCAAGAGCAAACCAGTCCTTCAGCTTGCACCTAAAAACCCATATATGTACAATAAGTACATTTTAAATCTTCAGAAAAGGAAAATTCAGGTTCTAAACCCAGAATCGGATTGCCTCAACTATTCCATACCATCTGCAAAAGAATACCTATTACGCCATTCACAATTCCCCAAATTTCTCAAACCTTTTAGAAGAGACCGAGAATATTGGCGCGAGGTCCCAGACCCAGAATCCCAGGACACAATGTTAGGGTTAAAGCTGTCAGATACACTCTGTAACGGGATGGCGGAAGTACTGCGGTGTCCTACAAGGATAATAATGGGGGGAGAACCAATGGATACCCCACATGATAAATCCACAACCGATGATTCAATACAAGGGAGTCCACCTATATCAATACCAGTTGATCCGCGATTTCGCAGAGGAATTGTATCCTCTTACCCATGATCTTCCAGTGTGGTTAGTACCTATCGGATATCATGGGCCTTAACACCAAAACCTGTAGACCATACTGCAAACCTAGCTAAGTTAGCTACTCGTCTAGGAATAACCTTGGGTCGAATTAGACAAGATATCAATATATCTCTCGATCCTGCCAATATCACCTTCAAATACTTGAAGGGAGACACTCAAGACAATACCTTGAAATTGATTAACATATAAGAACAGATTCCTGATGGTTAAGACATACATGACAATGATATCGCATTGCTGTTGATGTAGATGGCGGGAGTAGAACAAGAGGTAAAGAACTTCTAACGAGCAATGCGATGAGAAGTATTGGCAAAGATTGACACCCATGATCAGCGTCAACACTAATACGAGGAAGCAACTACTAGGTTACATGGAACGCTGAGGCAACAAAGCCAGGAGGCTCTAGCATGCAACCAAATGCTAGAACAAATAGTTGCTAGCCTACAAATAGAATTCCTAGAATTCTATTCTAACAGTGTCAGTCACGAGAAGGATGTTGATTAGGCATTAAATGCATACTGGTTGGATCAAATAATTCACCAAAAAGAAATTCGAGAGCTCAAAACTCTCCCGCATTGGCAGTGGGAAATAGCAAATAATGTCATAAGAGCATTAATGGTCTTGTTAAATAAAGCAATACCAGAAGTACCAGAACAAGGTGCTTCAGAACTATTATGTTTACTGGCTATTGAGGAAGAGAATGATGACGACAATTACTCCCCACCAACGTGCAGAGAAAACCGGAAAGGCAAATAAGCTGCTGATGCATCTACCTCAAGCGCACAGAGAGGAGTTCCTAACGATCGTAGCAATGACGATGATGACGATGATGATGAATCAGAGAGAGGTAAAAGTGGAAGTCTTAGTCATGGCCAGTAAGGACAAACACCAGAACAGTCTGGTATGGCAGAAATGCTTGCCAATACAATAGCGCTAAATGTTAAGCGATAATCAGAACCACCCCCATTCTCAGAAGCCAAATCCACTCTAGACGTATATATCTGGATTATACAATGTAATACCTATTTTGAAAGAAACTTGCAAATGTGAGACAATGCCCAAGAGTGAGTTATTTACATGCTCCTTTGTACCAAAAGAGACATAGTACTTCCTTATACTAACTGGTATAGGAAGGCTATGGATGGACTTCAGATGGGAAATCTAGCAGCCCAAGTTGGCTACGTGGACCCAGTTTGAACATGATATGATCAAATATTTTACCCTAGTAGAAGCTGAAAGACAAGCGCTGCGAGATATGAAGCAAGTCAAGTATGAAGGGAATATTGAGCTGTCCTTAATATTCAAGCATAACCTCAATATCAGAGCACATATGACGGGAGAGTCCTGGAGGGAGGAAGTAGAAAATAAACTTCGCGATCAAATAGCTTCCAGGTTACCGGCATTACAATATAACACAGATCAAGAACGGGAAGTAGAATAGATGCTGATTGGTCCGTCAGAAGAAGCATTGCTTGCCGGAAAGAAGCTTGAAAGAGACCAGCCACCTAAAGTACGAGAAGTCCACGAAGTCGGAGGGGGAGACTGACAAGACTCTTAACAAAAGGAACAAAAGACTAACAAATCTTAGGTCAAGGGAGGTGGAGCCCCACCTCAAAAGCGGAAGCGCAATGATAAACTGGATAGGCCAAAGAAGAAGTTAGAAGGTATTGTAAAAGCAACCTACACAAACATCAAACAGTCTCACACTCGTATCCTGTAAAGTGTGAGAAACACGGGGAGGCGGGACAAGAATTGTACACCTTGTGGAAAGAAAAACCACACTTAGCAAATATGTAGGAGAGATGCCGATATATTGGTGGCAAGAGTCAGTTCAGGACAATAAAAATAGGAATTCATTGTACAAGATTGGCTATTGTAAAGCCTAAATTAGCATGTAGAGTCAGTACTGTCCAGCAAGCACCCTAAAGGAATAGGATCTGGGAACTGGCGGACGAGGAAGAACTGACCAAAGTTACTTCACAGGCACCAATGGCACCAGTGTTTGGATAGTCAGCGTCGATATAAAACTGTAATTAAAATGGAAACTCTTTTTTGCAGGGGTGTATTTGGTACTAACCGTAATGGAGATTGAGTATTCCATGTACAACTACAGGAGTCGAAAATCAAAATGATCAAAGCGGTACAAAGCGAGTCTCTCCTTGCAAGATAAAAGCAAGTAGGCTCTTGTTGAAATTCTCTATTATTCGTTTCATAAGTATATTTCTTTTAAAATAACTTGTATTTCTCTCCTTGGTTATATTTCTGGTTTGCCTATAGATCACGAACATTACTACAGCAAGAGTATATACATTGAGTATTTCGATTATATTTCATGATAACGATGGGATAATTGGATATATATTTTCTTATTGCATGTGTGGGATGTTTCGGTTATTCTCACTTATGTACTGCGACCTTTTTGGAAGGTGCATTGCATGTTAGTTTTCCGCTTAAAATCTCTCACACCATTACAAGTTATATATATTTTACTTGGGATTTCTTTGGTAGTTTTTCGGGGTCAAACTTGTTCGCACTTATGTTTTTATAAGATTTTCCCGCTTATTTCTTTTCTTCGCTTAAGTATGCGTACCTGTATATATAGTTGGTTACCGCTCTGAGTGTCAGAAAGAATTAAGGACAAGAACTACTACCAATCTGCCTTCCTACTCCCATCCTCCTCGCCTAAGTGTGCCTACAGTATACCTTTAATACTGTACTGTATTCTCATACTCAAGCTATTAAGATTGTGCCGCTACATACAAATTCAATAGGTTATGAGCCCAGCGCATTCATAGTCATACGACATACACTCACACACTTCAATAGAAAACACTCTACTACTCTACCTCTCACAAACGAAATAATCGCTTCCTCCTACCGAACGGATTTATCACTTCCAACCTACGGTCGCAACCATCTCTCTTAACATCAGAGCTTGTACCCCCCATAACCCTAACCACTCACTCATACACCTTATCGCTTCCTATAGCAGAATAAGGAGCCCAATTGGCTAGGCTTATTATTTAATTTTCAACACTAGTACCGATACTTAAGCGACATGAGTGAAACTTCCTCAAATGCTGTCGTAGCACCTCGACTACCTCCCCCAGCAACCGCTGGAGTACCTTTACCACCACCAGCTGCTGGCGTACCACTTCCAGCATCACCTGCTGTTGGACCACTCCCAGCAGCTCCCACCCCAGCTGCCAGAAATATCGCCCACAATTCCAAGCGTTCTTGGGCACCGTCCTATAAACTGAGCTCTATCCCAAAGCTTACCGGGCCCGACAACTACAGATCATGGCGTGACATCTCGTAATGTGGGCTGGGACTTTACAACTGCTGGGACATAGTAACCGAAAGGGAGATAATACCGGAACCGTACGAAGACGAAGAAGGCGAAAACAATTTTGAGAAGATAGATGAGTTTAGAGATCGATACCAATGGGCCTCGACCTACTTCCTTGAAACGATAGACTCCCAATGGCTAATCTTCCTGGCAACCCACAAAACACCAGCAGCCATATGGAAAGCCTTTCAAGACAAATTTGCTAGAGAAAATACCTCCTCCTTCTTTGAGTAACTCAACGCTGTCCTTGACGCCAAATATGATACGGCTACACCAATAGCCAATCACATCAACGCATACGATACCCTTTGGAATCGAATGCAACATCGTTGCTCCTCCTCCTCCGCTGATGACCGATACACCTTGCCGTTTGTTTTCAAAACTGTTTTCGAGTCACCTGAAGCAAAAGCTGCTGTTCTTCTCCGTTCCCTCCCCGAGTCAATGAGTAACATCGTTGACAACCTCCAGACTAAGGAGGACCTTACCTACGATCATGTCTATAATAAACTGTTTGACTTGAGACCTTCTTGTAATTCTGAAACAGACAAAGCGTATAAAAGCGCTGATGTCAAAGGAAAAGGAAAGGAAAGGGAAATGGTTCGAAAGATGCCGGCCAGTACCAAGGAATGTACCTACTGCAAAAAGCACTACCCCACTGCATGGTCAAAAGGACATACTTGGAATGAGTATCACAAACTCAAGGCCGACAACCAAAAGAAGAAGGAAAAGAAAGCTGTTAGTACAGCCAAGATCGGAAAGGAAGAGATATTCGAACCGGTCAGTACATCCTCCTCCTTTCTGTCTACACAAAGAAACCCTCATCCACTCAACTGGGTAATCGATACCGGCGCAAGCTCACACAAGACAAACGACCTAGACCTTCTTATAAACTATGTACCTAGTACTGGTACCGTTAAGTTGGGAGATGACTCTATCATAGAGTCATGTGGTTCAGGAATGGTTAGACTCATGGCTAAAACCTCAAAAGGTCATGTAGTTCCGATAGTCCTGCAACGAGTTCTCTGGGTTCCCAAGTTGGGTAAAAGCAACTTGATGTCATGGCGCGCTGTGGTTTCGATGGGAAAGGGTTTTTCTTTAAGTAGTAAAGGGAAGGACATGTTCATTTTAGGGAAAAATAAAGACGAAGTAATCTGGGGAAAACTAGACGGTCAAGATTATGTTGTGCAAGAGGAAAAGGAAGTGGCGAACAAGATGACTTACAAACAATGGCATGAAGCACTTGGACACCCTTCACCTCCTTACCTCCAAAGCAACAACTACAGAGATGACCCGTCAATCCCCAAAGTTCCTAAAGACTGGCGTTGTCAAACTTGCATCACCTCGAAGTCAACAAAGCACAAACCTGAATCAATACAAAGTCGATATGAAAGCCCCTATGATCTAATCCATTCAGATCTAAGTGGAAAGTTTTCGTCCCCATCCTTTCGCAACTCCTGGTACTATGTCACATTTATAGACGACTGTACACGATACACTGGGGTTTACCCCGTCAAGGCTAAATCCGATACTGTAAAAGTGTTTACACAGTTCATCAAGGAAAGACAAACCCAGGACAGTGCTGTTATTAAACGATTCTGAACAGATAACGGAGGAGAATATGTCAATAATGAAATGATAACATTGTTACAAAAGCATGGAATCATACAGGACAAAACCCCGCCTTATTCTCACGAATCTAATGGTGTTGCCGAACAGTACAATAGGACAATAATCACATCAACACGTTCTATGCTCACAGGATTACCGCTGCGACTATGGGCTGAAGCAATCACAACCGCCATATACCTAAGGAACAGACTCCCTAACGGATCCATAGGAAACTCAACACCCTATGAATCTCTCTACAACAAAAACCCGTTGATAAACCACCTTCGCCCCTACGGGACTAAATGCTTTGTCCATATACCAGGGGAGACACGCAAACCTGGAATCAAGCTACAACCTAGGGCAATCGAAGGATACCTTGTCGGATATACTTCCTCCAACAAATTATACCGTATATACATCCCCTCACAGCATAAGATTTCTGAAACGCGACAGATACATTGGACGAACAAAACAATACAACCATCAACTCCAACAGAATCGTTACCGGAACCAGAAGTCTATGCGAATGTCTTTCTACCACCTCTCCCTACTCCATATGAAAAGCAGATACCTCTCTCTACCCCATATAAGCCACCGGAATCAGATACAGAAAAGACACCACCAAAACCGACCATCGAAGTACATCCTCCTCCACCACCAGAAAACCCAGAAGATTATGATGAAACCGCAACACCAGAGGTAACCCCCGAACCACCTGAACAGGAGGAACAACCGGAGGAACCACCGGCAACACGAACCAGATCTGGAAGACTCATCTGCCCACCTCAATACTATGGCAGAAATGTCAAAGTACAGGCAAACAAGGATCCCTTAACGTATCACCAAGCGACCACTAGCTCGCTTAAGGAACACTGGACCACAGCTATGGACGATGAGATAAAGGCACTGAAGAAGAATGGGACTTTCGATGAAGTAGATAAGCCAATAGGAAGAAAGATAATCGATAGTAAGTGGGTATACAAAAGGAAATGAAATGCTGACGGTACACGGGAAAGATACCGTGCAAGAGCCGTAGCCAAAGGGTTTTCTCAAGTACCTGGGTTCGACTTTGACGACACCTTCGCACCAGTTATCCGTTATGAATCACTCCGTTTCCTGCTTGCCGTTTGCGCCAAAAACAAATGGCGACCGCGACAATTCGATGTTAAATCAGCCTTCCTCTATGGTGAATTGAAAGAAGAAGTCTACATGCGACCGTTACCTGAGTACAGTAACGGAGATAAAGTATGGCGACTTAACCGATGTCTCTATGGACTTAAGCAATCTGCGAATGAATGGTATGCTCTCCTCGCTAGATACTTAACATTCAGAGGTTTTAAGACATCCTCCCTTGACCCATGCATGTTTGTTCACAATAAACACGACATCTACATCTCAGTTTACGTTGATGACAACGCTATATACTCGGCCGAAACTCCCGAAGCCACCTCTCTGATAGAAGACCTGAAAACAGCATTCGAGATTACTGATTTAGGGGAAGCTACATTCCTGCTTGGCCTCCACATTGCGTATACATCAGACGGGATACATCTTACCCAAGAACGATACATCATGTCAATCCTCGAAAGGTACTCTATGGAAAACTCACGTTCTGTATCCACACCCTTACCGAAAGGCATTCAACTACGGAAAGGAACAGAAGAGGAACAGATACCTGACGCTTCCACATACCAATCGATAATAGGATCGCTTATGTACTGGACCACTGGTACGAGACCTGACCAAGCGTATACCATTTCATTTCTCTCTCAATTTTCTTCATGTCCCACGGAACAATACCTCAAGGCCGCAAAACATGTCTTACGATACATTAATGGTACAAAAAACATTGGACTGCACTATCCGCACACTACTACAAACGCTATCGATACTTATTTTGATGCTGACTTTTCTGCTTGTCTGGATACCTGCCTTTCCTTTACAGGATACATTATTCTTTTTAACGGCGCTTGTATCTCCTGGCGATCCAAGAAACAGGCCTAGGTCCCAACATCCACAACCGTAGCAGAATATGTAGCTATGTCACTGACTGCGCGACAAATCCAATGGTACCTCAAAGGTCTCAAAGACATTCGCCAAACCGTACCTATCGCTCTACATGCTGATAATACCGGCGCAAATTTCCTAGCGACAAACTATCAGTTAAACGAACGAAAAAAACATATCGATATACATTTCCAAAAAATACGCGTAGAAATCGATAACGGTTCGTTCATACTATTCAAGTTTGCATCGTCAGAAAACCTAGCCAATATATGTACTAAGACCTTGGCAAAACCGGCGCATGAGCTTCTAATGGGACTGTTGGGCTGTAGATAATGAGGGGAAGTGTTGAAATTCTCTATTATTCGTTTCATATGTATATTTCTTTTAAAATAACTTGTATTTCTCTCCTTAGTTATATTTCTGGTTTACCTATAGATCATGAACATTACTATAGCATGAGTATATACATTGTTTATTTTTTTTATATTTCATGATAACGATTGGATAATTGGATATATATTTTCTTATTGCATNATGATAACGATAGGATAATTGGATATATATTTTCTTATTGCATGTGTGGGATGTCTCGGTTATTCTCACTTATGTACTGCGACCTTTTTGGAAGGTTCATTGCATGTTAGTTTTCCGCTTAAAATCTCTCACACCATTACAAGTTATATGTATTTTACTTGGGATTTCCTTGGTAGTTTTTCGGGGTCAAACTTGTTCGCACTTATGTTTTTTGAAGATTTTCCCGCTTATTTCTTTTCTTCGCTTAAGTATGCGCACCTGTATATATAGTTGGTTACCGCTCTGAGTGTCAGAAAGAATTAAGGACAAGAACTACTACCAATCTGCCTTCCTACTCTTATCCTCCTCGCCTAAGTGTGCCTACAGTATACCTTTAATACTGTACCGTATTCTCGTACTCAAGCTATTAAGATTGTGCCGCTACATACAAATTCAATAGCTCTAAGTGAAGAGATCCCATGAGGGTCTTACAAGCTCGAATACAAGGAATCAATACATGGAGAGTCTTGACCAAAAAAGAGGATAGTTGGCAAGTCCGCATGACTTGAGAGCCAACAGTACAAAGTACCACGAGACACCTAGTGGCAGCTCGCTGCTTGTGGGCAAGTGAGTTACTATACCGAAGAAGTGGGACATAGCAATACAAGATCTACCAGATAACAATGCCGATAGGAGAACAACTGACGCGGGGCATTCCACTTACCACACAAGTCTCAGTGATATTATATATATATACTATTTCGCATTCTGGTCAGAGTATGTGGCTGGGATGTATCGCTTTGGTGAGCAAGGCTCCTATGAGGTAGGTAGACGGATAACCAAAAATCTAATGGGAAAGGATCCATGAATACCGGAACCCGATACTGGGGGAGTGAAATGGCTCCTAACTACCCAAAATACTACTATGAGCTAAGGTCTGGTATACCAGGAGAAGGCATCCAGCATGAAAACTGGTCATGTGCAATTACATATCGGTGAAATGCCCCTTAGTATGTCGTCCCAGATTATTAGAGCAAAAAATCACTAGTTTGACTGAGGAGACCTTAGTGGTCACAACTACGCAGATGTAGTAACAAACATGTTACTACCACTACCCAACACCAATGATACCTAAATGCAAGAACCAAAGAAAACTAACCCGCGCTAAGCAGGTGGAATTATATGCTCCAAAACCAAAACAATACAACGGTCCGAAGGGGATTGCTTACCTCCATATATAGGATAAGCAATATAAAGTTAAAGTCTTATTAGACTCAGGATCCAACGTGTTCCTTATCAATGAAGACCGTGTTGAAGACCTTCGCATTCCTATAGTGGAACTCAACAATGTAGTTGATATCTGGGCCTTAGATGGATCATCAGCTACCTCAGAAGAGAAGTGTTATACCCTACTCATAAAATTGGAGATAGGAGAAAATCTACATATCGTTAAAGTGTCGTGTGAAGTAGCTATAGCAGGTGATTATGGAATGATAATTCCTTTTTGTTGGTGGCATCATGAACACCCAGTGTTATACATAGAAGACACAGAAAGTTGGAGTTCTACTACAAAGAGTTGTGAACACTGTGTGGAACAGGACGAAGGGATAGTGGATATGTTCAAGTACAATGAATTAGTTACTTGAAGCTTAAATGGTTGTCAGATTAGACAAATCGGAACCATCAAAAATAGGGAAGACCTCGAAATATTACCGCAAGGATACTGGCATGATAAACATCTGTTTGAAGCCCAAACAGCAGAAAAGCTAGCATCGAGACAAATTTTCAATCACGAAATTAAGTTGATCATATAGTAGATATCCCCTCGGTAGCCGATATATCCACTATCTACAAGACAGCTCCTGGCTTTACGTAAATACTTGGAAACCATGATTAAACAGGGAAAGATTATCCGAAGTCAATCCATGGCAGCAGCAGTGTTACTATTCGTACCCAAACCTGATGGAGGATTATGTCTAG
Source organism: Tuber brumale (assembly GCA_014065205.1). Classification (NCBI taxonomy): domain Eukaryota; kingdom Fungi; phylum Ascomycota; class Pezizomycetes; order Pezizales; family Tuberaceae; genus Tuber; species Tuber brumale. The sequence continues at coordinate 178,903 of JACCEG010000119.1, read as the reverse complement.
TTGTGGACTATCAAAATCTTAATAAGATTTCCCTCCTCAACCAATATCCTCTTCCATTGATGTCCAAACTTCAAGACCGAGTAGGTGGTGCCAAGATCTACACCAAGTTAGACTTCGAAGAGGGCTACCACTGCATTATGATTAAGGAAGAAGATGAATAGGAAACAGCTTCCCAGACAAGATATGGGCACCATGAATATAAGATTATACTATTTCGGTTGGTCACTGCCCTGGTAACTTTTCAAGATATGTTGAACCAAGTCCTCAAAGAATACTTGGTCATCGGAGTTGTATGTTACCTTGATAACATCCTTATGTATGTAAAGGATAAAAAGGAACATATTGAAGCTCTCAAAGGGGTTTTACAAAGTCTATCATACTTTCAGGTAGCAGTATCACTAAAAAGGTCGACCTTCCAGAGTAAAGAAGTAGAATTCTTGGGCTATATAGTGGCGGTCGACATGATTTCTATGAGCACGCAAAAGGTAGAATCAATAATGGTTTGGAAACTACCTAAGTTAGTTAGAGACGTGCAAATCTTCATTGGATTGGCTAACCGCTACTGACAATTTATAAAAATCTTTTCGGCTATCTGCAAACCCATAAACGAGACATTACAAGGAAATCCAAAGGATTTTAAATGCGGACTTGAGTAGGATACAGCTTTTGTAGAACTTAAGCAGCAATTTACCACAGCCCCCATACTCTACCACCTTTTCCCAAAAAGGGAAACAGCGGTTGAAACCGACACTAGCGATTTGGTACCTGGTTACATCCTTTCTCAATACTCATGCCAATGTTGCAGCTAGGGCATTCATCTTGAGTGCCTGACTGCTCAACATCAGTTTGCAGCTCAACATAAGATTGGGGCTCAATGCAATATTGTGGCTAGACTTTGTACCTTCAGATAGGATGGCGGCTTGTTAGAACATATCAGCTCAAAGATATGTAGTACCTCTAGGAACCTAAAGTAATGTAGTTTAATTCAGCTTTTAGTTTGATGAATTTGAATTAATATAGTTTGATAGAGTTTTCTGGCCTAATGAATGTATGCAATTGCAGCTCAATGGAAATTTAAAGCTCAATAAATATGTACCATTGTGGTTTAAAACTTCATAGAACTTTAGTAGTTGACTATGGTTTTATAGTTTTGAAATTCTATGATATTAGAGATATTCATGAGGCTAGATAAAAGTTCTACAAAGCAGGTAGATATTCTGAAATCAGATACTAGTACCTCCCATATTTCAACACATTATAGCACTACTATAATTATCATTCTTCATAAATTGAGTAAAGCCACAATGCTACCTTGAGCTACAAAATCTAGCCACAAAATTGCATTGAGCGAAAATCTTACATTAAGCTGCAAACTGACATTGAGCTGTCAGGCACTCAGGATGAGTGCCTCCGACAACTGAGCCAGCGAATTTTCATTGGTTGTAGCAGCCTAGCTGCAACCTTAGCACAAGTGTTTGGAGAAAAAGCTACATCCAGTAGCGTTCCTTTCACGAAAATTGAACTCAGGAGAGTGAGATTATGAGATATACGATAAGGAACTTCTTTCGATCCTTGAAGCATTCAAGGAAGGGAGACACTACATGTTCGGAAAAGAAAAACTGATTACAGTCCTTGCCAACCAACAAAGCCTATAATACTTCCGCGGCTCAAAAGTCCGGAGTGGCTGACAGATTCAATCGGCTCAGAAGATAGAGGAATACAATTCTAGTATTGAATACCTACCAAGGACAAAGCGGGGAAAGCTGGACACATGTAGCAGATGGCCGGAGTACTATCTTCAGGAAAAAGTCATGCATTGCGAATAAAAGGTTTTAAAATCTGAAAGTTTCATGATTTCGCTAGTTGTGAGGTTAAGCAATGAAGGAGGGGACAGTAATGGAGAAAAGAATTTCGATCTGGAACTGCGAGGAAGTGGAAAGAAACCCATAATTCAGGTTAAGATATTGAGCAAAATAGCATACTTGCCAACAAAGAGCTCAAGAAAAGGGGCAGGACATAATCTATACGCCATTGAGGATTACATTGTCCCAAAATATGGACAAGTATTAATATGAACTAGGATTGCCATAGGGCTACCTAAAGGAACAAACAGAAGAATTGCTCCGAGAAGCTGATTAGCGGTTCAAAGCGGAATCTCCAGTGGAGCTGAGGTAATCAATGCAAATTACACACGTGAAATCAAAGTCGTACTCTCCAACCACAAAGATATGGACCGGCAGAAAAGAATGGCTGATCGCATAGCCCAAATAGTGGTAGAAAGAATCAATACCTCAGACATGATAGAGGTAGACGACTTGGAAGAGACTGAATACAGGACCGCAGGATTCGAAAGCCGTGATATAGCGACAAGTTGCTTGACTTGCGAAGAATAGGAACCTAGTATCAGCTGGCTACAGGCCTCAGCTAAAGGCAACAATCATTTGTAAAACATCTCAGAAGTACCAGAAAAAGTTCTAATATCAAACGCCATTATCATACAATAGCGTCTGAAACAGTTTAAGCCTGAATTCTTGAATGAGATACAGGCAGCTATCTTGATGGACACAGCTTAGAAATGAAGAAGGGAAGAACTAATTAGGCTTCAGGAGAAAGGAAAAGATTTCCCGAAGGATTGGACCTTAACCGACGATCTACTATATTATAAGTAAAGACTATTTGTACCAAATTGTCAAGCTCTATACACCAAGATCATGGAAGGATATCATAATGCAAAGGTTGCAGGACATTTCATGCAAGGGAAAACCTTAGAAATCATCATGTGAGACTTCTACTGGAAAGGACTTGCAGAATGTATCAGCGGCTATATACAATCCTGCAATGAATGCCAATATAACAAATCACCTAGACACACTAAGTACGGATTATTGCAACCGCTGCAAATACCCTATGCAGTGTGGACGTCCATCTGAGTGGACGTTATCACACAACTAGCAGAGTTGCAAGGATGCACTCAGATAATGGTAGTTGTTGATCGATTCACAAAAATGGTACATTTCATCGGACTACAGACATTATCTACTGCGAAAGATGTCATAAATACATTCCCAAACGAGGTCACGAGGCTTCACAGCCTGCCAATGGAAATCCTCTCTGATATGGACTTGAAGTTCGCAGGAGGATACTGCATATCTGTTCGTAAAGCGCGGGAGATTAAGCGAAGAATGTCAACAATATACCACCCCCAAACTGATGGACAAACAGAATGTACCAATGAAGTGCTGTAAGGATACCTTTGAAGCTTAGTCAACTATGATGAGGATGACTAGTATTAACTACTACCTCTTGCGGAACATGTGTACAACAATTATGCTACCAATGCTCATGGGATATTACCATTCTAGGCAAACTATGGATTCCATCCACAAAATGAGTAGATGAAGGAGCGAGAAGCTCAAAATCAAGAGGTAACCCTCTATGCGAACTGGATAGAGACGATACATGAACAAGCCAAATGGTCAATCGAAAAGACACGGAAAGGAATGTGAAAGTATTATGACCAAAAGGCTGGACAACAGCCAGATTTCAAGATCAGGGACAAAGTAAGCTTAAATGCAAAAAATATTCGCACCCGATGAAAATCAAAGAAGCTAAGTCCCCAGCTTTACGGTCTCTTCCAAATCCTGTAAAAGTGAGTATCACGAGCTTTCAAGCTCAATATATGAGATAGATGGAACATTTACCCCGTATTCTATGTTGCATTACTATAACCCTACTGTGAGTCAATTCATGACAATCGCCAGCAAGCCCCTAGAGAGCCAGAAGATATTGATGGCAATCTACAATGGGAGGTTGAAAAAATAGTAAGAAGTGAGATACGTTCTTACAGAAAATGGGTACGCAGCGGCTATTAAGATAAGCGATAACTGTGGTACTTATCAAATGGCAAGGGTGTTCAGAAGATCAGAACACAGGGGAGCCAGTCACTATTATGCAAAATACAGAGGAAGTTGTGGAAAACTTTAATGAAGAAAGTCTGGACATGCCAGGAAGGGCAAAAGTAAGATAGAGAGGAAAAGGTTTGCCTGCCGTGGCCAAGTATATGTGGTAGGATTTTTACCCAGACAGTAGTAAGTCTTGAGATGATTTGGAAAAGATTATCAAAGTTATAAAGGCATTCGAGGCGAAGCCTGGTAGGAGGGGGCTCATGTTAGGCATATGCGAATCAGTGACAAAAGGTGCACAGGCCTCATGGTAGGGTAACTCCATACAGACCCTCGATTTACCATAGCCAACACCCCCCTCCAGCTCCCTAATGGGGCTGCATGTCATTAGCAAGATTTAACGTATTACGTCCTGTAGCTAAAATGTGACATCAATAAAGCCTACTTTATAATACCATATACGTCAACGCCGTCTGTCCAACTGCATGCAGTGCGCAGGGTATAAGGAAGGGGATCTTTGGGGACATCTGGGAAGTGAAACGGAAGAAATCCGTCAGAGGCACACTGAGATAGTAGGCTGCAAGGTTAGGCTTCATAAACTATAGGCCGAAGGTGATGGAAGGCATTGAGCAAAATACCTCAAGAGGATGTCCGAGTAGTGCAGGGTATTGAGGATATACCAAATCCACCCCTACCAGTCTGAGATCAGCTGTAGGTTGGTTGGTCATTGCAATAAGACCTCTGTAAGGAGGCAGGCAGACTAAGGGAAAGCACGCTCAGATAGGAAGACCTAGATTAGTCGAAGACCCATAAAGACGCCACCATGTGGGGCTGGGACTTGCGATTGGCACTAGCTGGCCTGGCATGAAACTGATCACTTCATGACTGTAGAGACTACTGGAATGATAGTCAGCAAGACAAAAGTAATCTAATAGTCTATGCAGATAACTAAGTTGAAGGCCACTATTTAGCATAATCAATACCGGAGTCATCTCAATGGAGGAATACAATTCCATAACCATGAAAGGGAGAGAAGTTTCAGGGTCAAACAGTGCTTGTACTTCTGAGACTCTGGACATTTGCATATTAAAATCAGAGTGGTACCTGGCAGGCATAGTAGTTAGTGGTAGTCCGTGAACACTCAGACATAGAATATATATATCGAAGTGCCTCCCTAGCTTTACAGATATCATCAAGCAATGCAGAAGAGATCTTATCAATATAAATTGGTTTAGACTTTAAATCTTTACCTTACCTATGTTATCGAGACTCGCTTTCCTTGACAGATTCTCCAATCAAAGATTTGCCCTTCATCCCTCAGTTATACTAGAGTTTGGTATCCGCCTAACAATATAGTGGGACCTATGAATTGTGACCTATGCAATTGGTTACAGGGTATATGATAAAACGTGTCAACGAATGTGCATGAATTACTGTAGTATAAAATTAGCTTTTCATGACGATAAACTCTACATTATATGGCAAACAGAAACACGATCTTATACATTTATCCAAAATAAATCTACCCTTGAACTCGATAATATAAAAACAGCTTGAGCTTAAAAATACATATTATGCTATGGGTTGGGAGTAAGAAAGATGAAAATCAATGTAATTGATTTCCGCACTAGAAAGATAAGAGCAAGAGTATCGAGAAAGAGTTAGTGTTAGGTATATTGAAATCTGTGACAAGTGCACCAACCCATGGTAGGGTAACTACGGACAAACCCTCAATTTATTGGAAGGCGAATACCCCTTGGGCTCTCTTGTTGGGCCGACACATCATTAGCGAGATTTCGAGAGTGGCATCCAATAACTAAAATGTCATATCAATGAAGACCTCTTAATAATATTATATACTGTAGTTGAGTTAGTATCATTTTTATATTGGTTTACAAGGTCAAGTGTTCATCTCCCTCGGAGGGCAAAGTTATTATTATAATTCATTGTTACGATCCCTATCCGGTATCAGTTCGCAGCAATGGGTAGACGATACTTCTCTTATTCTCTCTCGACAATAGTTCTTAGGCCTATGCCTGTGATAAGGTTGGAGAGACTCTCGTGTCTCTGATTCTTATCGCCTATCATACTCTTTCTTCAACTGGACTCTTATAGTAGAGTCCTTGTCTCGTAGGTAGGTATCTCGTAAAGAGCGTAAAGGTTTTATATTCATAAAAGTATAAAGTAAGAAGTAAGAAAGTAACTTAGAACAAAGCTTGAAGAGCCTATCTACTCAGCCCTAATGGCCTCCTTATATAGCTGCCCTTCACACTCTTGTGACTCGCTCCCCCAGTCACTTGCCACATATGACTCACAACTGTGAGTTATAGCAAAACATCATAACTAGTCATATGACCAAAGTGGTCACATGCGCAAAACCCATGACCTCCAATTGAGGTGATGTGCGAAACATAACAGATCATCATAATTATATCATATAACCGAAGTGGTCATATGTGCGAAACGCATGACCTCTAATGAGGTCATGTGTGAAATGTAACATACCTATGACTCATAACTATGAGTCATGTGAAAACTCCTGCCTCGCTAAGCCACATTCGTGACAATTGCTCCTCCCTCCCTAAGCTCGAGTCCCTTCGAGCTTAGAATCTCTCATCGTGGAGGTAGTCTGTGAACCTACTGAAGCATTTGGAAGTATGCGTCACTTCTCAGTCAAATCCATGCACCTCATTGATAATGGCTATTCACTTGAGCCGTTCTTTCCGCAGTGCTTCCTCTGATTGCGCTATCTTGTCATTGCAGGAGGCCTGAACTATTTCCATCCCCCTTCATGCTCCGTCTATCGTTTGCTGGTATCTCCTTTTCTGGTTTTCCAGGCGTGTGATTGTTTCGTGTTGCCGTTTCATTTCCTCCACTAGCCAATCATTTTCCCACCACAACTGCTCGATCGTTCGGCATAGTTCTTCCTTGGAGAAAAATGTTATTGTATCCTCCTCCTCTCTAGCTTCCGTCCCCAGAACCTTTTGAGTTGCCTGCTTGACTTCCCATTATTGTCTGCAGTGATGGGGGCAGTACCTGCGCATGCAGTCCTGCTCGGAAATCTTGTGGTGCGAGGGGCCGGTTGGCGGAGGTTGCTGTTGTGTAGCCCACTCGGCTTGGATTGGTGTAGTGGGTGGTGATTGCTTTGTTGCTGACTTCTTGCTCGGGAAGAAGTTGCTTCCTTGTTTTAAGTCTAGGTGCATGGAGCACCCGTCGTCCGTGTATGCCGTCCAGTGACAGACGGCATGGTTTCATTCATTGTCATTTACCACCTTGGCCCATTCGGCCTAGATGGCCTTCTCCTATTCTTCCTTCTCCATTCTGGTTTCTTCTTCGGCCGCTACCCACTTGGCTGCATATCGTGGAGGGCTCGTGGGGCTACCCACAAGCTCGCAGTCGTCTTGAGCGTCCTTGATCCTCAGTTGATGACTTCTGTGGGTAGCGTTGGTGGAAGAGGATGAGGGCATCTTGCGCGTTTGTAACGTTGGTAGCTAGGTAGTACTCTTGATCATGTTCATGGGAATAACTGGTCCACTTAGCACAGTACTGAAGGTTGCCGTGGTGTAAGTGGGAGTTGATTATTACGCCGAGTTCGTATTCGGGTTCTCTGTTTAGTTCGATAGGCGGAGGAGGCGTAATCATTTGTGGGGAGAAGCTTGTTGTTCTGACAGAGTTCCGATAGCGAGATGTGAAATGTATTGTGTATCTTCATGGATGATGGAAGGTTGAGTTTATATGCTCGTTTCCCGATCCTTTCCAATATCTCGAATGGTCCCACTTTCGTGTAATCCAATTTCTTGGACGGTCGTGTCGTTTATATATTTCTTGGTAGTAACCACACCTTGTCACCTTGTTGTAGGTGTGGATTGGGCTTTCTGTGTAAATCGTAGTTTTATGTTTGTCGTAATTGTACTGTTGTCACTTCTGCTCTCAGGGTCTCGTGTAATTGACTCATATCATCTTTTTCCATTATCCGTCCTTTGGTCGTATGACCTATGGTCTAATATTCTGGGTCGTGACCGTAGTCTGCGTAAAAGGGTGTCATCTTAATTGTTTCTTGCTTTCCGTTGTTGTATGCGAATTCTGCTATTGGTTGTAACTCAACCCAGTTGACCTGGTGACAGCTGATATAGGCTCGCGGGTATTGTTCTAATATGCCGTTTGTCTGTTCGGTCTGTCCATCCATCTGTGCATGGTGAGCTGTTAAAAGTTTCTTTTTGATTCCAAGTTCTTCCGTTATCTCCTTCCATATTTCTGACGTGAATATGGATCCCCGCTCAGTGATGATCTCTTTTGGCAGTCCATGTAATCGAAAGATTTCTTTCATAAATGTTGTTGCGAACTGCTGCGCCATCATATACATTCGTGCTGGTATAAAATGGCTCATTTTGGTCCGGCGATCCACCACGACCAATATTGAGTCATATCCATTGGCCTTAGGTAAATCCGTTATGAAATCAAAAGATTTAGATGCCCTTGGTTTTTCTGGTGTTTCGTCGGGTTTTCACAGCCTACATGGTGTATGTTGTACCACTTTCGTTCTCTGGCATATATAGCAGTTTTTGACGTATTGTTTGACTGACTCCCTCAGTCCCAGCCAGTAATATTTCCTCCTGATCAGCTCTATTATCTTAGCCGTTCCTCCTTGTCCTGCCGGTTTGTTGTCGTGGTGTTCTCTGATAAGGTTTGTTCTTATTTTTCGTCTTCTAGTATCTATATCTTTCCATCGTACCAAAGGTCATGGGTCTTTCCATTCGCATAGGTCTAAGGCCACCCCTTTTCTTTCTTTGTCCCTCTTTTCCTGGCTCTTCCTTATTCTCCGAACTCCTTTTCCTCCTCAATCGCTCCTTGCAGTTCTTCGTCCTTTTCATCCTGAATTTCTGTCGATTCCATTGCTTCAAAATATTCTTTTGGAAGTAATATTCTGTTCTTCTGTTTGATTCTTGCGTCTTCTTTGTCTTGTGGTTTGTCACTTGCGATCCTTGTTAAGGCGCCTGGTTTCCCTCCTTCTTTCCTGGGTCGATACTCGATCTTGAAGTTGTATCTGCCCAAACTCTCCAACTATCGGATTTGTCTGTCGTTGAGCTCTTTTGTCGCCTTGAAGGGAACCAGGTTTTTATGATCAGTTAGAACTCTGACCTGATGGTCCTTGTTCTGTATCTATCGTCTCCATTCCTTGAATGCTTGAACTATTGCTAATAGTTCTTTATTGGCGACATCATAGTTACATTCCGCCTGTGTCATTGTTTTCGATCGATAGCAAACCAGGCACTTTTTTCCGTCTTTGCACTTCTGAGATAGGATGCCAGAATAGACATATCACGATGCATCAGTGTCGATAGTCATTTCCTTCCAAGGATCGAAGTGCACCAGTATTGGTGCCACCGTGAGTTTGGTCCGAATATCATCATAAGCTTTTTGCTCGGTTTCCCTCCCATTCCCATTTAACTTCTTTGTTGGTTAGGTTATATAGGAGTTTTGCCATTAGGCTGAACCCTTCAATGAACCTTCGATAAAAGTTGCATGATCCCATGAAGCATAGGATATCTGTTTTGTTGTTTGGCTTTGCCCAGTCCCATATGGCCCCTGTTTTGACTGAGTCCATTTGAACTCCATTTCCATTGATCATGAATCCCAGGTATTCCGTTTCCGTCTTATGGAATTCGCATTTGGATGATTTGATCTTCATTTTTGACTTCTGAATCTCGTTCATGATGCTGCTGACATCCTTTCGGTGTTGTTCCTGGTCTTCCAAATATATGAGTACATCGTCTAGGTAGACTATGTAACATATATCCAGGAACCTGTTGAGTACCTGGTTGATCCATCGTTGGAATGATACTGGTGCGTTGGTCAGGCCAAACGGCATGACCAAATATTCGTACATTCGGTATCTTGTTGTGAACGTCGTTTTCCATTCGTCACCTTTCTTTATCCGCATGTTGTTTTAGGCATCTTTGATATCCAGTTTGGTAAAGTATTTCGCCGTCCTTAGTCGGTCCAGTGTTTCGCCGATCAGTGGTAAAGGGTATCGGTCATTCTTTGTTACTGAGTGCAAGGCGCGGTAATCCACGCATAGTCTCATTTTCCCGTCTTTCATGTTAAAGTGCAGGATAGGCGATCCTGCTGATGCGAATGAGTGTCTTATCCATCCTCTGTTCATATTCTGTCGAATATATCTTCGTAATTCCTCTAACTCCTTTTCCCCCAATGAGTAGAGGCATTGATATGGAATTTTCTTTTTTGATTTCGTTTTCTTATCTTTTTTGAAGTGGATCTTGTCGTCCACTCCTGGTCTCCGCAGCAGTGGTTGATTGGCTTCCTTTTCCTGAAATTCGCCTATGAATTGGTGGTATTCGTATGGTATTATATCGTACCACTCTTTTTCTTTTCGTTGTTGCTTTTGTCTTATTGCCAGTTCGGTGCTGATATTGATCTGTGCCAATTCAATCTCCTCTTCTCGCAGATTCCATTTGTGGATCTCCGCGAGGTCTTCCTCTTATAATATCTACCGAAGGTGTGGGCCGATATTTCTTGAATCTGTGCCGATTCCTCTTTCTTAGTCTTTGCGCTATCTGTGCTACCAAAGACTTTATTCCTCTTTTGGTGTTCTGAAGTGCTCGTACTTCATGCACCTCTTCTGTATTGATCTTCTCGATGATCAACTGTACGATCTGGTCTCCTTGTCGGATCTCTTGGTTGATATCTCCCAGGTTGGCCAAAACCACATTGATTTCTCCGGTATAGTCGTCATCGATGACTCCTGCGTTAGTAATGAGTCCTTTATTGACTGCCAGTCCGCTGCGTGGTGCTATCCGTCCATAGGTACCAGGAGGTATTCCTATCGCTATTCCAGTTGATATCATTTCTTGACCCTGTGCTTGGATTGTCTTATCTTGGTCGGCGTATTGGTCATGCCCCGCCGCTTATATGGAGCCCTTAGTTGGTCCCAGTGCCATCTCTTGCAATGTCTTGAATCTGATTCTCCGATCCGGTTTTTCTCTCAGTTGGTTGAATCGTACCTTCAGGTTCCCCTTGTGTGCCTCTCTTTCTGGTCTCGTATAGACTACTGACAAACTGTTGAGGCATCCTTTCGTGCATCGTTCGATAGCGAACGTAATCTTATTGTTGTCCCAGTCGATTGTGGGGTTGTATTGTCTTAACCATGGCATCCCTAGGAGTGGCTCATGGTTCTTCAGGTTCACTACTTGGAAGGTTGCCTCTTCCCTATAGCTGCCTATCACAATAGGTACTTGCGCTATGTGGGTTATAAGTCCCATAGTGCTGGGTTTTCCATATGCTAGATAAACCTGTCTCTTCTTTAATGTCGGTATCAGGGGGTAGTTGTATTTGTCACAGATTTCCTTATCGATGAAATCTTCCGCTACCCCTGAGTCCAGCACCATGTGTATCGTAGTGCCTTTCTTTTTCATGTCGTACAGTGTCGTTTTGATCAGAATATGATCTCCTTCTTCTTCTAGTAGTGCCGTATAGTAGTTTGCCATAGTGGTCTTTTCGTTCTGTTCGTGTCCGTCCTCTCGCTTCCTATGATTTTCCTCTCTTTCTTGTCCACCAAACCATGTCTTACTGGGGACCGTCTTCTTATTCCGGTTGCTCCTCCTCCATGGTCCTCTGTCTCCAGTTGGTTCTCATTTGTTGTCTGATCCAGTTATTGTCTTGGGCGGGTGTCATCGGTTTCTGCCCATTGTCCAGTCTGCTTCTGCATTCTCGGATTCGATGTCCATTCCTGCCGCATCTTAAGCAGAGGTTCTGATCTCTTCGCTTCTTGTATTCCTCATTGGACAGGTTGAGGGGTTGTCGTGTCTGGGCCTTGTTCATTTCTACCTCGCGGTCAATTGTCGGTTTGAAACTTCCTTCGTAGGGCTGCGATATTGGTCTGAAATGTTCCATCGGTGTTCCTTAGGATGGAAGTCTCTTTTGTCTTCCCGTGCATTTCCTTTTTTAGGTTTTACAAGATTGCCAGTCACGTTTCCTTCTGGATGGCCCATGCTGCCAATTCTTTGACTATATTGGTCTCGGAGTCGAAATGTTCAAATTCCTTCTGTAGTCTTTCCGACATATCAGAGTATAGCTATTCTGATGCTGTTGCTTCGTCCAGTAGCCCTTCAGTTTGGTGGAGTCTAAACTTGTTCCAGTATTCCATCATGGAGCGGGACCCTTGCTCCATGTTTATTATATGGATTCCAGCAGCTCCCCTTGGGTCCACCTCTCCAAACTGCTATTTGATGGCTTCTTTGAACTCTTCCCAGCTCCTCCATCCTGTTGGTTTATTGCCTTCCATGTATGGTGTGAGCCATTTGCTTGCGTCTCCCAGTAGGAGACTTGAAACATAAACAGTCATTACCGCATCGTATCCTTCTTACAACCCCGTAGTGCCAAAGTAAATCGTCAATTTGGCTATGCAGTTCCGGAGCTAGTGTCTGTTCCCTACATATGTCTCTGGTTGTTTGACCTTAGATCCATGTTGTCCCATCATTCAGAGTATTTGTTCCATTTGTTCTCAGCTGCGTTCCAGAGCTGGTCCTGGCTCAGCGCCTACTCCTTCTCCACCTGCCGGTCCCAGTGCCTGCATCGTTTTGTTTTCTTCTTCTTCGGAGCTGAATTCCTCATGAACTGATTGTACTTCTAGTATTATCTGACTTGGTATTCGTCCGAGTTGTAATACTATTCGTTGAAATTCATCTGCTACTTTGGGTAGCTCCCGTGACTAATCTTCAAAGGTGTAGTCCATCTAAATATTGTCTAAGCATCACTATAAGTGATGCTTCGTAATGTTACCATCCCTATCCGGTATCAGTTCGCAGCAATGGGTAGACGATACTTCTCTTCTTCTGTCTCGACCATTGTTCTTAGGCCTATGCCTATGATAAGGTGGGAGAGACTCTCGTGTCTCTGATCCTCATCGCCTATCATACTCTTTCTTCCACGCGACTTTTATAGTAGAGTCCTTGTCTCATAGGTAGGTATTTTGTAAAGAGCGTAAAGGTTTTATATTCGTGGAAGCATAAAGTAATAAGTAAGAAAGTAACTTAGAATAAAGCTTGAAGAGCCTATCTACGCGACCTTTTTCTTTTTTTTTTTTTTTTTTTTTTCTTTTTATCATCATGTATTCGTTGTTGGTTAGGGTACAAGAACTGCATGCAGCGCTAGCTATGGCATAAACAATCCCCATTCCTCCTTCCGCCAGGCCTGACCGTATCCCCAGGACCCTCTGGTACGGGCCTCACCGCACATCTCGCCCCAAAGAAAAACCCATCCCCACCTCGCAAGCGAACTCAGAGAATAAGAGAAGCCTAACTAAGGACAAGCAGGAAAACACAGGAAGGTAACCACCCTGAACATCACAGAAAAAGAATAAAAGAAAAACCACACTGCAGATCCTACAACAAGCATGCCAGGTATACGCGCTGGCAGCAGAAACCGTAGAAGTTATCCCGGAACGCAACCCAACCGAGAAAATGGGCCGCCAGTGGGGGACAGCGAAAGAGGGTGGAGCTATAGAGTATAAGCCAAGTATGGGTATAGCAGTAGGGTGCAAGCCGATCCAATCGCCGGAACAGGGCAGAAAACGAACGCGACTGTGTCAACTCTCGGTAATTGTGTTCGTGTCTGACTAGGCGGTCCCCAGTCGCAGAAGGCAAGTATTTTGCCGCATCTCTCGTGTAGTCCCTTGTTTTTCGAGAGATAGTGTCAGTTAGTGGATGGGATACCACCACTTAAGCCAACCGCGGGAAAAGGCGAAATTGACCCGTGGGCCTGCTGAAGAGTTCTGACGTACTGCGAACCATGTTCCCGGCAGTCTGAAGTGTGGGAAGCGAACAGTCTCCGACCGTATAGAGGGGCCTCGCTAAGGGAGGAAGGCGGTGAGAACGGGCAGTGCGAAAGGTGTACCGGCACCCGGAAGAAGGAAAGCCCCGACGTCTCAAGAAAGCAGAGGAGGGAAGTGAGGGGAGGAGGTAAATGGCCGTCACTCGAAGGCCGCAGCCATTGTGGGAGGAGAGGGGGGGTGGCTGGTTCGTGAACTCCAAGCTTGAGGGTTGATTTCAAGCGCGAGAAAAATAGAGGAGATGGAGCATGGCCGATCTACTCGACCTTTCTTTTTCTCTTTTTTTTTTCTTTTTCTTTTTTATCTTCCTGTATTCATTGATTTATGGTACAAGAACTTGCATGCAGCGCTAGCTATGGCATGAACAAAACCTTAATCTCAAAAACTTACAAGAACAAAAGAACTCTCGCACCAAACTATAAAATCCTCCTAAGCGTGTCCGATAGCCGACACAAAATCCCTACGGAAATAAAACCATAAAATGCATGATCATAACGAAAAATAAATATCCTAAAAAACCAAAAGGAAAACATAGCGGGCAGAGGCCGATCCCTTTTCAGGGAGCGAAACCATAGATTGGTAGAGCAGACGTGTCCACGTTCGGGGGTTGATTGTGATCCTGCTCTGCTGGGGGCATGCCTGGAGGGAAACCCGTCAGCGTAACGTTTATGTATCTAGCGAGGGAGTTGAGAGCGGAGGTGTTTGACCAAAGGGGGCTGTCCCAATCTAACGAGGTGAGTCCCAGGAGGTGGCGCTCACGAGGTACCCTGCGGGACTCGCAGGTCAGGATGGCATGGTCGAAGTCCTCCTCGTCTTCCTCGCAAAACGGGCAGAGGGGAGAGGGATCCTGAGTGAACCATGACGGGTGGGCGGCGAGATAACTCTTGCCTGATCGCATCTGGTGGATCCTTCCTGCCATGAACCTGCCAAGCCCCATGAAAGGGTGGAGCGCCAGGGACACGGGGTAAGGGTAGGCCGGGGGCGGCGGGAACTGGTCGTTCCAGTCTTGGACTAGTGCCGATCTAATTCTCAGCTTGATCGACTTGTAGGAGGGGGTGTCTTCCCCAATTGGGAGATAGGCTGGCGGGAGGAGGTCGGGGGAAGCCACGGGTAGGGGGCCAGAAACTGGGACGAAGGGGAGGGCTCGGTGAGCAATTGCATCGATTGGAAGGTGTTTTCTTATAGGCGGGGAGGCCATGGCGGACCTCCATGAGATGGGAGCGTAGACCGATGTCAGGCCTCGCGTGTAGTGACGGTAGTCGTCGAGGGCCCTGAAAGGTGATGAAGTCGGGAACGTGGGGTGGAGTCTTGCCGTTGCTGGGTTGGCTTCCGGAGGGAGGCAGACCAGCCTTATGGCCGCAAGTCTTTGGCGGTGACGTATCAGAAGCGGCATCGGGGGCAAGGCTGACTCGCAAGTGAGGATGCCGATAGGCGTCGTGGAGACGCAGTTTGTGACCCATCTCTGGACAGTCCTCCACAAGACCGACATGCGGTCGAGGAGGGTGAGGCTTAGGGAGAAAAGGTCCGCGCCGTAGAGGAGGATCGGGGAGATCAACGATGATGCCAGACGATGGCAGTGGAAGGGGGCGAGGCCCTTACCGGGTCTAGATAGTCTCTTGATTGTGGCGAAGGCGCCTTGGGCCAGTCCGTGCCTTCTAACGAAGTGGGAGGTGGTACCCCTAGTGCCTGAGGTGGAGGAGGGCTCGAACCAATAACTGAGCCATCGTACTAGTTTAGAGGGGCAGAAGACCAGGTCGTCCAGCAGAACTGGAATTGGGGGAGGGGGGATCTTTTGGGAGGGGGTTTCCCAGTGCATGAGTTCGGTTTTCGGGATAGAAAGTGACCCACCCAGCCTACCAGCCTTCCGCTGTAGGATCTTGGTGATGCCCTGCAGTCTTTGGATATTCCTCCGGTAGGAGCTCGAGGCTACCATGACCGCGAAGTCGCCCACGTAGGACAGGATGAGGCCCCTCGGGACCGAGAAGTGGAGGGTAGAGACGTAGATGACAAAGAGCAGGAGGGAGATCGGGGAGCCCTGAGGGGTACCAACCGAGACAGGAGAGATGATTTGCAGAGCGCCCTGGAAAACCAGGCGGCAGGTGCGGCCGTGCAGGAACGACCTTATCCACGAGACCATGTAGGGATTGACCGCCCTGGTGGCGAGTCTGTTGCAGAGTATTGGGGCCGAGACATTGTCGAAGCCCCCTTTGATGTCCAGGAAGAGGGTCGAGACCTTGAGCTTACGGCGCATAAACAACTGGACCTCATGGGAGAGGGTAGCCGCCGCGTCGAAGGTGCTCAGACCAGGTAGGGAACCTGTCTGGTTGGGGGAAAGGAGGCCCAGGAAACTGGCCAGGGCCAAGAGCTGGTTTGCCATCACCCTCTCCAGGATCTTGGAAATGGTCTCTAGGAGGACGATGATACAGAACGATGCAGGGGTGTCATAGGAGGGCTTGCCAGGTTTGTCCAGAACTATGCCATTGGCCTTTTTCAGGGAGGGAGGGTGGTGTCCATATCTTATCAGGTGACCCAAGAGGGATGTGAGGATGGTTGGGTTAATCGAGTGGACCTTCTTCCAGACTGAGTAGGGTATTTGATCTGGTCCGAGGGCAGAGGACGAAGAGGACTTCCATAGAGCCGCGGATATTTCTTCCGCCGACAGCTCTAGGACGTCTTTAAACTCACGTAGGATGCGAGGGGGGGGAGAAGACCTCTTCTGGGGAAAGAAGTGCTCAAGGAGGGCCTTGTTGATTTCGTTGGGGCTTTCTGCCCCGGGAATTTGTGGGAATCTGTCAGGAGGTTTGCCGAACGCGAACCTTTTCGCCGTCCAGAGGGACTGGGGGTTAGCTGTCTGTAGGAAGTTCTTCCAGTATTCATTCTTGGCTATTTTGATGGCCTTGAAGTACAAGAGGCATGCTTCCCTGCACAGTTCTTTGCACGAGGGGAGGGGGTCCTTGCGAGCCGCTCGGACAGTGGAGTGGAAGGCTGATCTCTGAGCAGTTAGGTTGGGGGTCCACCAGGGTTGCGACCTATGGGAGGGTCTTTTGTCGGGGGTGTGACCTTTGAGTTGGGACCTTATCCTATCCAAGGCCGTGTCAAACCAAATTGACAGAGTTCGTGGGGTAGGGAGGGGGGGAGGGCGGAACTTCATCTTCTTTAGTCCTTCCTCTAGGGCAGGCCANTATCCAAGGCCGTGTCAAACCAAATTGACAGAGTTCGTGGGGTAGGGAGGGGGGGAGGGGGGCGGAAGTTCATCTTCTTAAGACCTTCCTCGAGGGCAGGCCAGTCGGGCTTTGTCCATGACGGAGAGGGGGGTGGGGGGCGGGCCAGGGGCTCGGATAGTGTGATGAGGATTGGGACATGGTCTGACCCCAGCGGAGGGAGAGTGGTGCACCAGGAACGGAGGTTTGGTGAGAGGGGGGCATTGGCAAATGCCAGGTCTATTACTGAGGGACGGACGTTAGAGTCGAAGGGAAAATAAGTGAGGGTACCGGGCGTATTCAGGAGGCAGACGCCTTCACCGGCAGCATTCTCAAAGAATGGAGAGGATGTCCCAAGGTCTTGAACCGAGAAAAGACGACTTGGGTCAGCGGAGGGGTGGTGGATGTTGAAGTCAGCAACGACCAGCATGGGGGAGGGCGTGTGGGGGAACGCAGCATCAGGCGAGATGGTCCTTTTAAAGGGGGAGCCGTCCCAAGTGCTGTAGAGGTTTACCACGCGGAACTTGGTTACAAAGGAATCAAAAAATCCAACAGAAGAGAAAAAATCCATCGCCATCCAGTCTCTTGCTTCGGAGAAAACAGGAAGAACCGAGAACTGTTGCGTGGAGGGAAGGTGGAGGTAGCATGCCACTTTAGGCTTACCACCGTTAGGGCGCGGGGGTAAAAAAGGTTTAAAATTCGCAAACGCAGTGGGTTTACCCCTGTATATTGGGGGGTCTTGAAGAGCAACAAGGGTGGGGGGGTGATCCAATAAATAAAAAGAATTAAACAAGGAGAGAAACACATCCCAGCTTCCCCAGCAGTTGTGTTGTAGAACGGAAATAGGGTTATTGGAGCCCGTCGCCAGCACGGAACTCACAGGGGAGGTGTGACCAGCCATTACACGCCTTCCGGCGTCTCAGGCAGTGGGATAGGAGTGGGAGTTGCCTGCCATGCGGTGTTGGGCAGGGCGCCTCCTTGGGGTTTCGGAACGTTCACGGGGGAACGTGTGGAGGGGGCATCACTCCTCCAAGGATGGGGTGTTTCAAAATCGATGGGGGGCAGGAGGGGTCGCGCACCAGTTGGAGGACCCTCGCCGGGGTCATTCGTCGAGTCCATTCTTTCCTCATCCTGCGATAGAGGGGGTTCCCTACGGAGAGCAGGGGGGGCGGGTCTCGATGGACAGTCTCGAGCGAAGGCCGGGTAGTTGCCCTTGCACACTGCGCAGAGCGGGGGAGAAGTCGGGCAGCAGTTAGCGACTGCTCTGAGGTTCCCGCCCTTTGGGCAGGTAGGGTTCTGGCATCTGTGTGCCTGTTTCCTGTGGGAGAGGGCGCAGATGGGACAGACCGG
>JACCEG010000119.1:109846-154951 GCA_014065205.1 Tuber brumale | reverse complement strand
GCCGTCACTCCTAGGCCGAAGCCATCGTGGGAGGAGAGGGGGGGGTGGATGGTGGTTCGTGAAGATCAAGCCCGGAGGGTTGATTTCAATCGCCGGGTGTGTAGAGGAGACGGAGGATGGCCTATCTACTCGACCCTAATGGCCTCCTTATATAGTTGTCCTTCATGGCCTTGTCACTCACTCCCCAAGTCACTCACCACATATGACTCACAACTGTGAGTTGTACTAAAATATCATAACTAGTCATATGACAAAAGTGGTCACATGCGCAAAACCCATGAACTCCAATTGAGGTCATGTGCGAAGCATAACATATAATTATAACCATATCATATAACTGAAGTGGTCACATGTGCGAAACATAACATACCTATGACTTGTAACTATGAGTCATGTGAAAACTCCTTCCTCGCTAAGCCACATTCGTGACATTTATATCCTTTGATATGTAGAGTATGATAAATGATACTTCTTTCAGGCTGATATGGGATCATCAAGCAATGGAGAAGAGACCTTGTTAATAAAATATTGATTTACACTTTAAATCTTGTCTTCTCTATTTAATCGAGATAAGGCTCCCTCGACAAGTTCTCCGATGAAAGATTTTGGCCTACGTCCCCCGGTTATACTAGAGTTTAGCATCTGCCTAACAGTATATTGATAGTTCTCCTATTACCAAGGCTCGCTATATGAACTACAAGTTCACTCCAAACTATACCTTCAGCCCACACTTCGCTTACATCTTCAAAGCATCTTACTGTCCCATTTTACATTCTGACATTCCAAGAGGTTTTCATACTGAGCTATTTGAACACGATGAAGAGTTTACACAAGGACCCTCATGGTTCACAATACTTTTCCGGATCCCAATAAGGGATCACTTCAATCCCAAATATCGCACCTACTATGGTCCGAACTTTGATTAGAGTTCAAATAAGTCAGAAGACCTTGTTTATTGTGGTACCCAGTACTCCAAAGACAAAAAATTAGGCACTATAAGCTGCGGACAATCCATCCTATCAGCTGGGTTCTAAAACCCAGATATGTACTACAAGTATATTTTAAACCTCGAAAAGGGAAATTCAGGTCCTGAACCCAGAATAACATCGCCTGAATTCTTTTTTACTTACACCTCTAAAACAACCCAGACATTGCATACTATATATGCGATTACATAAGCCATTTAAGGAATACCAAGCACTCTGGTGTGAAGTACTAGTAATCACTCATCCAGGGCTACTGGAACAATTAGCCTATCTGGAAAAGGTAACAATGGTTGAGATACTACAAGACCCAAGAGAGAAAATAATGGTGGGACAGCCCATAGACACCTGACCAGATCATACCGGGACCAATAATTTGGTCATATGGAGCCCATTCACATCAACATTTCAAGAGCCACATTTCCGAAGAGCAGTGGTACCTCCCCATTTTCACCAATCATCTAGTATTGCAAGCACACGTCAGATATTGCGGCCTTCTATGCCAAAGCCAGTAGATCATATTGCCAATCTAGTCAAGTTAGCTAGCTATCTGGGGATATCTTGGAGTCGAATAAGGCAAGATATAGGCACCTCACTCAACCAATCCAACATCTCCTTCAAACATTTGCAGGGAGCCACCCAAGAAAATACCTTGAAACTATATAAGGTTCAACAGCAAATCGCAGAGGGACGAGATTTACTTGAGAACAACATTGCAATCTTGTTCATACTGCTGGCAGGTATTGAACAAGAGGCCAAGGATATCTAGCAGGAGATGCTACAGGAAGTGGCAAAGAAAATAAGTGCAAAAGACAATCATCAACAAGAACATGAAAAGGTAACTATTAGGTTATATGGAACTCAGAGACAACAAAGCCAGGAGGAATTAGCCTGAGATTAGATGCTAGAGCAAATTGTTACCAGCATAAGAATAGAATTCTTAGAATTCCATTCTCAAAACATCAATCATAAAAAGAATGTCAATAGCACTCTAGGGCAATGGCGTTTGGACAATACATCTCACTAGATGGAGATCCGCTATCTCCAAAACCAACAATGGCAGGAAAGCCATGAGATGAATAATGAGCTAAAAGTATTAATAGTATCGGTAAATAAGATACTGGCTGCTATACCAAGTCAAGAAGCTGCTAGACCAGTATGCTTACCTGCAGTCGAGGAGGAGAATGATAAAGATTACTACGCTCTGCCTATGCGAAGGTAAAAGGGGAAAGGTAAGGACACAGCTGATGCATCTCCCAGGGCCCAGAGAGGTGATCCCGGAGATCCTAACGATAATGATAACAATGATGATGAGGGAGGAAGAAGGAGAGGAAGTCCAGGCTGTGGCAGGCGAAGACAGAGGCCAGAACGGTCTGGTATAGCAGAAATACTTGCCAATATAGTGGTGCTTAATATGAAGCAGCCATCAGAGCAACCTCCACATTTTTGAGGACCAATCCTTGCAAGAAATATGTGTCCGGATTATACAATGCATGGACTATTTCCAAAGAAACCTGTGGATCTTGGATAATACCCAGGAACAAGTTATATATCTACTCAACTGTACAAAGGGAGGCATAATGTTTCCTGATACTATCTTGTATAGGAAGGCTATGAACAGACTTCAAGGAGAAACTCAGCAGCTAGAATTGGCTATGTGGACTCGCTTTGAACATGACATGATTAAACAATTTGCCACAGTAAAAGCCAAAAGACAAGAGCTTTGCAAAAAATGAAGCTGGTCAAGTACAATGGCAGTGTTGCATGTTACCTCACAAGCATGGACAACCTAAATGATAGGGCGCGCATTACAACAGAATCATGGAGGGAGGACGTCGAATCCAAACTTCCAAAACAAATTGACCGCAGGTGGTCAGCCTTGCAATACATGATAGATTAAGAATAGAGGAAGCGCTTAGGCTATATGGTCGATTGGAAAAAGCTCTCTTTGTGAGAGAAAAGCTGGCAAGAGACCAAGCACCCAAGCCAAAGATAGTCCAAGAGCTCCAAAGAGAAGACCGACGAGACTGTAAACCTAAGTGACAAAAGGATAGTAAACCCTATGTCAAGAGAGGTGAAGCCCCACCACAGAAGCGGAAAAGAAACAATGAGCTAGAGAAGCTGAGCAAGAAGTTGGAAGGTATGGCAAAGACAACCCATACCAACTTTGACCAGGTCCTTACTGGTATCCTGCAGAGTATGATCCATACTCGGAGGTAAGACGGAGATTGTACATGTTATAGGAAGAAAGATAACACGTACTAGACATGTTGGAGAGATACCTGAATATCCGCGTCACCAGTCAGTTCAAAACCAATAAAAATGGGAATTGGCCGTATAAGATCGCCTATTATAAAGCCTAAATTAGCATGCAGAGTCACTACCATCCAGCACCCAGCCCGAACAAATAAGATCTCTGAACTAGCAGATGACGAGGAATTGACCATGGTTAGTTCATAGGCACTAATAGCGACAGTGTTTGGGTAGTCAGTATCTATATGGAAATAGAATTAAAATGGGAATCTCCTTCGGCTAGTATGTATTGAGTACAGACAACGATGAGGATTGATTAGTTTGTATACAACTAGAGCAGTCGAAACTCAAAATGATCAAAGTGGAGCAAAGCCAGTTTCTCCTTACAAGATTAAAGCAAGTAGGCTCTAAGTGATAGGACCCCATGAGGGACTTGTGAGCATAAAAACAAGAATCAATATATAGAGAGTCTTGACTGAAAGAAAAAATAGTTAACATGCCCACATGACCCAAGAGCCATCAGTACGAAGTTTCTCAGGTCAAATAGTGGCCGCTCGCTACAAGTGTGCAAGCTAGTTACTATACGGAAGACATTTGGACATAGCAATGCAAGATCTACCTGATAACAATACCAAGAGCCGGACAAGCGATGCTGGCCATTTCACCTGCCACATGAGTCTGCATCATATTATACATCTGTACTATCTTGCCTTTACTCCAGAGCATGGTGCAGGGATATACCGCTTTGGTACATAAGACCCCTCTTAGGTAACTAGACAGAGAACTGAAATCCTAAGAAAAAGTATCAGTGAAACTAGAAACCCCACACCCAGAGTGTAAACTGACTACAAATTGCACGAAATTTTGCTATGAGCCTAGGTTGGGCATGTTGGCCGAAGGCATCTAGCCTGAAAGCTGCTCATATGCAGTTGTGTATCAGTGAAATGCTGCTTAGTATGTAGACCCAGATAGTTAGAGCTAAAGAGTTACTAGTTTGTCTGTGGCGACCTTAATTGTCGGAACTACACGGGTGTAATAACAAACAACTTATTACCTATGCCAAACACCAATGATGCTAAAATGCAAGAACCAAGAAAAACTAATTCGTGCTAAGTGAGTGGAATTAGATGATCTAAAACCAAAACTATACAACTGTCTGGCGGGGATCACTTACCTCCATATATATGATAAGTAGTACAAAGTTAAAGTCTTGTTAGACTCAGGATCCAATGTGTTCCTTATCACTAAGAACCTAGTTGAAGACTTTCCCGTTCCTATAATCATATACAACACATCAGTAAAAGATTTATCTTAGGTCCTGTACCTTCTCTGCATCTGATTCTCATGAAGAGCTAAACAGAAACTCCAAATCTGGATGTATTAGATGGTACCTAGAAGATAATCTCTAGCAACCATTTCCCTAGTTTCTTGACTCTGGCCTAATTACTCCCAGCATTCACTCATACTCGATTCCGGTTGCAAATGCGTATCTCCCACAAATCTAAGTTTTGTAAAGTCCCTGCGATATCTGCTCCAGCAGGCCCTTTCCTTTTCCTTGATAGCTAGTTTCATCTGTATTTCATCTACAATTTACCTTGTATTTTCCTTTTTCATCTGATAGTCCTCTGATCACACCTGATTTCTCTCATGTTCTCTCTCATATTGTTTCCATCTTCCTATACTTCTTGGTAATTTTCTGTGCACCTAATGTATTTACTAACGAGTCTGTCATCATCCGCATTTTTGTCTGCATTTACTACTTACATTCCATTCCCATCCTCAAGCCTCCCACAACTTCTGCACCAGTGCTAATTATGCTGTAAGTTCCAACCCCGCATTATATTTCGCCAAATCCACGAAAAGTATTCTAAAGTTCTTGCATGATTTCAGGTTTTGTCCGACTCTACCTGCAATTTGTTTGCTCTATATTTTGTTATCCCAATATCTTCAATCCTGTGACCTCAATAAGATCCTGTCCCCTACCTCTCATATACTCCTACTCTCTCTGCGATAGTTTTGATCTACTTTATTACTTTTTTTCCTTACCAATACCAAATTAGAACGGAATAAATTTATTTTCGTCGTCATCGTCCGACCCAGTTTTGTCTAAAAGCTGATGGAGATCTTCTGCTACACCGGATAGATTTCAGTCAGTTAAGCCCGCTGGCAGACCATGCATTTCTAATGGTTCTGGTTCTCCCAGACTATATCCTGGTGGAGTAGTATGTGCGTGGCCGACACCAACCGGTTGTGATCCAACCGGCTCCGGATGAATTCCAAACCCCCAGTACATAGCATCGAGGTTATTTGAATCACTGTCGGTTCGCTCTACACGTATTCTGCGATCTTTCGCCATTCTATCCTTTAATCCTTCTATTATCCACCCAATGATTTTAGTCTGAAAAGACACTGATGTATTTCTCCACATTCCTAACTGAGGTTCTAGTAGTGCTGTTTTTCCCTTAGCCTGACTATCATTGGACTCTGGCGGATATTTTTTATTTCTACCTTGAGATCTGTAACAGGTGAAAAATACTTCATCAACAAAGTTCCCAGTCTGCCAACACCAGAGAGCATGACATAATATGGCCACAATCAGACACAGAAATGTGCCATTAATATTTCCTGAGAATCGATCATCCATTGTCCATCTCCTTTTCTTGCTTTAATAAAATTGTGCATATATGATACCAGGAATCTGTGGGGCTAGGAATCTAAGAGAGTGTGCCTGCCAGCAGTGTTAGATAAATACAATCTTGCTATGGTCTGGAATAATCGTAACGAAGAGGTACCAGTATACTTCATACCAATTAGGGGCGCAATTAAATCAGTCATTTTTGAGTAAGTACTCTACCTTTCATGCACAGGCTATAGTATCCTCTGTATTAAGGTTATAGAGTTTTGTTATAGCCTTCTTAGCACAAGGAAGATTCGGAGATTTCCAGGCACTGTGCTTTGCTCAGATCTAAACAATTAGTGGCCAGCAGCCATTATATTTAGTCATGTGAAAAAGAAGAAGATTATTGATTAAAGAAAACCTACCTGATAATTAGAGCCCGCTGTAGTATCTACGAAGTAGGAAAACTCTAACTTGTGCTTGGCATCATTCCAATATGTGCATACCATTTCGGCCAGGGTAATGCGGTCTGGAAATGGATTCTTGAACAGTGTTCAATCCTATATTAATTCAGGGACTTTGATTTGAATAGGAATCTCAATCTCTAGAGAAGTATTTTGTCGGCTACTGGTCACTTCTGGGGCTGTGCTGTCAAATTCTAGAGTTCCAGGTTGTGTGCGACTTGGTGTGATGGCTGGTATTACAGGTATATTCCGTCCAGACTCCTATCCAGCGGGTGGCACTGATGTCAAATAGTTTTTGCTGACTCGTAGTGGTCCTGTGGTTTTCTGGACAGGCAAACTAATCACCTGCAGTCTCGGAGTTGGGGTAACTTTTATTGTCATCATTGATCGATCGGATTCAAACTCCGGACAAGATATTGGTCCCAGTGCCCCGTAGTCTGCTACTGAGTCTTCACTATCCTCGAGTTCTATCAAGTCTGCCAACTTACTGCCTCCATCCTGACTAATATTATCCTCGTATTCCCCATCATGCATGTCCATACTATCATCTGCCGCATCCAAACTCTCATCTTCATCATGCTGGTGATCAGGCTACAGTATCTGAAGTTGGGATACTGAGCTTCTTTAACTTGCGGACTGAATAGAAGTAAGAGAAGGCAAAGTAGAGGGTATTGCAGCCAACGTCTCCTTGGATCTGGATTTTTGCAAATGTCCACTGTGGACCTCGTTCAGCTTTTGCCTAAGTTGGTATGACGGACACTGTCTGTCCACGTTAGGTCATGGCTGTTGTGGTATTGTGACAAGGTAAATAGATGAACCATTTGCTTGAGTAGTTTGGGAAATATAGATAGCCTGAGTGTCGGAGAATGTATATATGTCAATAACAAAGAAAGTGTTATGGAGGCTGTATTTAGCAGACAGAATGGGGCTGCATGCATTTTTAAAGTGGCACATTTGCACAAGTTGTCACTGGATTTGGGATCAATTGCCCCCATATATTTTGAACGCAAAACACAGTAGCTTGTTATCATAGGCACAGTTACAAAGTATAATGAGAGATGGTACTCGGATCATCTATCGCTTCAGGAGATTGAAGTTAAAATGACTGGAGTAATCTAGCTCCTGTAAACTGGCGAGCGGACTATAACGAACCCAGTTAAAAGTTGTAGTAAGATTTTGCAATACTAATCTCTAAGGGTATAGCCTATGGCTAAAGTTAAAGCTAAACAAGTAGGATATAGGATAAAATTCTAGGATAGAAAAAGATGCCGAGAGTGATCACAACTGCAAATAGCCCAGAAAAAACAATTCACAAAAGTCCAAAAACAAAAAAAGAAAAGTAATATCTAGCAAAAAAAAAAAAACTCCAAGGAGCCTCCGCCCCGACCTCGACCTCCCCCCAACTGCCGAGCCTCGGATTACTTACGCCCACCACTGCCTTCTTCCAACTCCTCCTACTCTTCCTCCTCTTTCTCATCCTCCCCCTCCTTCTCCACCTCTACCTCATCCTCCTCACCCTCATCCTCCTCCGCTGCGTGCTTTTCTCAATTATTTCATACATAATATCTCTTACTCGGCAGGGCAGGATGTTACAGCTTCATCATCTGTATCTTGATGACAACAGAAAAGAAAATCTATTAGCTCGTTCTCCGGACTCAAACCTCACTAGATGCGGAGATGCTAGCTTGACTGGATCAAGATTATCTCTGAGATCGGCAATGGCTGTGCGGGATAGTTGAGGAGCAAGAGCACGCCATACCTGGTCACGCCCTCAAGATGGCGAAATCCGAGGCTTGGCATTATCATCTGATTGATTCCCACAAGCAGGTGCTCTAGTGTAGGTTCGGTCAGCCTGAGCCAGTAGACCACTCTGCAAGTCTTCCACTGGACCTGCAAAGAGACATCGAGCCTGAGGCAGACAGAGCATGGGTTAGCTAAACCTTTGGGATTGATATTGGCATACATGGTATATAACCTTGCTACAGATAAATTTAGGAAATTTACGGTCATTATTGGCTGCAACAGCAGCAGGCATAGGACTGGTAAGAGGGATGGCCTGCATCATCACTCTTACAGTTTGCAAATATTTTTTCACAACATCCTTGAGCAAGTAATCCAGACATTCCGTAAAACATATGCCCCTCTCTGTGTCCTTCTCCTCGTATTGTGCATGACAGTTGCTTGCTATTGACTTGATGGTGAGGGCATATACCTGGAGGCTTCTCCATCGTGCTGTACTCGAGTGTGGAAAGCTCTGGATCCTGTGGCACCCCCTCCGGCGTTTAACAGCATGCCGCCAGGTACGATACTATGGAAAAACACTCCCTGGGTTTGGAAAGCCGCAGACATGTTTACACTACCGGACGTCAGGATCATTTTCGCAATCCAGGGTTCTCGGACAATCGAGGTCTACTTTTGATCATTGCTTTGTGATTGTTGATGGGATAAGTTGAGGGGTTGGGAGGGTTGGAGGGGTGGGTGGAACCTTTTTTTTAAATTGAAGTTTGTCTATGAGAAAATTGTGTTAGCTTGGAGCGCACAAAATTTGATACAAGGAAACAATCTTGAACAGAAGAGAATGGAATTAATTGTGGAAAATACTGAGGATGGAAGTGGAGCAGATGTAGTTCGTAGAGTGACTCAAGCAAGAAATGGTCGCAAAGATCGCGAGGGTTAGAGGGGGGGGTGAACCTTCTTTAAGATGAAGTTTGTCTACTAGAAAACTGGATTAGCTTTGAGGCGGGCAAAATTTGATACAAGAAAACAATCCTGAAGGGAAAAGAACAGAATTGTCTGAGGAACATAACAGGAACAGGAGTAGAGTGGATGTAGTTAGTGGGGTGACTCGAGCAAAGGAGGCTCACGAGGGTTGTGAGGGTTCAAGGGGCAGGTGAATATTTTTAAGATGAAGTCTGCCCACTAGAAGATTGCATTAGCGATAGAACGAACTGAATTCGGTACAAACAAGAATAATTATGAAGTGGAGAGAACCGAATTATTTTGGGAATATAGCGAGGGCAAGTGAGAGACTGTGCAGGTCTGCAGCTGTCTCTTCAGTGGAAACATAATGAAAGGTATGGTGGGAGTATTGAAAAGGTACGTTTCTATAGTTGGAACAGTCAAAAGAGGGGTCAGAGGAAGGTGAGAAGCCAGGGCTTATATAGGTTCATTGGGAGTGGTTTTCATCTTGAAAACAACTTGTACTCCATACAAACATTGACTCCTTGAAAATGAATCATTCCACAAGATGATTAAGTCAGCACCAAATAAACTTTTGAGTCCTGAATCCACCACTTCCCATCTACAAAGACCCGTGCCAAGCCAAATACCATAATGAGCATAAGACTCCAAGTATCACTGTAGTTTTTTTAAAGGAACTACTGTTGCAAACTACGTGGATCTTAGCAGAGGGCCAATTTTTGACTTAAGAAGGCTTCTTTTGGGTGATTTTGATCTTCTAAATGACTTATACATGGTACAAATATTAACATCATTAAAAAAAAAAAAACTTCGCACAAGTTCATCATGTGAGCACACAATCAACTTGGAGCTGCAAATAAACCGCATGCTATCTGCCAAGACCCGTGCTATACAAATACCATGAAAATACTTGCAATCAAAATTGCCTAACATTTGTAAATACAACTGTTATTACACGGGGGCAAAAAGTCCGCCAGAGCCTCCTGGGTTTGGTGGTACATAATAGGAGTCTTGTTTATAAATGTCATGCGATTACAGCTGTTATCAACTGTCAAGCAGCACATAAGCCACATCTCACCCATCAGAAACCGTGCCAAGCCACACATCTTGAGACTGAGAAATACTAGTAAACTTGAAACCTAACAATTATCTTGAAAGGCCAAGACTGCTGCATGGACAACTCAAACTAAGAAATTTGTTTGCCGCTCTCTTAAACAAGCGTAAAAGCTGCATTCAAGTTCAGGTCTCGAAGAAATCTGGCTTTCGACTTGAGAGAGAGTAGTTGCACGAAACCTTTTCATACCTGATCTGCTTAATTGCACCTTGACAGCCACCTTGGAACCGAAATACTACATACAAGCATGATGACCTCAAACACTACAAAGTGTCCCTATTGCAGGTGGCACTATCAACAGGCTGCTGTGTACGAAAAGCACCTCCAAATAATATATCCTGACATCATGCTATCCCTCTGCATAATCGCAGATGAGACTTTACCCAGGGGGCTAGCTTTCGGAAGCAGTATCACATGTGGACTAATCAGCTATGAAAGCAATTCTGACTACGAGTCCAATCCTAGGCCGGAGATCATAGATTGCAATTCTTTGAGCGAATCAGCCAGTACCAATAAAGATCACAATTCAGACCAGGAGGATATTTTCCTGCCACCGGTCTAGGGAACTGCATGAAGTCAGCTAACTATTCCCGGTACTAGCAGGGCAATCAGCAATGTTTTGGGATAGGACCAGCTCAATCAGGCCACAATGGATGACCCATGAAGCCCTTTTTCATCCGAAAGTGACTTCAATTTAGCTAGCTAGCTTGTCTAGAGTACGGTAGCCAAGTCACAGATAAATGATTACTTGACAAAAGACTTAAGTGGGAAGGATGCTGGATTATTTGAAGTGGCATTTTCCTTACAAAAATATCTGGAAGTACTGGACCCATTTGGTGAGTATCTTGCTTGGACAGAAGCAACCATGGAGGACAGGAGGGGTGCAATGACTTTCTATTATCAGAATGTCATCGACCGCATCCGCTATCTGATCTGCCAGGTTGTATATAGACCTGATATGATGTAGGCACCAATTCCAGAATACAATTCATGTGGAAATCGATTGTATTGTGTGATGCATACAGCGGACTGGTGGTGTGAAACCCAGGTATGATACCAGTCAACAAAGGTGCCAGTAGTTAGTATTTAGTGCTAACAGTCTATCCTGCTTACTTGCAGGAAACATTGCCAGCCAGATCAACACTAGTACTGATTATTTGATAGTCAGACTAGACTTAGTTTACCAATTTCTCTGGTGATAAAAAAGCCTGGCCGGTATATATCATAATCGGCAATATCCATTTGCAGACCAGAAACAGCCCAGCTAAGATTCAGATTTTTCTTCTTGCATTGCTAGCAGTACTGCTAAGATTTACAGGAGAATTAGCCCACGCTGATGAAGCCTAGCGGCAGATGAATATGGATGTGCTAATGACCACCTTTGATCTCATATTTGCACCACTGCAGCAGGTTATCCAAGAAGGCATTATAAGGCACTGTTCCAATGGCACAATGCGCCTCTGTTTTCCCATTTTATCAGCCAGGATTGCAGATTACGCCAAGCATGCGGCCTTGCACAGATTAAGTTACAAGTAATGTCCAAAGTGTGAGGTTCTGAGCGAGGAACTTGGTGGGAATCCAGGTTGTACATATCAGATCCACGACTACACCTAGTATATAAAAACAGTATTGGGGTATGAGGATATGGGAAGTACCAGCATTACAGAATGCTTACAGCAGATGGGAGTAAAAATAGACTAGAAACGTATTCACAGGGCTCCAGCGGGTAGACCCTACAGACCTCCACAAGGCAGACCTTTTATATAACATCTACCTTGGTCTTTTTGAACATATGATGAAATGGGTGGAAAGGTTCTTGAAAAAGCAAACACGGCAGGAGGCATTTGACAATGCCGGGAAAGCAATCGCCCCATATTCCGGATTTAGCGTACCGAAAAATGCCTATCATGAAGTCACACAATGGCAGGGAAAGGAGATGCGAAACCTGGACTGATGTATTTCAGTGCTGTTGGCATCTGCACTATGCAATCCAGACAGTTCTCAGCAACTCCCATTCTGATATGGCTTGAAATATGGCAGCGTGCTGATTGATTTTATTCTGATGGCCCAGTATTGCAGTCATACGCGGGAGATACTCTTCTACATGGAAATGTATCTACAGATATTTCACCGGACGAAAGACATATTTCTAGAGATCTGGACCTCAAAGGCTACCCGTGCTTTGGCAAACTGTCTGGATCAGGAACTGACAAAACAGATGCAAAGTCAGTCGGCCAAGGAAGTACCTAGTATCTCCGCAGCTAGAAGGTATCAGCTTCTGACCAAAAAGAGTTTCCTAAGGATTGATCAGTAGGCAGATTTAATACTGCTGGAGAACCACTCCAACTTTGTCAAGATACACAACCTGACTCATTTCGAGTCTCACTTCTGATATTTTGGGTCCATTTCAATGTATTCCTCTGATATTTACATGGTGGCACATAAGGTGCAGATTCAAGAAGACCGCAAGAGGTCAAACAAACGTGAAACTGCGCGCCGACAGATCTTGTCACAGTATGGCTGCCGGCATGCACTGGGGACGAGGCTGCAGACATTGGAGGCACTTTAGAAGACTGATAATGTGCTCAAGATGGGGAATGTTGCATCTGAGCTGCACACTTTCTCAGGCCAGAGTGTACCTTGGCGGGTTCTAAGAGGCTCCACGAAAAATACAAACACCCTAGTTGAACTTTGTACCATCCTCGAAATCCAGTATTCTGATATGGTGAGAGAGATACCACATTATATCCAGCAGAGTGTAACAGATCAAGGGCAGCCACATGCAGACTCTACAAAGCTGGGATTGCTCCTGGTAGAGTGCTTTACCCAGCTCGTGATTGTAGTCCTAGACATTCAAGAGCCTGATGTGTTTCAGATTCATTGGGCCCACTGCACTAGGGCAAAGAATTTCCAGAATGCTTCCTCCAGAAACGATTGTGTATGGATTCAGGTTGAGAGAGCGGACACTTGTGAGGATCTGCGTGGGTGGTCAGTGGCACAGTTATTGGGACTTTTAATTATAAGAAATGTCTGGAGTGAGGCCGGAGGTATCAGTTGGCTGGCGTTTGTTCAATTTCTCAATCCAATGAACAGGGAAAAGTTTCACATATGAAGCAGACATATCGAAGTCCACTAACGGCCTGCTTGCTGGGATATAGGGTTAGTCCATATAGGAAGTATGACTGGCCAGGCTCATGTGATTCCTGTTGGGGAGACACAATGGATAGTTAATCACAGGATTGTTCTGCGTACATTTAACGAAATATATTGAATTATTCTATACACACGGAGTTCAATATACAAACCAAAAGTCCAATAATACAATCATGATAGATCTCGTGTTGATTAATTTTTCTGAAAATTGCACAGTTAGCCAAGAGATGTGACAACAGGAATAATACTAGTTCTAATAAATGTGAGAAGACCAGTACAGTAGAAAGAAATTGGACAGAATTGAGAGGCATAAGATTTAAAGGAGGTGATAAAGTGTATTATCAGACAACCGCCAGACAATCCACTGAAGTCCTGCAAATAAACAAATTCAGTGTGCACGACAGCCCACTCTAATTTTTTTCCCTTTTGTAGAGGGGGTAGTGGCGCACACTGAACTGTGAAGTCGTACCTCAAAATGCTAGATTAACTATTCATTCTTTTAAATACTGAAATCAGACAAATCACTTAGCACATATATCATGACAATAAGCATGGCCTTCATGAATAGCTATTGTTTTCTTAGTAATTCGGGGAAGTGGACAGCATTGAGAATGGGTGTGGAATAGCTGGAGTCCTCATGGAGGCACCAGGCAATTGCCGAATCCCAGGCAATGACCCGAGTGCTACCTGGACAAAGGTCTCATAATGAGTATCAGCAGATGAATTGAGTTCACGTAGGACTGAGCATATAGGAAAGGGACCTAACTTCTGATGAGTACAATTTACAATATTTATATATAAGCACGTCAAATGAAATCTAGAACTTCGGTCAGAATTGTAGAAAGTGTGTGAACGAAATGAGCCTGGAGTGTACAGGCTGAGGTGGAAAGAATTGAAATGAGGTGTTGGAATGTATAGGACCGAAGTGAATAAAGCGGCTCACAAGGAGAAGAGTGGGACGGATGAGAGGAGAAAAGCAAAGCGGGCGCATTCGGACGCAAACGTTTTGGATTTGGATACGCGCGCTTTTCATCCGCTGTGCAATCCTTTTCCGCTAGTGCAATGCTGGTGACATCTTAGGCTGTGATAGATTATCACCTGCCTCAACAGGGAAGTGTTATACCCTTCCTATAAAATTGGAAATAGGGAAAAACTGACACAACTCTGAAGTGTCATATGAAATGGCTAAAGCAAGTCATTATGGAATGATAATTACTTTTAACTGATGGCATCGTGAACACCCAGTGTCTCATATAGAAGATACAGAAAATTGGACTTTTGCCGTAGAAGGTTGTGAAAACCGTGTGGAAGAAGATGAATGGATAGCACATATGTTCGAATACGACGAATCAGTTGCTTGAGATCCAAATGCTTGCCACATCTGGTGGATTGGAACTATTGAAAACACAGTAGAACTCCAATCACTACCGAATGAATACTGGCATTATAAACATTTATTTGAAGCCCAGACAGCAGACAAGCTGGCCTCAAGGAGAACCTTTGATCTTGAGATTAAGTTGATTCCCAGATCAAATCCCCCTTGGGAACCAATATATCCACTATCTGAAAAACAGCTCAAGGTGCTAAGAGAATACTTGGAAGTGATGATCAAGCAGGGAAAGATTATCGGAAGTCAATCCCCCGCAGCAGCCCACATCTTATTTTTACCTAAGCTCGAGGGAATACTACGTCTAGGTGAGGATTATCGAAATTTAAACAAGATTACCATCCTTAACAAACATCCCCTTCTATTAATGTTGGAACTTGGAGACTGAGTAGCCCCCACCAAGATCATCACCAAGTTAGATCTTAAAGACAGCTACCACTTGATTAGTATTAAGGAAGGAGATGAATGGAAAACAGCTGTCCGGCTGAGATATGCACACTCCAAATATGAGGTTATACCTTTTGGATTGGTCAATGCTCCTGCAACGTTCCAAGATATAATGAACCAAGTACTTAAAGAATACTTGGATGTTGTAGTCCTAAGTTACTTTGATGATATCCTCATATATTCAAAGAATAAAAATGAAGATATCAAAGCAGTCAAAAATGTCTTGCAAAGCTTATCAGACTTTCAATTAGTAGTATTGCTAAAAAAGTCGACCTTCTCTGCCAAATACGTAGAACTTCTAGACTACATAGTTGTGATCGATAGGGTATCTATGAGCACCCACAAGGTGGAATCCATAATAGTTTAGAAACCACCCAAGTTGGTTAGAGAGGTACAAGTCTTTATTAGATTTGCTATCTTCTATGGACAATTTATAAAAAACCTCTCGGCTATTTGCAAGCCCATTACTGTGACATTACACACAAATGCAAAAGATTTTAAATGGAGAGTTGAGCAAAATACAGCTTTTGAGGAACTAAAGCAGCGATCCACTACAGCTTTCATACTCCACCACTTTTTCCCAAAAAGAGACAATGTCGTAGAAACCAGCACTAACCATTTCACACTTAGTTGTGTGCTTCTCAATACTTTAAGAAAAAACTACATCCAGTAGCATTCCATTTAAGAAAATTGAACTCAGCGGAGCGCAACTACCAAATTCACACTAAGGAACTTCTCGCGATCCTAGAAGCATTCAAGCAATAGAGATGCTACTTGATCAGAATGGCCAAACTGATTACAGTCTTTACCGACCATCAAAACCTACAATACTTTCTCACTTCGAAAGTCTAGAGTGGCCATCAAATTCGATGGGCTCAGAAGTTAGTGGAATACGATTTTCATACTGTATACCGACTAGGTACAAAGGGCGGAAAGCCTGACATGTTGAGCAGATGGCTGAAGTATTGTCCCGAGGAGAGAGCAATGCATCGTGAACTGAAAATTTTAAAACCAGAAAGTTTCTTGTTATCACTAGTAGTAAGGATAGGCAATGATGAAGAAGACTCATAAGGAGACAAGGATTTGGATTTGGAACCTCAAAGAGATAGAAAGGAACTCATTATTAGAAACAAGAGATTAAGCAAAATGGCATACTTGCCAACAAAGGGCTCAAGAATGATAGCAGGGTATGACCTGCATGCTATAGAAGATGATATTGTCTCGAAATATGAACCAGTATTAATAAGAACTGGGATAACTACGGGGCTTTCCAAAGGAACTTGTGAAAGAATTGCTCCAAGAATCTAATGTGTGGTTCTAGGCGGAATCTCTATGGGATCTGGAGTAATCGATGCTGATTATACCGGTGAACGCAAAGTCATACTTTTCAATCCTAAAGATATTGACTGGTAGATAAGGATGGGAGATCGCATAGCCCAACTGGTGGTAGAAAAAAGTCAACACTACAGACATGATAGAAGTAGACGACTGGAGAACACACAGACCAAAGAACTGCAAGATTCAGAAGCACTGATATAGCGACAAGATCCTTGATCGTAAAAGAACAGGAACCTAGTATCAGTTAACTACAGGCATCAGCTAAAGACAATGAATACTAGTGCGACATTTCAGAAGTACCGGAGAAAGTTCTAATGTCAAATGCTATAATCCTACAAAAAGGTATGTAGCAGTTGAATCCTGAATTCTTAAGCGAGATACAGGCAGCTATCTAGACGGACGTAGCTTGGAGGCAATAGAGAGAAGAACTTATTAGGCTATGAGCTAAAGGAAAAGATATCTCCAAGGATTGGACCTTGACCAATGATCTGCTATATGATAATTAAAGGTATTTCGTACCGGAGAGTCAGGCACTATATACCAAGATTGCAGAAGGTTGTCATGATGCAAAGGTTGCAGGACATTTGTGACAAGAGAAACCCTCAGAGATCATTATGCGAAGCTTCTACGGGGAAAGACTTATGGAATGTGTCAATAATTATGTAAGATCCTGCGATGAATGCTAATATAATAAATCACCTAGACATGCTAAGTAAGGATTATTGCAACTATTGCAAATACCCTACATAGCATGGACGTCTATGTCAGTGGACTTTATCACACAACTACCCAAATTGCAAGGATGCACACAGATAATGGTAGTAGTATGCCGGTTCATAAAGATGGCACATTTCATCAGACTACAGATATCAGCTACAGCTAAAGATGTCACAAGTGCAATCCTGAAAGATGTCTGGAGGCTGCACAGCCTGCCAACTGAAATCATTGCGGATATAGACTCAAAGTTCACCGGAGAATTCTGGAAATGCCTTTGCGAAGCGCGGGAAATTAAGTGAAGAATGTCAACTGTATACCACTCTCAAACTCATAGACAAACGGAACATACCAACTAAGTGCTGGAAGGATACCTCTGAAGTTTTGTCAACTATGATCAGGATGACTAGTATCAGCTATGACCAATAGCTGAATATGCCTATAACAACTCCACAACCAACACTCATGGGATGTCGACATTTTATGCAAACTATGAATTCCATCCAGTAACAGAGTAGATGAAGTAGCAGGAAGCTCCAAATTCAGGAGCAACACTCTACGCGAACCGGATTAAAACGATACATGAATAAGCACAAGGGTCACTAGAAATGACAGGGGAAAAAAGTGTCAAAATACTATAACCAGAAAGCTAGACAATAGCCAGACTTCAAGATCAGAGACAAAGTAATATTAAACGCAAAAAACATTCCCAGACGATGGAAATCAAAGAAGCTAAGCCCAAAGCTATATGGTCCTTTTCAAATATTGGAAAAATACAGATCACAAGTGTTCAAGCTCAGCATATCTGATCGATGGAACATTCACCTGGTATTCTATATTGCATTATTGGAACTCTATCGCGAATCAGTTCATGGCAATCATCAGCAACCCCCTAAAGAACCGGAGGACATTGACAACAATCTATAATAGGAGGTTGAAAATATAGTAAGAAGCGAGATTCGCTCTTACAGGAAATGGGTAGGTGGCCACTCTCAAGAGAAGCAGGAACTGTGGTACTTTGCCAAATGGTAAGGCCATTCAGAAGATGAGAACACATGCGAGCCAGCCACTGGTATGGAAAATGTGGAGGATGTTGTGGAAAGTTTTAGTAATGAAAACCCAGACATGCCAGGAAGGGCTGAAGTAAGATAGAGTAGAAAAGGCTTTCCTACTGTGGCCAAGTAAATGCGCAAGGTTCTTTACCCGGACTATACTGAATCTTAAAAAGTATTGAGAAAGGTTTATAAAAGTTATAAAGGCATTCGTGGTGAAACCTGCCTGGAGGAAGCTCATATTAGGCATATGGAAATCTGAGACAAGTGCACAGACCCACAGTAGGGTAACTATACACAGACTCAGGATTTATCCAGAGGCTAATACCCACTCCCAGCCCCCTTATGGGGCCTCCACATCGTTAGCGAGATTTCGAGAGTTGTGTCTTATAACTAAAATGTCACATCAATGAAGCCCACTTAATGATACTATATAATGTAGCTCAGTTGGTATAACTTTTGTATTGGTTTACAAGGTCAAGTGTTCAACTCCATCTGGAGTCAAAGTTATTATTATAATTTAGATACTTTGATACATAGAGTACGATAAAAGATACTTCTTTCAGGCCGATGAGGGATCATGAAGCAATGGAGAAGAGATCTTATCAATAAAATATTGTTTCACAATTTAAATCTTATCTTATCTATTTAATCAAGATAAGCCTTCCTCGACAGATTCTCTGATCAAAGATTTTGGCCTCCATCTATCAGTTATACTAGAGTTCGGCATCTGCCTAGCATTTAGCAAGTTATTAGATAGTAGAAAAAGCAAGTAGAATTACCAAAGATATTTTGATAGAGATATAGGAGAATTGGAGAAAGGAGGTAAGGGGAACAGCAAAGGAAACCAATACAAGAGAAACAGACAAACAGAACCGAGATTGAGTAAGAGCAAAAAGTAGAGAAAAACTCTGGAAAAGGTAAGGAAGAAGCCCAGGTAGAGCCAGAAATGTGAAAGAAAGTGTGATGAAGTAAGAAAGGGAAATAAAATGCAACAGAATAAGAATGGCAGAAGAAAACTAACAGAACAGAAAAGGCAAAAACACAAGACAAGGCAAGAAAAAAAGGAAAAGAAAACAGAGATGAAGCAAGAAGACAAGGTTCAGAAAGAGTATGTAATTAATCCTGTGGCTCCTGTTTTCTGTGCTAGGGGAATTGCGGGGTGCCCATATTGATGAGAGCGTGCCTATCTATCTCGCAGTCAATATTGTCTATCTCTCCAAGGTTGATTTCTTCTTCTGGAGCATCTTCACTTGCCACTGCCTCAACTTGAATATGAACAAGCAGCCAAGCATTGCCAGCAAGAAATCACCTCCTATTGCTAATAATGTGTTCAATATTTTACTTCTTTGCTCTTCTGAATAGCTGAACCAGTCCTTAAGAGTCATAGCCCACCCAAGCTGCCGCTCTCCAATATCTTGTATACTGTCAAGAAAACAGTTTTCCACTACATCTCTGGAAAGCTCACCCATGGAAATGTTGGAATTGGGTCAATACCCATTTCCTACCCTCCCCTCTCCCCTATCCGACCTGAGCTTTCCCCTATCCCCATCATCTCAACATTCACAACCTCAGACTTGATGAATGTCTGAAAGGAAGATTCTTCCTCTTCTATTTCCTTATCCTCCTTGTCCTTATCCTGCTCCCCCATACCCCCCTTCTCACCCCACTCACCCCCCAAATCTCTACTGTAGACTCCATTACCAAAGTCCTTACTCCCATCACTGACATCATTGGCAAACTCACAAATGATGAAATAGTCCACACCTTTGTACTCATTATCTTCCTCCCACTCTGCGTAGACTTCTGCATTAGGCAAAGGCCACTCCATAGGCTTCATCCAATCAATTAAATGTCAACTCCCAAAATTAAGCACCTCCTCACGGACCATCGTGTCCAAATCCCCTTCAATATCTTCTGCGGTCAGACAGTACCTAGAAGTACTATCCTCTTTGCTGGTAGGTCTTGAGAGACATGTTTAAGCCTGGGAAATCTGAATATTAGTATATATATTACTAATAGAACTAGGAAATCACTTAGGTGAGAGTTAATAATCACTTACTTGATTGTGCCATACCAGTACCAGAATCTCTTCCCAGGCCAATCCTAAGTCTCGTGTGCTTGAAGTGAGGTTCCCGTGCAGTTCTATCACTTGCAATCGTTGCAGCTTGTAATAAAACTGGGACCAACTCAAGGAGACACTAGGTATGAGAGAACATCGACCTAGTCATACTCTAGATCAGTTCTGCCAACCGCACCTAAAATGAATGACTTAGTCATAGAAGACTATGCCGAGGAGAAGCAGCCCTTTGAATACTTGATAGTCCGTGAGACATAGTAGTATGGGGGGGAGAAGGTGGAGCCATTTGAGATAGAGGCAGAGGAGGAGCCATTGATTAGATAATGGGGAAGGACTGGTTGGTGTGAAAGGACAAGCTGGTTGAGTGGCTTCTCTATCTCTTAGTCATACACTTTAGAAGATTCCTTACCTGAATAGTGGGCCGTGACTTTAATGAATGAGTTACAGCAACTGACAAACCCTGCAGAGTAGGAACTTCGATTGGGATTGGCAGATTGGCAAGTGGCAAACCATTCTCATCGAACTGGCTTGGATAGTTGGCCACCAATCAGCCAAGATTGCCTAACATTCCTCATCTAAGATCTTATTCTCCTCCTTGATCATCACTCGGTCTACCTAGGCTTTGACATCAGCCTTAAGCTCCCGGTAGTTCAGATTGCTTTGTGTGAAGTCATGGTGTTGCTTTAGGTGATTGCCTCAGTTTGGGCAGGCATGTTCGAAGGTGGTTTATAGAGGTATAAGATTTGCCCTGTACTCATTCTGACAGATAGTTTCACGATTCACTGAGTGACCCGAAGGTACAGCCAGAAGAGGTTTCTGCTTATCAGAGGAAGACATTGCTCATATTTGTTCTATTTCTACATATTGGCTTATACATATGAATTGTGGATATGAATTCGTGCATATAAATTCATGCATATAAATTGTAGGCACTACAATACAGATTGGGACTACCTTACTATTAGTAGTACAAATGCCCATTGACTCAGAGTGGCATTTTGCATAACATGTGGAGAAGGTAACAGGGTCGTGGGTTAGAATGATAGCTGGATTGAGGGGTAGCTGAGTTGGAAGGCAGGGGTAGTGGGATAGGAAGGTAAAAGTGGTCGGGGGAGTTCTTTTTTAGTATACTTGCTTCACTAATTTGATAGATACAAAGTAGCTGTTTAAAAGAGAATATGGTAAACTTGTATAGTGTATTGGTGTTATTTGCAAAAAGAAAGTAAAAGTGGTGCTTTGTCTTGCATTAAAAAGGAAAGCAGAGTGCAATAGGGAGCTAACTTGAAAACAATGTCTAGTTATGCATTCAAGGTCAAAACCCCTTGCTAACAAATAACACTACCTTACACCTACCTTGTGCTATCCCCCTGATTTACAGCTCCTTCTTTATACAAAGTAGATCAATTAATAATAGTGGTTGTGGGTGTGCTATTCAATCATATTTGAAATAAAAAACATGACTGGCTTCTGACATCATTTACTAATTCGACTGTACAGCTTCGTACCTGAGCAGAGAGATATGTATATATATACAATCTGGTATACATTGTTTTCAAGGCAATTTGATGTGGAAATCATAGTACAAGGTATATTTAGCTATAGATATACACAATCTTGGTCAAGGTACAATTCCACAAATATTGAGATATATAGTTTTTTTCATAGTAACTAGCCCATCCCTACATGTTGACCAGTACTCATAAATCATGACAACTCTGTACTACAGTAGAGCTCTTGAGATGTCACAGGAGTGTGTTGAAAAGTAGAGTTGATGAAATGGCCAATACTATTTTCCCAGTTATAAAGTATGGTACTTCCTAACTTTTAGGGTTCTGATAAACCTCTTCCTCACAGTGGACACTAGTACCACTGCTTTTTCAAAAGAGAAACTATAAGATGTATACCCATCCATATGCCCAAATTTGAAGAATACCCATGCACCTGTACTCGCACTTCTGCTAGTCACCCTACTGTTTTACATATCACTACCAACACCTATGATCACAAGCTCTCACTCTCTCTGAAGACACCAGTGATCTAAATGACAACCTTCTTGGGCTGAGCCGAAACCAGGTGGACAACACCAAATACCCTCACTTTTTTTCAAAAGAAAAAAATCCTTGACCAATGCCTCCCACAGAGCAAGTGAGAGTGGAGAGAAGTATTTTAGGCTCAAAGGTAGGTGGTAATTGGGGGCTCTCAACCTCTCACCTTAGAAGAAAGAAAGCTGAGAGAGGTGTTGATTGCATGTAGCAGCGAGCACGATACGTGGTGGGCAGGTTGGCAATGGCAGAGATTGTCAAGTACTGCCAGGATAGAGAATATGTGATCATGAAGGCTCTCTTTTACC
This sequence comes from Tuber brumale, assembly GCA_014065205.1. Classification (NCBI taxonomy): domain Eukaryota; kingdom Fungi; phylum Ascomycota; class Pezizomycetes; order Pezizales; family Tuberaceae; genus Tuber; species Tuber brumale. The sequence continues at coordinate 132,299 of JACCEG010000119.1, read as the reverse complement.
ATCTCTACCAGGAAATTATTGTGTACCTGACTTCCTAATAATAATTGCACCAGGAGAGGTTAGCTGTTGAATGCCTTCAGGTGGCAGTTGAGGAGTATCTGGTCATGAATATGGCTGGTAACTTCCTATCCTGATAAAGTTACATAATTTACAAATTCTTCATAGCTTGTACCTTGGATGCAGCACATGCTGGTCATGTGACTCTCATGATCTCTAACCTGAGGTTGGTTAACGATGTTATGAACTCCATGGCTGGAAAGGCTGATCAGGAAATGGAGGAAGAGCTGAGGTGATATTTGAGGAATGCTACTCCCAATCCTTAAGATGATAAAAACAATGATGACAGTAATAAAGATGACAATGACAAACCTCTTACTACTAGGTACCATCGGTGTTCCTGCTTGTCACGCATGACTCGAAATGCTGAGAAGAATGATAGTGATCATAGTGACAGTGGGTTGAATGGTGAAGGAGGTGGTAGGTATGGGGATGGGAACAGCAATGGGGGGGCAATGGGATAGAGGATGAGGAGGACAATAAGGAAGGCAATGAGGAGGAGGATGGGGAAGGCAATGAGGTGGAGAGTGGCCCTGCTAGGGGTTTGGTTCATCCAAGTCGCAGGAGAAGCTGGAGTACTAGATCTCGATAGTATGCTTAGGAGTCTAGTGCTAGTTTTTCTTTTGAGATTGGTGGTACGGAAAGTAGTGGAATTGGGGGTGATGGGACTCAGGGTGGTGGGACTCAAGGTAGTGGAGTCGGTGGGAATTAAGTCCACCCAGGCATTTCCTTTTGATTTCTGTTTGTGATTTTGCTACTCTAATTTATTATAATTTCTTCCTTTTTGCTTTTTCTGTTTCTGCATGTTGTGGCTATTTATGGCCTAGGAGGGGTGGAAGTACTTTATATGTCTTACCATATTTATATTGCTAGTCTACCCTTATATGAACTTTAGCATAGCTATTATCCAAGTTCATAAATGCTTTCCATCTCTGGTATTACCCTGGGTCGCACACTCTATAACTATGTGTGATATGATGCTATCAAAGGGTGAAATATAGATTCGAATTGCACAGCTACACAAAATAGCCTAATAACAAGTCTGTGTTGTATCCTTCGTATATGCAAGTCAGTCTTGTCAAAGAGATGAATATACATGATAGCTAATAGTGTGCATATAATTTATATAATATATTATGTATAATTTTAGAGCTAGTCATTTATGAGCAGGTGACTTGTATAATTTATGTGCTAGATTAGTTTTTGTGTGTATGATTTTATAAACATAATTTAGTGTATAATTTTGTTTGTACGATTTTGGGCATATGATCAATAGAAGGCAGTTACAGTTGATGGTCGGCCATTAAACAGGGGACACTCAAAGACTAAGGTGAACCTACAGGAAGAGCTATACTGGGGAAGGAGAAACTCAGGGGTCTAAGCGGTGGATAGCAAGAAATACAGGATCCCAGACAAAGATTATTACAAGATGGGGGACCATCCAGGGCCATAAACGGGGTGGAGAGCTAGACAGCAAACAGGGCAGGAGATAAAAATGAAATGGCCCTTCCACATGCCACTGGACAGGGCAGGTTGTGGAATGAGGGACAGGGCACTGCAGGTTACATGGCGCTGGAGGCCCTGTACTGAACAATAACCATCAAAGGAGGTAAAGTTTACCTATACATTACCGAACGAATACATATGAGCTCAGAGCAAATGGGTATGAGTTTAGCAATACCTTATCAATATTGTTCAAAAAGCCAACTGGATTGCTCCCCTCTCCCAATTCATCCAGTGCAGCCTCAATATGATCGTGGCTGGAAAGGAAGTTGCTAAAAAGGCAGAAAAACATAGAAGATATAGGCTGGAGGAGGTGAAACAGGAAAGAGCTACAAACCTCAAACCTCATATAAAAATGCAAATAAGACAAAGAAGATGAGCAGAGATAACTATTCTATCATTAACAGATATTTGAAATAAAGACAGAAAAATGCAATAAAATGACAAGAAGACGAGTAGAGATTATTATTCTATTATCAATGGATGTTAGAAATAAAATGGGAAAATGCAAACAAGACAAAGAAGATGAGTAGAAATTACTATTCTATCTTCAATAGATGTCAGAAACAAAACAGAAAAATGCAAAAGGACAATGAGGAAGAGCAGCAAATACCTTCTAGGACAAATATCAATAGATGTTAAGGTAAAATGCAATATGATGAAGAAGACGAACAGAAATTACGTACAACAAATATTGCGGCCCATCCTCCAGACTTCAGTCAACTTGACGCTCAGGTAGTACTTCCCATATGTACTACAGTAAAATAAAATACACCAAAATTAAGAAAATCAATAAGATACCAATCAGGCCCTACAATTTTCAAAAAGTGACTAAAAGATTTTCCAGTTAGATAAATAAATGCATTCATCTAATGCAAGAAAAGAGCACACAACAAGAAAAAACTGAAACATTTTCCAGTTAGCTGAATAAACATATTCATCTAATACAAGAAAAGATTATACAATACAAAGCAGCTGAAGGATTTTCTAGTTAAATGAATGAACGTATTTATCTAATGCAAGAAAAGATCATACAACAAGAAATGACCCAAAAATTTTCAAGTTAGATAAATAAATGCATTCATCTAATACAAGAAAAAATCATACAATACAAAGCAGCTGAAGGATTTTCAAGTTCAAGTTAGATCAAAGAATGCATTCATCTAATGCAAGAAAAGGATCATATGAGAAAGACATCACATGATGAAGATTTATTACCTAAGTGAATTGTGTACAAATATGAAATAACTATACAGATGGCAAAGAAATTAAGCAATAAAGATTCATTATCTAAATGAATTATGCATAAATACGAAAATAGTGCACAATAGGCAAAAACATTACACGACGAAGGTTCAGTATCCAAAGGAACAAGGTAATATGATATAAAATAAGTAGACGAACACTTGGAAGATATATCGTTCATCAGCAACAAACTCCTACAAACTAAGCCTTAAATTCTATATACTCTCTCTTCCTATTACTCAGAAAGCATCACTATCAAGATGAAGATTACTCGAGTATTGCTAGTATTGATAACACTATTCAGAATCAGGAAGCTTTCACAATTAGTGATATTCCCAATCAAAGGAACCAAAGACTACATCCTGTGGCATCTACAAAAATGAGGCATCCAACCTCAATTACCACCTCGACTAAGAAGACAAAGATGGATAGGATGAAAGTCATATTCACTGACGAGGACCACATCTAGAGTAAAGACTAAGAAGCAGATATGAAGTTTGCAGACAAATAGAAAAACAACTCCCCGGGCATTAGATTTAGTGATACATACAATGCCTTGCAAACAGTAAAAGATAAAACCCACAATGAGGAACTCTTGTAGATAATATATTATGATGACATGTGTGCCACTCATCAGGGTGACAAGGATGGTGCTGGCTAATAACCTAACCGGCCACAAAAAAGCAGGAAGCAAGTAAAGGAAGGCAATACATACGACCACTATATGTACATCCAGGACTACCAAGGAAAAGTAGTCCACTACAATGATTGGATCAGCTGGTGCAGCTGCTTTAAGGACAATTGCTTGATCTATTGGGTAGAGAAAGGATAGGTATGAAAACCACCTTGGCAAGATTGGATATGGAAGAAAATTCCATCACTAATAAAAAAGAGAAAGTCAGACTCCAAGTTCACTCAAAAAGTGAGAACAATCTGTAAGGAGATTAACGAGAGGGTGCAGCAGTAGAAGGAGCTGGGCGCTCAGTTATAAGAGTTGGAAAAATAGGTTTGAGCATGTCAGGCCAAAAGGAAACAATTTCAAAGAGACTCCAATTATGGGAGAAAGTAAGATATTGTCATGATTCTAGACAGGCATATAGTGGAAAGAGATAGTTGTACTATGATGAGGATATTTATCATAGGATTTAATTTGTTATATTATGATTTCACCCACATGACCTATTCAGAGGTAATGGGTGCTATGCACGAGACTAAAGGAGCTGTGCACTGTAGTTTACATTCATACACCTGACCTATTCAAAGGTTATGGGAGGCATAAACATGACCAAGAAGGCTGTACCAGAAAATATGTTATTTCATGCACATGACCTATTAAAAGATCATGTAGCTTATACACATGACTATGAGAGGCCACATAACTCATATGTTATGCTAAGTAACAAGAGCACAAAGTATAAATAGAAGACTATATCAAGGGAATAATGGCTCTTGTATTTAGCTCTTCACACAATTATCTAAGTTCTCTCGCTACACTTAACTTGAAGAGGAAAAGCTTAGGCCTTCTTTACTACTACTCAATAAAAGACTAACCAGATGAGGACTAAGAAGATATCGGCTTGAAGGGATAATAAGATAAGGGTCTTATTATAATGTATCACATAGGCAAATGTCTAATAATGATCATATCTTAGTGGTTGATTCTGTTGTTGTTCCTCATTCAAGCAAAGAAATAAGAGAAAACATTACAGAAAGATAGTTAAAAGTTTTACATCTTCAGTAAGTTGTTGAAATGATAGTTGCCTCTTTCATAATGACCAGAAAACCTATTCATCAAGGACTTCAATTGGAGATTTTATAAGTACAAGTAGACTGACTGGTCACTTGCATCGGCAAAAAAGAATGCTTATATCCTGTGCATTCTGTGCATCTGACACACAGAATGCTGGAATGTGAATTACCATTCAAGATGCAAGGTGGTGAAGCAACTGCTCTCACAATGCAGTCACCCAAGTACAGGATTCAATGGACGTAATCAGATACAACCAGACATCGCAACCAAATCCACTGGACACAACCAGACAAAGCCACCAAATCCACAGAAAGAAATCTGACATAGCAACTGATCGTCCAAGATATATTCTGATATCGCAATAGCGTCCGGAGCTATAGATTAATTTACCAAATTCACAGAATACAAGAGTCACACAGGTGACATAGATCACAATTAGCAATTTACAAAATTTGTCCGCAAAGGTTTCTTCATTATGGTACTATTATCCTGCAAAAGGTAGTATATAGAAATATTGAGTACTAGACTAATAGATATCTACTTCCATAACAGCCAGTAACACTATAGGAACTGACGCTGAGTAGGTGTTCTATAGCTCATTGGAAAGCTGGTATCGGGTAGGTCTAGGCCCCAAGGTATTGGAGGCTTGGTCTGAATAACTGTGAAGAAATCTTGCATCAAAGTTAGCACTTAGCCAAAGCTTTGCCAAGGAAACACTACTTTCATAACAGCCTGTAGCTCCATGGATATTGATGCCAGGTAGATGTTCTGCAGCTCGCTAGAAGGCTAATATCAGGTTGGTCCAGATCCCAAAGTATTGGAGGCTGTATCGGAACAACTGTGATGAGATCTAGCATCAAGGTCAGCAGTTAGCCAAAGCCTCACCAACACTTCGCGAAAGAAATAGCACTTTCATAACAGCCTGTAGCTTTATGGGTATTGATTCTGAGTAGACGTTCTGTAGCTCGCTTTAAAGATAGCATCGTGTGGGTCTAGGTCCTAAGGTATCAGAGGCTATATCTGAACAACTGTGAAGGAATCTGGTGTCAAGGGGTTAGGCATATAGAAATCTGAGAGAAGTGCAAATACCCATGGTAGGGTAACTGCGCACAGACCCTCGATTTACCGGAGTGCCAACACCGCCCTCCAGCCCCTTTATGGGGCCCCCATGTTATTAGCGAGATGTCGAGAGTAGCGTCCCATAACTAAAATGTTACCTCAATGAAGCCCACTTCATAATACTATATACATCACTGCCATCTGTCCAACCTCATGCTGCTCGCAGGTTATATAAAAGGGGACATTTGGCAACATCTGGGAAGTAGAACGGAAGATATCCGTCGGAGGCGCATAGAGATAGTAGGCTTCAATGTTAGGCTTCCTAAACTATGGGCTGAAGGTGACGGGACGTTTTCGACGAAAATATTTCAGGAGGATGCCCCAATAGCAGAGGCTATTAGGAGTATACCGAATCCACCCATACCCTTCTAAGATCAGCGGTAGGTTGGTTGGTCATAGTAATAGGACCCCTCTATGGAGGCCGGCGGACCAAGAAGAAGCATGCTCAGAAAGGAAGACCTAGATAAGTCGGAGCCCATTGAGACGTTGACACATCAGGCTCGGGCTTGCGATTGGCGCTAGGTGGCCCGGCATGAACTTGATCACTTCATGAGCAAAGAGACTACTGGAACGATAGTCAATAAGACTAAAGTAATATAATAGTCTATGCGGACATCTAAGTTAGAGGCAGCTGTTTGGAATGACAAATAGCGCCGTCATCTTAACAGAGGAATACTACCGGGTGACCGCAAAAGGGTGTGATAAGTTTCAGGGTCAAACGGTGTTCGCACTTATTAGATTCTAGATGTTTGCATACTAAAACCAGGATAGTACTACGTGACATAGTAGTTAGAAGTAGTCCGCAAACACTCAGACGCGGGATGTAAATATCGAAGTGCCTTCCGAGCTTTACAGACATCATCAAGCAACAGAGAAGAGATCTTATCAATATAAAATTTTTCACCACAGAAATCTTTACTTTACCTTATCGAGACGAGCCTTCCACGACAGATTCTCCAAACAAAGATTTTGGCCTACATCCCTCAGTTATACTAGAGATCGGTGTCCGCCTAACAGTATATTGATAGTTCTCCTGTTACCAAGGCTGACTATATGAACTACGAGTTCACTTCAAACTCCACCCTCAGCTCAGACTTCGATTACGTTTTCAAAGCACCTCACTCACCCATTTACATTCATACATTCGAAGAAATCTTCGACACCAAGCTCATTGAAATCGAAGAAGAATATATGCAAAAACCCTCGTGGTTCACAATACCTTTCAGGATCCCAATGAGGGATCAATTCAATCGCATATATCACACGTGGCACAGTTCGAACTTTGAGTGGAGTTCCACGGAGTCAGAAGACATCGTCAACTGAAGTACCCAGTACTTTGAAGACTAGGAGTCAGGCACAGATATCCGAGGGCAAGACATCCCCTCGGCTTGGGTCTAAAACCTATATATGGACTATAAGTACATTTTGAACCTCGAGAAAACAGAAATTCAGGTCCTGAGTCCAGAATCAGATCAACCGAACCCTTTTATACCTACACCTCTAGAGTATTTCAAACGTTGGATACCTTACATACGATTCTTTAAACCCTTTAAAGGATATCAAGAACTCTGGTACAAAGTACCAGTAATCACACATCCATGGCTATTAAAGCAACTAGCTTATCTGGAAAGTATCACAATGGCTAAAATACCTCAACACCCCAGAAAAAGAATAACGGCGGGAGAACCTATGGACACCCGATCCAATACGATGGATAAAACCAATGATTTGGCTATATGGAGTCCCTTCCCGTCAACACCTCATGAGCCCACATTCCGGAGACGAAATGTACCCGCTCACTGATCATCTAGTGTCGCAAGCACCCATTGATTATCATGGGCCTCCATACCAAAACCAGGTGGGGACCACACTGCCAATCTAGCGAATCTAGCAATCCGTCTAGGGATAACCTTAGGCCGAATAAGGCAACATATAGACACCTGGCTCAACCAAGCCGATATCACCTTCAAACATTTGAAGGGAGCTACGCAGGACAATACCTTAAAGTTGCTTAAGGTTCAACAGCAAATTGCGGAAGGACAAGATGTTCATGATGATGATATCGCAATCTTGTTGATGCAGCTGGCAGGTGTGAAACCAGAGGTCAAGGGTATCCAAGAGGAGATGCTACGGGAAGTGGCAAAGAAGATAGATGCTCAAGATGGGCATCAACAGGAACATGAAGAGGTAACTACAAGGTTACATGGAACGCTCCGGCGAGACAGCCAAGCGGCGTTAGCTGGAGATCAGACTCTGGAACTGATGGTCCTTAGTCTAAGGACGGAACTCGGAGAATTTTGCGCTCCGAGCATCACTCGGGAAAGAGAGGTCAACCGTACTCTACCACAAATGCACACCGATCAGACAAACCAACAAGTGGAGATTCACAGGTCTCAAGACCAGCAACAAGTGCAGAATATCAAGACAAACCATACACTAAAAGGGTTGACAGCAGCCATAAATAAGATATTAGGCACCGCGCCAAGTTCCGAAGGTGCAGGACCCACACCCTTACTCGCAGTCCAAGAAACTGGTGACGCAGAGTACTCTACCTCACCTATACAAAGGGATAAGAGGAAAGGCTGGGAAGCCGCTAATGCATCCCCTTCCGGTGCCCACTGAGGTGACCCGGGAGATCCTAGTGATGACGACGATGACGACGATGAGAGAGGAAGAAGGAGAAGAGGTTCTAGCTGAGGCAGGCAAGGACAGATACCAGAACAGTCTGGAATGGCAGAGACACTTGCCAATGCAATAGTGCTAAATATTAAGCGACCATCAGAGCCACCCCCATTCTTTGAGGATAAACCCGCACAAGATATATATGTGTGGATCCTACAATGCACAGACTATTTCGAACGAAACCTGCAGATCTAGGACGATGCTCAGGAACGAGTTATATACGTACTCAGTCATACGAGAGGAGACATAGTACTCCCGTATCCTATTTGGTATCGGAAAGCTATGAACAGACTTCAAGCGGGAACCCGGCAGCTGGGACAGGCTATGTGGAGTTGTTTGGAACACCATATGATCAAACGATTTGCCCCGGTGGAAGCCAATTGACTAACACTTCGAGCAATGAAGCTAGTCAAGTACAATGGCAGTATTGAATATTATCTGATGGTAATGCATAACTATTACATTCGTGCACACATGACCGCAGAGTCCTGGAGGGAGGAAGTAGTAGATAAACTCCGGAAACAAATTGTCCGCAGGTTGTCAGCGCTACAGTATACAACGGATCACGAATCGGAAAAGGCGATGAGGCTGTGCGTTCGGTCACAGGAAGGACTCCTGGCCCCAGAAAAGATTGGGCTTAACAAACCGTCCAAGCCTAAGATAGTCCAAGAGGTCAAAAGAGAAGAATACAGGAAGTCTAAACCGAAGCGGCAAATGGAGAATAAAGCTTATATCAAGGGAGGTGGAGCCACACCAGGAAAAGAGAAAAAGGGAAAGCAAGCGGGAGAACCCAAGGAAAAGGTTGGGAGGTGCAACTAAGACCACCCACACAAACTTCAGCGTAGCTCATACCGGTATCCCACAGAGTGTGATAGACACTTGGAGGCGTGGAGGAGATTGTACACGTTGTGGGAAGAAAAACCACACTTACCAGACGTGTTGGGGAGATGCCCATATATCGGCTGTAATGGTCCAGTCAAGACCGATAAAAATGGGAATTCGCCATGCACGGTCCACTATCGTAAAGCTAAAATTAGCACGTCAAGTCACTTCCGCCCAACAACCAGCCCCAGTGAATAAGATCTGGGAACTGGCGGATGATGAAGAACTGACCAAGGTCAGTTTATTGGTACCAACAGCGATAGCGTTTGGGTATTCAGCGTCCTGATCGAGCTGGAATCGAAATGGGAACCCCCTTTTGGCTGGGGTATAAGGAGTACTGACCACCACGGGGATCCGGTATTTCGAGTGCAACTACGGGAGTCGAAACTCAAAATGATCAATGCTGGATGAAGCAAGTCTGTCCTTTCGGAATCAATGCAAGTAGGCTCTAAGTGAAGGGACCCCACGAGGGACCTACGAGCTCGAACACAAGAATAAATATATGGAGAGTCTTGATCGAAGGAGAGGATAGTTAACATGCCCACATAGCCCCGGAGCCAACAGTACAAAGTTCCTCGAGTCACCTGGTGGTCACCCGCTACCCGTGTGCAAGCAAGTGCCTATACCGAAGAAGTTGGGGCATAGCAATGCAAGATCTACCTGATAACAATACCAGACAAGAGGACAACCAACACGGGCCGTTCTACCTACCACATGAGTCTGAGTCGTATTATACGTATGTACTATCCTGCCTTCTGGCCAGGGTATACGATAGAGATGTGCCACTTTGGTATGCAAGGCCCCTCTGAGGGAGATGGACGGATAACCGAAACCCTAAGGGAAAGGATCGGTGAAAATGGAAGCCCCATGATAGGGGAGTAAAATGGCTAACAACCCCTCCAAAATCTGCTATGAGCCTAGGTTTGGCGTGTCAGGAGAAGGCATCTAGCCTGAAAACTAGTCGTACGCAATTACGTATCAGTGAAACGCCGCTTAGTATGTAGACTCAGATTGTTAAAGCTAAAGAGTTACTAGTTGGTCTGAAGAGACCTTAATGGTCGAAACTACGCAGATGTAGTAACAAACATCTTGTTACCTATACCTGACACCAACAATGCCTAAACGAAAGAACCTGGAAAGTCTTATCCCTGCCAAGAGCGTAGAATTAGACACCGCAAAACCAAAACGATACAACTGTCCGGAGGTGATCGCTTACCTCCACATACACGATAAGCAATACAAAGTTAAAGTCCTGTTGGACTCAGGATCCAACATGTTCCTTATTAACGATGACCTAGTTGAAGACCTTCGAGTTCCTATTATTGAACGCAACAATGCAGGTGATATGTTAGGCTTTGATGGATCATCAGCCGCCTCTGGAGGGAAGTGTTACACTCTTCCTATAAAATTGGAAATAGGAAAAAATCGACACTTCTCAGAAGTGTCGTGTGAAGTTGCTAAAGCATGTCACTATGGAATGATAATTCCTTTTGGTTGGTGGTATCATGAACACCCAGTGTCTCACATAGAAGATGCACAAAATTGGACCTTCTCCACGCAATATTGTGAAAACTGTGTGGAAGAAGATGAAGGAATAGTGGATATGTTTGAATATGATGAAGCCGTCGCTTGGGATCCTAATGCATACTGCATCGGAAAAATCGGAGCCATCAAAAATACCGTGGAACTCAAATCATTACCAGGAGAATACTGGCATTACAAGCACTTGTTTGAAGCCTAGATGGCAGAAAGATTAGCCCCAAGACAGACATTCGATCAAGAAATCAAGTTGATTCCAAGATCAACTCCCCCCTGGTGGCCGCTATATCCACTATCTGAAAAACACCTTAAGCCTTTACGGGAATACTTGGAAACAATGATTAAGTAGGGAAAGATTACTCAAAGTCAATCTCCTGCAGGAGCATCTATATTATTCATACCCAACCGCGATGGAAGACTGCGCCTAGTTGTGGATTACTGAAATCTTAATAAGATTACCATCCTCAACAAACATCCAATTCCACTAATGTCCCAACTCAGAGATAGAATAGCTGGCGCAAAGATCTTCGCCAAGTTAGACCTTAAAGACGGCTACCACCTGATTAGAATTAAGGAAGGCGATGAATAGAAAACGGCTTTCTGGACGAGATATGAGCATTACAAATATAAGGTTATGCCATTCAGATTGGTCAAGGCTCCCACAACCTTCCAAGATATGATGAATCAAGTACTTAAAGAATACTTGGATGTCGGAGTTGTGTGTTATCTAGACGAGATTCTCATCTATTCAAAGGATGAAGAAGAACACATCGAAGCGGTGAAGAAGGTTTTACAAAGTCTATTGGACTTTCAATTAGCAGTATAGCTAAAAAAGTCAACCTTCCATGCCACAGAGGTAGGATTCCTCGGCTATATAGTAGTGGTCGATGGGGTATCTATGAGCACCCGCAAGGTGGAATCCACAATGGTTTGGAAAGCACCTAAGTCGGTCAGAGAAGTACAAGTCTTTATCGGATTCGCTAACTTCTATCGACGTTTTATAAAAAACTTCTCCGCTATTTGTAAACCCATAACCGTGACACTAGAGCGAAATCACAAGAATTTCAGATGGGGACTGGAACAAGATATGGCGTTCGAAGAATTAAAACACCAATTCACCACAACCCCGATACTCCACCACTTCTTCCCAGAAAGAGAAACAGTGGTAGAAATCGACGCTAGCGATTTTGCATTTAGCTGCATACTTTCTCAATACTTTGAGAAACGGTTACATCCAGTAGATTTCCATTTTAGAAAACTAAGCTCAGCGGAGCGCAATTAGGAGATTCATGATAAAGAACTTCACACGATCCTCGAAGTATTTAAGGAATTGAGACACTACTTGATTGGAACAGAAAAACCGCTTACAGTCTTTACCGACCATCAGAATCTACAATACTTCCTTACCTCAAAAGTCTAGAGTGGCCATCAAATTTGATAGGCTCAGAAGCTCGTGGAATACAATTTTGGGATTATATACTGACCAGGCACGAAGGGCGGAAAGCCTGACACATTAAGCAGACGGCTGGAGTACCATCCAGCGGAGGGAGCTACACATCGCAAACAAAAAACTTTAAAAGAAGAAAGTTTCTTAGTATCATTGGTAGCAAGAGTAGGTGATGAAGGAGAAGACTGGGATAGAGATAAGGATTTAGATTTGGAACGTCAAAGAGGGGGGAAAGAACCCATTATTAGGGTCTAGAGATTGAGCAAAAAGGCATACTTGCCAACTAAAGGCTCAAGAATGGCGGCAGGACATGACCTGTATGCTATTGAAGATGACATTGTCCTGAAATATAGACAAGCATTAATAAGGACAGGTATAGCTGTGAGGCTACCTAAAGGAACTTATGGAAGAGTTGCTCCAAGAAGTGGATTAGCGGTTCGAAGCGGACTTTCCACCGGTGCCAGAGTAATCGATGCTGATTGCACCGGTGAGCTCAAGGTCATACTATTCATCCATAAAGGTGAGGACAGCCAGATAAGAATGGTCAATCACATAGCTCAGCTGGTGGTAGAAAAAGTCAACACCTCAGACATGATGGAAGTAGACAACCTGGAAGACATGGGACGAGGAACTGCGGGATTAGGAAGCACCGATATAGCGACAAGGTCCTTGATCGTTAAAGAAAAGGAACCAAGCATCAGTTACCTGCAGGCAGCAGCTAAAGACAATGAACACTAGTACGACATTTCAAAGGTACCGGAGAAAGTTCTAATGTCCAATGCGATACTCCTGCAAAAAGGAATGAAGAAGTTCAATCATGAATTCTTAAGTGAGATACAGGCAGAAAGTGAGACAGATGCAGCTTGGAGGCAACAAAGGAAAGAACTTATTAGGTTACAAGACGAAGGAAAGGATTTCCCCAAGGATTGGACCTTGACCGACGATCTACTATACTATAAGCAAAGAGTATTTGTACCAGAAAGTCAGGCGCTATATACCAAGATCGCAGAAGGATGTCATGATGCAAAGGTTACAGGACATTTCGGACAAGAAAAAACTTTGGAAATGATCATGAGGGACTTCAACTGGAAAGGACTTGCAGAATGGGTCAACAACTACGTACGATCCTGCAATGAATGCCAACATAACAAGTCACCGAGACACACCAAGTACGGATTGCTACAACCATTGCAAATACCTTATGCAGCATGGGCGTCCATCTCAGTGGACTTCATCACACAACTATCAGAGTCGCTAGGATGTACTCAAATAATGGTAGTTGTCCATCAATTTACGAAAATGGCACACTTCATTGGACTACAGACTTCGGCTGCAGCCTAAGACGTCGTCAACGCATTCCTGAAAAAAGTGTGGGGGCTGCACAGTCTACCAACTGAAATCGTCTCTGACATAGACTCAAAGTTCACAGGAGAATTTTGGGAATCCCTTTGCAAAGCGCTGGAAATCAATCAAAGAATGTCAATGGCATACCACCCTCTGACTGACGGACAAACAGAATATACCAACCAAGTGCTGGAAGGATACCTGCGAAGTTTTGTCAAATACAATCAGGATGACTGGTATCAGCTATTACCTCTAGCTGAACATGCCTATAATAACTCCGCAACCAACGCTCACGGGATGTCACTATTCTATGCGAACTACAGTTTCTATCCACAGACTGAGTGAATGAAGGAGCGCCAAGCCCAAAATCCAGGAGCAACACTCTATGCGAACTGGATTAAGATGATACATGAACAAGCGAGAGGGTCACTAGAAAAGACATGGGAAGGAATGTCAAAATATTATGACCGGAAAGCTCGACAACAGCCAGACTTCAAGATGGGGGACAAAGTAATATTAAACACAAGGAATATTCAAACCCAACGGAAATCAAAGAAGCTAAGTTCAAAGCTGTATAGTCCCTTTCAAATCATGGAAAAATGTGAATCATGCGCCTTCAAGCTCAACATATCATATCGATGGAACATTCACCGCGTATTCCATGTCGCATTATTGGAACCCTATCGCGAATCAGTTCATGATAATCGCCAATAACCCCCTAGAGAACCGGAGGACATTGACAGCGATCTACAATGTGCGGTTGAAAAATTAGTAAGAAGCGAGGTTCGCTCCTACAGAAAACAGGTGCGTGATCACTACCAAGAAAAGTGGAAACTGTGGTACTTCGTCAAATAGCCAGGGTTTTCAGAAGATGAGAACACATGGGAGCCTGCTACCACTATGGAAAACACAGTGGAAGTTGTGGAGAATTTTCATAATGAAAATCCGGACATACCAGGAAGGACAGAAGTAAGATAGTGTGGAAAAGGTTTTCCTACCATGGCCAAGTAAAGGCGGGAGGTTTTTTACCCTGACCACACTGAGTCTTAAAATGTACTTGGAGAAAAAAAATTAAAATGTTATAAAAGGCATTCAAGGTGAAGCCTGGTAGGAGGGAGCTCATGTTAGGCATATGGAAATCTGAGACAAGTACACAGACCCATGGTAGGGTAACTGCACACAGACCCTCAATTTACCGGAGTGCCAACACCCCCCTCCGGCCCCCTTATGGGGCCTGCATGTTATTGGCGAGATTTCGAGAGTTGCGTCCCATAACTAAAATGTGACCTCAATGAAGCCCACTTCATAACACCATATACGTCGCCACCGTCCATCTGGCCCCATGCTGTTCACAGGTTATATGGGAGGGGCCCTTTGGCAACCTCTGGGAAGTGGAACAGAAGAAACCCATCCGAGGCGCATTGAGATAGTAGGCTTCAAAGTTACGCTACCTAAACTATGGGCTGAATGTGACAGGACATCTTCGACAAAAATACTCCAGGAGGATGCCCCAATAGCAGAGGCTATTAGGGGTATACCGAATCCACCCATACCCTTCTAAGATCAGCTGTAAGTTGGTTGGTCCTAGAAACAGGACCCCTCTACGGAGGCTGGCAGACCAAGGGGAAGCATGCTCAGAAAGGAAGACCTAGATAAGTCGGAGCCCCTTGGGACATTGACACATCGGG
Source organism: Tuber brumale (assembly GCA_014065205.1). NCBI lineage: Eukaryota > Fungi > Ascomycota > Pezizomycetes > Pezizales > Tuberaceae > Tuber > Tuber brumale. The sequence continues at coordinate 117,043 of JACCEG010000119.1, read as the reverse complement.
CTCAGACTTGTGATTGGCGCTAGGTGGCCCAGTATGAACTTGATCACTTCATGACCGAAGAGACTACTGGAAAGATAGTCAATAAGACTAAAGTAATATAATAGTCTATGCGGACATTAAAGTTAGAGGCCGCTGTTTGGAATGACAAATAGCGCAGTTATCTTAACGGAGGAATACTACTCCGTGACTGTGAAAGGGTGTGATAAGTTTCCGGATCAAACGGTGTTCGCACTTATAAGATTCTAGATGTTTGCGTACTAAAACTAGGATAGTACTTCGAGGCATAGTAGTTAGAAGTAGTCCGCGCACGCTCAGGGGCGGGATATAAATATCTGAGTCCCTCCTGAGCTTTACAGACATCATCAAGGAACGGAGAAGAGATCTTATCAATATAAGATTATTTACATCATAAATCTTTACTTTACCTTATCGAGATGAGCCTTCCTCGACAGATTCTCCAAACGAAGATTTTGGCCTACGTCCCTCAGTTATACTAGAGAGCGGCATCCATCTAACACTAGGTCAGCAGTTAGCTAAAGCCTTACCAATAAAATATCACTTTCATAACAGCCTGTAGCTGCATGGATGTTGATGCCAGATAGGCATTCCATAGCCCATTGGAAAGCTGGTGTCGAGTAGGTCTTGGCGCCAAAGTATAGGAGGTTGTATCCAAATAACTGTAAAGGGATCTGGTGTCAAAGTAGTACTTAGCCAATGCTTCACCAAGGTAACACCACTTTCAGAACAGCCTGTAGCTCCATGGGTATTGATGCTGAGTAGACATTCTATAGCTTGCTACAAGGCTGGCATCAAGTGGGTCTAGGTCTCAAGGTATCGGAGGCTGTGTCTGACTGCCTGTGAAGAAATCTGGTGGTGAAATCAGCAGTTAGCCAAAGCCTCCCCAACAATGTACCACTTTCATAACAGCCTGTATCTCTATGGGTGTTGATGCCATATAGACATTCCATAGCCCGTTGAGAAGCTAGCATTGAGTAGGCCTCAGTGCCCAAGTATTGGAGACTGTGTCAAAAGGACTGTAAAGGAATCCGGTGTCAAGGTCAGTACTTAGTCAAAGCCTTGCCAGGAAATACCATTTTCAAAACAACCTGTAGCTCTATGGCTATTCGTGTCAAGTAGACGTTCTATAACCCATTCGATAGCTGGTGTTGGGTACATCTAGGTACCAAAGTATTGGATGCTGCATCTAAAGTATGCAGAAGGAATCTGGCGTCAAAGTCATTACTTAGTCAAAGCCTCACCAGCTTGTACCTCTATGGGTATTGGTGTCAGGTAGATGTTCTTTAGCTCATTAGATAGCCAGCATCGTATACACCTGGGTATCGAAGTATTACATGCTGCAGCTTAAGTGTACTGAAGTATTCAGGTGTCAAAGTTAGCACTTAACCAGTCATGAAGGTAATAAAAGTCATTGAGGTTTAAGTTGTGTAGTTGCAAGAAGGTGTGCACCAAGGGGGTAAACCATACCAAGCTCCAGGTTAGGTTACCATCAGCAGTACTCAACTATCACTCACTTTTACACCGGGAACTTGGAGCATTCTTACTCTATAATTCTTCAAGAACCTAAAATAGATTTCTTGCTATGTGTTAGGCGGACGCCAAACTCAAGTATATAACCGAGAGACGTAGGCCAAAATCTTTGTTCGGAGAATCTGTCGAGGAAGGCTCGTCTCGATAAAATAAAAGTAAGGTAAAGATTTATAGCGTAAACAATTTTAGATTGATAAGATCTCTTCTCCGTTGCTTGATGATGTCTGTAAAGCTTGGGAGGCACTTCGATATTTATATCCCGCGTCTGAGTGTTCGCGGACTACTTCTAACTACTATGCCTCCGAAGTACCACTCTGGTTTTAATACGCAAACGTCCAGAATCTTATAAGTGCGAACACCGTTTGACCCTGAAACTTATCACACCCTTTCGCGGACTCGGAATAGTATTCCTCCGTTGAGATGACTGCGCTATTTGTTATGCCAAACAGTCGCCTCCAACTTAGATGTCCGCATAGACTTTTATATGACTTTAGTCTTGTTGACTATCGTCCAGTCGTCTCCTCGGTCATGAAGTGATCAGGTTCATGCCGGATCACCTAGTGCCAATCGCAAGTCCGAGCCCGACGTGTCAGCGTCTTAAGGGTCTCCGACTTATCTAGGTCTTCCTTTCTGAGCGTGCTTCCCCTTGGTCCGCCGGCCTCCGTAGAGGGGTCCTATTACTAGGACCAACCAACCTACAGCTGATCTCAGAAGGGTATGGGTGGATTCGGTATACCCCTAATAGCTTCCGCTACTGGGATAACCTCTTGGAGTATTTCGCCGAAAACGTCCCGTCACTTTCGGCCCATAGTTAGGAAGCCTAACTTTGAAGCCTACTATCTCAATGCGCCTCCGACGGATTTCCTCCGTTCCACTTCCCAGATGTCGCCAAAGGTCCCCTCTCATATATCCTGCGAACAGCATGCGGTCGGACGGACGGCGGCGACGTATATGGTGTTATGAAGTGGGCTTCATTGATGTGACATTTTAGTTATGGGACGCAACTCTCGAAATCTCGCTAATGACGTGCGGGCCCCATAAGGGGGCCGGAGGGGGGTGTTGGCACTCCGGTAAATTGAGGGTCTGTGCGCAGTTACCCTACCGTGGGTCTGTGCACATGTCTCGGATTTCCATATGCCTAACATGAGCTCCCTCCTTCCAGGCTTCGCCTCGAATGCCTTTATAACCATTTTATAATTTCTTCTAAATACATTTTAAGACTCAGTGTGGTCAGGGTAAAAAACCTTCCGCGTTTACTTGGCCACGGTAGGAAAACCTTTTCCTCACTATCTTACTTCTGCCCTTCCTGGCATGTCCGGATTTTCATTATGAAAATTCTCCACAACTTCCTCCGCATTTTCCATACCGGTGGCAGGCTCCCATGTGTTCTCATCTTCCGAACACCCTTGCCATTTAACGAAGTACCACAGTTCCCGCTTCTCTTGGTAGCGGCCGCGTACTCGTTTCCTGTAAGAACGAATCTCGCTTCTTACGATTTTTTCAACCTCCCATTGCAGATCACCGTCAATATCCTCCGGTTCTCTAGGGGGTTGCTGGCGATTACCATGAACTGACTCGCGGTAGGGTTCCAATAGTGCGACATGGAATACGGGATGAATGTTCCATCGATCGGATATGTTGAGCTTGAATGCTCTGGATCCGCGTCTTTCCATAATTTGGAAAGGGCCGTATAGCTTTGGACTTAGCTTTTTAGATTTCCGTCGGGTGCGAATGTTTTTGGCGTTTAACATTACTTTGTCCCCGATTTTGAAGTCCGGCTGTTGTCGAGCTTTCCGGTCATAATATTTCGACATCCCTTCTCGTGTCTTTTCTAGTGACCCTCTTGCTTGTTCATGTATCGTCTTAATCCAGTTTGCATAAAGTGTTGCTCCTGGATTTTGAGCTTCGCGCTCCTTCATCCACTCTGTCTGTGGATGGAATCCGTAGTTTGCATAGAATGGTGACATCCCGTGAGCGTTAGTTGCGGAGTTGTTGTAAGCGTGTTCAGCTAGCGGTAGCAGCTGATACCAATCATCCTGATCGTAATTGACAAAACTTCGAAGGTATCCTTCCAGCACTTGGTTGGTACGTTCAGTTTGTCCGTCAGTTTGAGGGTGGTATGCCGTCGACATTCTTCGCTTAATTTCCAGCGCTTTGCAAAGGGATTCCCAGAATTCTCCTGCAAACTTTGAGTCCATGTCCGAGACGATTTCGGTTGGTAGGCCGTGCAGCCTCCATACTTCTTTTAGGAAAGCGTTTGCGACATCCTTGGCCGTAGCCGAGGTTTGAAGCCCGATGAAATGTGCCATCTTTGTGAATCGATCAACTACTACCATTATCTGAGTGCATCCTTGCGACTCTGGTAGTTGTGTAATGAAGTCCACTGAGATGGACGCCCATGCTGCATAGGGTATTTGCAGTGGTTGCAATAATCCATATTTAGCATGTCTCGGCGACTTGTTATGTTGGCATTCATCGCAGGATCGTACGTAGTCGTTGACCCACGCCGCTAGTCCTTTCCAATAGAAGTCTCTCATGATTATTTCCAAGGTTTTTTCTTGACCGAAATGTCCTGCAACTTTTGCATCGTGACATCCTTCTGCTATCTTGGTATATAGAGCCTGACTATTTGGTACAAATAGTCGTTGCTTATAGTATAGTAGGTCTTCGGTTAAGGTCCAGTCCTTGGGAAAATCCTTTCCTTCGTCTCGTAACCTAATAAGTTCTTCCCTCCGTTGCCTCCACGTTGTATCTGTTCCGATAGCTGCCTGTATCTCGCTTAGGAATTCAGGATTGAATTGCTTCATACCTTTCTGCAGGATAATAGCATTTGACATAAGAACCTTTTCGGGTACTTCTGAGATATCGTACCAATGTTCGTTGTCTTTAGCCGATGCCTGTAGATAGCTGATGCTAGGTTCCTGTTCCTTGACGATCAAGGACCTTGTCGCTATATCGGTACTTCCGAATCCCGCGGTTCCTCGTTCCGTTTCTTCCAAGTCGTCAACTTCCATCATATCCGAGGTGTTGACCTTTTCTACCACTAACTGGGCTATGCGATCGCCCATTCTTATTTGGCAGTCCACATCTTTATGGTTGAAAAGTACGACTTTGAGTTCGCCGGTGTAATCAGCATCGATTACTCCTGCGCCGGTAGAGATTCCGCTGCGGACCGCTAATCCACTTCTTGGGGCAACTCTTCCATAAGTTCCTTCGGGTAGCCCCACGGCTATACCCGTCCTTATTAGTGCTTGTCCATATTTCGGGACAATGTCATCTTCTATGGCGTACAGGTCATGTCCTGCCGCCATTCGTGAGCCTTTTGTTGGCAAGTATGCCTTTTTGCTCAATCTCTTGACCCTAATCACGGGTTCCTTTCCACCTCTTCGAGGTTCCAAATCCAAATCCTTATCTCCATCCCAGTCTTCTCCTTCATCGCCTACCCTCGCTACTAGCGATACCAAGAAATTTTCTTCTTTTAAAATTTTCTGTTCGCGATGCGTAGCTCCCTCCTCAGGACGGTACTCCGGCCGTCGGCTTAATGCGTCAGGCTTTCCGCCCTTCGTGCCTGGTCGGTATACAATACGGAAATTGTATTCTACCAACTTCTGAGCCCATCGAATTTGACGGCCACTCCAGACTTTTGAGGTGAGGAAGTATTGTAGGTTCTGATGGTCGGTAAAGACTGTGATTGGTTTTTCCGTTCCGATCAAGTAGTGTCTCCATTCCTTAAAGGCTTCGAGGATTGCGAGAAGTTCTTTATCATGGATCTCGTAATTGCGCTCTGCCGAATTTAATTTTCTGGAATGGAAAGCCACTGGGTGTAGCCTTTTCTCAAAGTACTGAGAAAGGACGCAGCCGAGTGCAAAATCGCTAGCGTCTGTTTCTACCACCGTTTCTCTTTCTGGGAAAAAGTGGTGGAGTATGGGGGCTGTGGTGAACCGGTGCTTTAACTCTTCGAAAGCAGTGTCTTGTTCAATTCCCCATTTAAAATTCTTCGGATTTCCTTGTAATGTCTCGGTTATTGGCTTGCAAATAGCCGAGAAGTTTTTTATAAATCGTCGGTAGAAGTTAGCAAACCCCATAAAGACTTGTACTTCTCTAACCGACTTAGGTGCTTTCCAGACCATTATGGATTCCACCTTTCGGGTGCTCATAGACACCCCATCGACCGCTACCATATAGCCGAGGAATTCCACCTCCGTGGCATGGAAGGTCGATTTCTTTAGCGATACCGCTAACTGAAAGTCTGATAGACTTTGTAAGACTTTCTTAACAGCTTCGATGTGTTCCTTTTCATCCTTTGAGTAGATGAGAATATCATCAAGGTAGCACACAACTCCGACGTCCAAGTATTCGTGTAAAACTTGGTTCATCATATCTTGGAAGGTTGCCGGAGCGTTGACCAATCCAAAAGGCATAACCTTATATTCGTAGTGTCCGTATCTCGTACGGAACGCTGTCTTCCATTCATCTCCTTCTTTTATCCTAATCAGGTGGTAGCCGTCCTTAAGGTCTAACTTGGTGAAGATCTTAGCGCCGGCTACTCTATCTCTGAGTTCGGACATTAGTGGAAGGGGATGTTTGTTGAGGATAGTAATCTTATTTAGATTCCGATAAGCCACAACTAGACGTAGTCTACCATCTGGTTTAGGTACGAATAATATAGGCGCGCCTGCTGGCGACTGACTCCGTGTGATTTTTCCTTGTTTGATCATTGTCTCCAAGTATTCTCGTAAAGCCTTAAGCTGTTTTTCGGACAGTGGATATATCAGCCCCCAGGGGGGGATTGAACCTGGAATGAGTTTGATTTCATGATCAAACGTTCGCCTGGGAGCTAATTTTTCTGCCGTCTGGGCTTCAAACAAATGTTTGTAATTCCAGTATTCTCTTGGTAGTGATTCGAGTTACACCGTATTCTCGGTGGCTCCGATTCTTCCGATGCGGCAGGCATTTGGATCCCAAGCGACAGATTCGTCATATTCGAACATATCCGCTATTCCTTCATCTTCTTCCACACAGTTTTCTCAATTTTTTTTGTAGAAGGTCCAATTTTCCGCATCTTCTATGTGAGACACTGGGTGTTCACGATGCCACCAACCAAAAGGAATTATCATTCCATAGTGACCTGCTTTAGCCACTTCACACGACACTTCAGACATGTGTAGGTTTTTTCCTATTTCCAATTTTATTAGGAGGGTGTAACACTTCCCTCCAGAGGCGGCAGACAATCCGTCAAAGCCTAAGATATCAACTGCATTGTCGCGTTCTATAGAGGGAACGCGAAGGTCTTCAACTAGGTCTTTGTTGATAAGGAATACGTTGGATCCCTAATCTAACAAGACTTTAACTTTGTATCACTTATCGTGTATATGGAGGTAAGCGATCCCCTCCGGACAGTTGTATCGTTTTGGTTTTGGGGCTTCTAACTCCATGCGCTTAGCGCGGAGAAGATTTTCTTGGTTCTTTCGTTTAGGCATCGATGGTGTTGGGTGTAAGTAACAAGATGTTTGTTACTACGCCCGCGTAGTTTCGACCATTGAGGTCTCCTCAGACAAACTAGTAACTCTTTAGCTCTAACAATCTGGGTCTACATACTAAAGCGGCGTTTCACCGATACGCAATTGCGCACGACCAGTTTTCAGGCTG
>JACCEG010000119.1:0-105209 GCA_014065205.1 Tuber brumale | reverse complement strand
GAAGCCTACTATCTCAATGCGCCTCCGACGGATTTCCTCCGTTCCACTTCCCAGATGTCGCCAAAGGTCCCCTCTCATATATCCTGCGAACAGCATGCGGTCGGACGGACGGCGGCGACGTATATGGTGTTATGAAGTGGGCTTCATTGATGTGACATTTTAGTTATGGGACGCAACTCTCGAAATCTCGCTAATGACGTGCGGGCCCCATAAGGGGGCCGGAGGGGGGTGTTGGCACTCCGGTAAATTGAGGGTCTGTGCGCAGTTACCCTTCCGTGGGTCTGTGCACATGTCTCGGATTTCCATATGCCTAACACTATGTCTCCTATTTTTGCCGCTATATCAAGGTTAGCTTTCTTGCAAAGAGGCTAGTTCTAGTACTTATTAGAGCTAGCATAATATCAGATCTTGGTTGATCTAGCCATGCTAATATGACTTCTAGGCGACAGTTACCAGATCCAGAAATGGTGCTTACTAAGTCCCCGCCAAGATATCTTCCTGACATCGCAGATATTTCCAGTTACCACTAAATGCCAGACATCTCCTGTTACCACCAGATGCCCCAAGACATCCCATGTTACTACCGGACATACCAGATGTACCAGTGACATCAATAGTGCCTCCAAATTCACAGGACATACTGGGGATGTCCCTGGCACCTCCTGATTCACAGGATATATCAGACATAGATAACACCTACCCATCATCCAAATGTCGTACCTGCGTATCCAACACAGCTATCTTTTTTGCTGATGTGATTGGAGTTGCCAGAGAGTTACATACATATTGGATTTGGGATATTGTAAATCCAGTTTTTTCTCAAATTCATGCATATCTCCAGCCAATTGATCACAGAAGCTTGCAGTCTCATTGTTGATCTCTCATTAAATGGGAGGACTTTGTGTGCTCAAGATTCAAGTTGGTAGGTTGATGCTCAGAGTGCTCAGGATACTGGCGGCCCATGGTACTTGCACTTGGAGATGACACCTTGGTTGATTGAGAAATGTGGAGTAGTAAAGCCTTGTCGAGTAACAAAGGTTTATTAAATAGAACCAGTTTGTGAAGTAGAAAAGATCCGTGCAGAGTTTTCATCTCTTTTTCACCCGGCATCCAACAATGTACAAGCTACCATACCTAATTCATCCTCCAACCCCTGCTAGCCTGATGCCCCCCCTGCTAGCCTGATGCCCCCCCTGCTAGTAGAATATACAAAACTTATACGCTGCACCCCCGTATAGATTTGTCCTTCTTGAGCCGAATTCGGAGGTTCGACTCTACCGAAACCCCCGCCGTGCGGATTTGGGCAAAATTCACTTCGAGTACAGTACAGTCTTTCATCAGGCCTTGACGAATATCAGCGGGTGACGAGCAGGGATTAGCAGGAATTTTTTGTCACCCCACTCGATATTTTCCTGGCGGAATACCCCTGTTCGTCACCTGCTGATATTCGTCAAGACCCGATGAAAGACTATATAATTCACTTCTGCGTCTGGCCCACTTCCCGGCCCAGTACCGTACGTTACCTGCAGAGCTGCACCGCGCAAGTGCCCAAGCACGGAGGTCAGTGATAGAACAAACAGGGGTTCCGAGTCCGGGCGCTCCATACCATCGGAGGTAAAAAAAATCTTTAATTTGGTGACATCCCGAACCCCTGTCTATCCCATCACTTACCCGAGCACTACCGATATATATTAACCACCTCCAGTGTCGGTGAATTTACCTACCAAACTACCGCGCAATACTCGACCCAAAATCCACCACCCGAATCCGGACACAATCTACCCGGTACCAAAACACCGCACGTTCCGCGCCCTCCACGAGCACCCTCGCACCCCGTACCCCGGACGGCCAAAATCTAAAGAATCCGTCCGGCGAAGCAGATGATCCGGGGCAACAGGTTAGGTTTTGGTGTAAAGAAATCTAGCACACAGAGGTACATGTGGGGCAGCGGAGTATGATACGTCAGTGCAGTACCGGTACTCTCCACAGCCGACCTATACCCCCGCAACCGACTCCACACCCTCGGGTAAGTGAATGTTCTCACCCCCCAAGACCCGGAATTCGCCCCGGTATTCGAAGACCTGCGTAACTGTTCGGGGGCCTGGCCGAGCCGCGCCTTCCTGTGCTAATATTGCTATTGCCGAGATGGGCCGAGTGGTATGAGATAAAGACGGATAGGCACCGGTAGGTAAATTGAGAGGCTTGGGATGTTCCAGTATGTTATGTCGCGATAGGCAAGCGTGCAGTTTACTTGCAGACCGGGGGACTGAGCATTGAACCATTTTGGCATAGTGGGTAGCGCTAGTTCAGGAGGCGGAGCGGGCTGGTTGGTAGGAAATGAGGGGCTGGGTCGGGCATTTTGTGGATACCAGTATTGTAGAAGTGCTGACCTAGTACAGTCGCACCTCGCTATCCCGGACGGCCAAATTCTGAAAAATCCGTCCGGCACAGCGAGGGATCCGGGACAGTGGGTCAGGCTTTGGTGGAAAGAAATTCAGAGTTCACAGAGATTCATACGAGACAGTGAGGTATCCGGATTATCGAGATCCGGGACAGCGAGGTGTGACTGTAACTTGGTGGTTTTGAGAGGTGGTGGAGAGGGAGTGCGTGGGTGAGCGGGTAGATGGCTAGTTTGGTTTGTACAAGTACTTATGCTGTAGCGGTGGTGGGCTGTCTCCTCGTGTCACGAGGTTTTTTCCTTTTTCTCCCCGTATGATACCCGTTCTCGCCATAGGGTGGATGGAGGGATGGTGATGTTACCGTATTGTACCTGAGTCGCGTACTGTACTATACCACAAGGTAGTATTGGGAGGGCTGAGTGAGCCATTAGGTGGGTGGTGGTAGGGAGATAACCTACCATTCGTTTAGTGGAGTTGTATCTAGGAATATGGGTCGTGATGCATGGTGTATCACTCAGGAATTAAGGTATTTAGAGTGATTAGAAGTTCTCGAGAATCGGTGGATTTGGGTACAAGCAACGCAACTCTTTTCTCAACGGTCCCTTGCAAGCCCTCTCTACATCTCTATCTCTCTCCCTCACACCCAATGGAAAGTGGCGTCCGCACAAAAGAGAGCGAAGCGACCCGAAAGAGGGATCCACTAAGCTCCCCACTAATTCCAAAAACCCTACCTCGACGCCACCAGAAAGCAAGTGCTCCATCGCAGTGGGCAAGAGAATATCCGACTAATCAAGGATATAGCGCTGTGGTTAGGGCATCCCACTAACCAGGTACAATATACTCGAGTATTGAAAGCCGTCCCAGAAGCTAAATACTAGTTGGTTACCCATAGCGAGCAAGGTGTCCTGCTAGTAAAGTGAATAACAATGCGCGCACCCGTTGGGATTCCAAAACCCCATATTGAGACCCAAATTCAGGGCATTGGGGTTTAGAATTGTTGCACCTCCAGACACCTAGTGCGATATGATACTCCACAGCTGAAAACCCGAATCAACATACTCGAGTACTGTACATTGTCCAACTAATTAGCCCAGCGAGTGCAACGCGATGTCAAACGTTCCTGATTCCATATTTTTATCGATATCTGACCATTTCCCATACCGGTACTCTCCATAGAGCGATGATATATGATACTGACTAAAGGCCCGGCCACGCTGTGGCACTCCATGCCTTAAGTGAAAGTGTCAAAAGCGGCATGTTGAGAACCCTCCTACCGGTAGTGAACATTGCACAATCCCAAGTAGGGTACCGGTATGGTATTGCCAAGTGTCGTGACAACGCCACAGTCCGCGCCAACTTATGATACCCACGCAATGGCAAACCCCTAATGAAAAATATGATATTATCATATCATATCTTTACCATCGCCAACTTCTCCGCAAACTCTAGCCCATAAAGGTGGCTAACCATTCTATTACAGCCACCGGCCCTCAGGTGGGTGTTCATGAACTGGTAACCCCAGACCCAGTAAAGCAAGCCTAAACCCTATCGAGACTCATCCACGGACAACACCAGCAAACAACTACCGAGACAACCCATTCCGAAACCCATCACGATGGATCACTCGAGCATGATGTACACCCCATGAGGCAGAGGATGCAGAAAGTGCAGAAAGGAGTGCGCAAAAGTAAACCGGTAAGCAAGTGGGAGGTCACGCACATAACTCCGCCGCCGCTTCCCCCCTACCCGACAAAAACGAAACGTGCGGTTGAAAGGCCGTTGATCGTGCTCGTACGTTGGGAGCCAATAGATACAAGTACCAAAGCGTCGATCGGACAACTCCCCGGAAAGGCGATAAACCGGACGGTCTGACCGTCCCGACCCCCCCCCCCCCTCCATGCTGGGCATCCCAGGTTTCCGAATTTAACAGCACGACGTCTTCGGGATACAAGTACCGTACAAGTACAAGTAACTAGTACATGGCGAGTGGCAGGGAGCGCACATGGCGGTGAGCAAGCATGCAAGTAAACAAGCAAGCGAGTGAGGAAACTAATACCGGTAGCGAGTCGAGTGTCAAATAACGTTACTGCAACCACAATAGGGCTATACCACCCCAGGAGTAGACACTTTTAGTGCGCATAGTACCAGTACAGTACGGTACGGTACGAGAATCGGACAAACCAGTCCATAGGCGTCCAGCACCGTCAACGCCCAAGTTCCATCCCAAATGGTGGTACCGTACCAATGGGACCAAGCTACCTCCCTCCCGTAGATCAATTCTCAAAACCGTTCATTCTCGGAACACCTGCTGGGACCAACCTTGCAACCCAGATCCCGAGGACCCTTCTTTTTCCCTCCAAAAATGGAAAGAGCCTGTGCCAAGCATCAATGCGCACGTAGACCAGAGCACGACGGCAGACAAACTTTTATACTGCGAAATCCACTCGTAGGATATGAAACTACGATACTCAATCGAGCACGGTACTGGATCTCGGCATTCATACGATACGGCAGGTATCACACGGGGTGGTGTGCGCAAGGCAAGGGACGGCATCAGAAGCAACCCCCGCTATGATCGGCACGTAGACACCGGCAGATAAGTTAAGGCAGATAAGTTAATGTAGCAGTAGAGCCGAATTCTAGCAAAAAGAGTCAAATCTCCGGATTGGCTATCGGGGGGATTCGTACCGGACGAGGGAAAATACAGGCAGGAGGAAACCAATCATTACCCCCAAAACTCGAATAGAAGGTATGTAGATGTGCTAGGACGTTGTAATTGCCTCTCTCTGCGAGGCGCTGTGTATATTGCCTTTTTTTGTCTCAGCTAAGGACTAAGTCCACAAGCACGGTGATTTCCTCTCGCTGACTTAAGAAGGGGAATTCCAACATCTTGGAACCCATCTTCCACGCTATTCGAGTTCTTACTGTACTTCTCCGCCCCGAGATGGAGGGGGGGTGCTCGGTTATCACTGCAAAGGAAAGAAGCTACCAGCACCTAACCCAATCGCTACCCAATAGCGCATCACATATCGGTCACCAGTATGACAGAGAGAGAAACAGAGTGAGGTCAAATTACACTCTACTACTAGCACTGAATTCTATCACCGTAGCCAACGCCCCCCACCATAGCACCGCCAGTACTGTGCCAGCACAAGGGCCGAGGATAGGAGACTGGTACTATGCAAGTACTGTACCAGTACAGACCAAACGTGTTGATGATGATTTGGTCAAACATGAAGGGGTGCAGTACGCCACGACCTGCTCATCTGAAAACACAAGCCTCCCATTGTCCAACGGGAACCCGGAGAGAGTTATTTTTCTGATAGATGTATTGAATTGGAGTGGAGGCCAGGCAGCCGATCCATCAATTATTTCTTCAAAGTTGACCAAGTCAAGAAAAAATGGATGTCCTTTCAGGGTCATGGCTCCCGGGTGTATCGTAACACTTCTGCTGGAATTTTAGTTAAAAACCCCTTACGAGCTTGGTAACAAAAGAAACGCGCCCCTGGTTTTCCATACATACAAAGAGACCAATTTTCAATACTCACCTATCCAACAACAAGAAGCGAGAAAAACGCTTTTTTTGACAGAGAGTTCAACCCAAAGATCCCTATTGCCGAGCATCAGGCTATGGGAATTGCTCCACAAAAACTGAAAGTGTGGGTTCTGAAGGGGGGAGGTCGGAATCCACACCAGGACTGTCAATTTGTATGGGATTCTTGCACAGCAACTAGGTGGGCCAGCTTCATGTCTCTGTATTAGTTTCTGGAACTGTCAATAAAAATTGAAAAATTCATAATGCTAAACCCCATGCAGATGCCCCACTTATTATCAGAATTTAGAGGGCAGGATTTGCTGTAGTTGCCTGTGGTAGCTAATCGGGAATCGGAACTTTGTATCATATGGAAAACTAGGGGAGAGAGGGGGGGGCGCATTTCTTTTTGTTGCTAAGATCGTACTCGAGTACCAATCTTTTATCCTTGATCCTTGAATGTATCAGACCGTACCAGGAATGCACCACGGGACCTGCCGAATTCCAAAGGTATCTGGAAATCTCTAGGCTTTGCCGGCCTAAGCCGTGCCAAGATTTCCTGTTCCCCCCCCGAAATCGGGAAGTGCTCTGCTACTAGTATCACTCGGGTGTGTTAGTAAAGGTCTGAAAACTATTTCCGCTGATCCCACAAATCTCTGGACGCAGGGGCTATGATTCCTGGTTTCTATGGACACACCCGACTGCCGAGCACACTAACTTTACCCGATGCCGCCTAGGTGAATCAACACCCAACCGACGGGCAGCACTACTTGTACTAGGGGTATTCAAAGTTAAAAAGAAGATTTTTTAGTAACGAGTAGTTACTAGAAGGTGCATTAGGCTACTTTATGGTGTTAGCCAATCATATTCACATGTTTCATGTAGCGTATTTATATGCACCAAGGTAACCAAAGGTAAAGGGTAGAAGTTTTTACAGATTTTACCGATACTGAAAATTTTCTGTATTTGTTAACAAAAAGCCCAAGTGAAGGGATTTTTGCAAGAGAAGGCAGATAACTATTTTCAAGGTGCACAATAAGATTTTAAGATTTTCCTCTAATTTTTTTAATTTTTCTTTTCAGATCATGTATCATTTCTAATTTCTAGTAGAGTTCAGTTAAACTGAGTTTTGGGGTAGATACAGAGGTCAGGAGGTCTGTATCTACCCCAAAAAAAAGTATGGTACCAGTATGGTAAGGTAAAGTGAGGGTAAGTTAACTGTTTTTGTGTGTGCCGGGATTACATGAAACAGCAAAGTAAGCTAAGTTTTTTCCACTTTTTCAACTTTGAATACCCCTACTGTACTAGGGGGTAGGCAAAAGTCCTGCTCACCCCCATTTCAAACGTATGTAGACTAAACCGGATTAGGAAACTTGAGTGATATCTGGTGAAATTTTTTTGGTGCCAGCAGAAGTCGGGCTCACCTCCAAGAGGGGAAGCGGCTTGAGTGACTGAGCCCGAAATACCCTTGTACCCGAGTACTCGAGTACTGTACGGAGGTACAGCCCATAAGTTTTGTATGTTCCACAAGCCTAGGGTGTTGCGTTCTCTGCCTGTGGAACATACAAAACTTATGGACTTTACCTCCGTACCATACTTGTGCCTCCACCATGCACCCCTCTCGCCCTCCTTTAACGAGTACTCGAGTACTGTACCGGTGGAAAAAGGGGTGAATGAGAAAATACGGCAAGTTAGCCTCACTCTCTCTTACCCGTAGCGACTAAGGTCAGCAATCGTTTGGGGCGTTCAGAGGGTTTACAATCACGTGGAACCGATGCGATGCGATGCGAGTGCTACGCTACTTACTTACTTACTAGATGCAAAGGAGCTGCTAGAGCACGAGAGACATTTTATTCACTACGCCAACATAGGCTTATCCTCCTTACTTTTAAGCACGACATCACGTTTACCGCCGTCGGCAATCGTTTCAAGTACCGTAACTTACCTTATCATAGATGAGGAAAATATAATAATATTATCATAACAATATTATCAAACGCGCACTACCGGTTAGGGATACGATTTCACATGCACACACATGTATTCTCACTCAAGATATCATACCCAAAAAGTCTCGCCTAGGGAGGGCAGATCTTACGCAGGAGGTTAGGGGAAAAGGAACTCTTGCTTGGGTATTTTCTCCTTCTCGAGAAAAAGGGCACGGTACGGTGAGCGGAACAGGAGGATTCGAAGAATACGGTACCACTACACTACCGGTACGGTACTCGTACTTACAGTACAGTCGCACCTTGCTATCCCGGACGGCCAAATTCTGAAGAATCGGTCCGGCACAGCGGGGTGTCCGGGACAACGGGTCAGGCTTTGGTGGAAAGAAATTCAGAGTTCCCAGACATTCATACGAGACAGCGAGGTATCCGGACTATCGAGATCTGTACAATGTACTTGTACTAGTACTGAAGCGCTATCCTTAATACCGGTAATGGAAGATGGAGTCCCAAGTTTGGAGCGGGCCACAATGTGGTCTGTGTGTGCCGTTTCATCATCGCTATGGTGGCGACCACTACTACTAACCTTCGGTAGCGATGTTTGAATAGGCTACAATTGGGGCGTTGAACATCGTGTGGTGGAAGGATCTGCACCTCACACTCTCTTTCCCCTTCCCTTCTCCCCCCCACATTCATCTTTCCCTCACTCTCTCGACCCCTCTCGCTCTTGCCTACAGTCATCCGCTGCGAGAATCACGGCACCTTTCCTATAGTTTCCAAGATTATGATACCGGTGGACCTGCACTCCACGAGTACATACTCGTACGTGCAGGCGAACTCGAGTAATACGAACGCCACATGTAGAGTAATAACTGTCCTCGTATGACCCTACCGTATCTTAGGGACCGTCTGTTTTTTGTCGTTAGTACTTCACCCATCACATGCACCACACATCCCTCCCTTATTCTAGCTCCTAACCCTGGGATCCTTTAATCGCCCATTGAACGCCCGATACTACTCGAGTAGGGAGTATCTGTACCTGTACTCGAGTACCCCCGAGCAGGCAAGAAGTACCCGAAAACAGGGGTCATGAATTTGTGTGGGCGCACAGATACGCACGGATTTTTGGCCGCATATTTTGTCAACCTCTGTTTTCGGGTACCCCCCCGCCTGCTCCGGGTACAGGCATATGGGGCCCCTTACCGTGTTCTCTGCGCTACTGGTGAGTACGGTAACCTTGCTTCTCCATCCAACGACCACAGATTGGGAAGTACATTAATAAAGTACCGGGGGTTGCGGGTAAGTCTGTTGAACTCTTGGCAGTGTTTACCATGTGATTTCGCGCCAAGAGTTCGACAGACTTTTTTCCAACCCCTAGTACTTGCACGGGTACAGTACAGTTCCATAGGACTAGTTAGTGGGGGTATCAATGGTAGAGAGGTGGGCCGTGATGCTGGATATCACAAATTTCCTTCTCTGCCCCTGATCTTTCATTGACGCTCGCGACTCACAAATCATGATTCAATTCCGCACTGGATGCGAACCCTCCTTCCCCCTTGCCGCAGGACCAGGTCAACTGCAAGTCTGCAACCGCGTCCAGGCCTCTCCAATTGCTTTTTTTTGCCGGGAATCTCCCGGTAAGAAGATTGTCCAACGCGCCACCGCCCTGTTCCACCTGATGTGCCGTCTCTCGTCTGCCTTGCCGAAACTTTGTTACTCTTTTGGATTATCCCCATGTGGAAATCCCGTATTAGCTAATGTATACTGATATAAAATACAAAACTATAGGCCTCCTAGGCTCGTTTGGGAATCCTTTAAACTTGAAGCGATCCCGAATACCCAACTCGACTTCCATTCTCATGACTAAGCCCCTCGGCAATCGCTGGGACCACTAGGTGGCCTTATCTTGACGATTGAGTATTCTGTTCTCCTCGCTGTGTTGTCCAGAGAGATGCTATACAGTGTCGTCGGGGAGATTTCTGTCCTGTACTGGGTCCCAACTGATAGTGAAAGTTGGAAACATATTTCCCTAGACATTCTAGGCATAGCATGCTGAAACGATAACGGTCGTCTCAAAGACGCCTTCCCGCCCTAGCATCGGCTGTGAGCGAGGAAGCCATGGCGAGTTGCGTGTTGTATTCTGCTAAATATGTCCCACATCCTTGGCACTTAAGGGCACTTGTAACAAAGAATTAGACCCCAGGGGAAAGGGGTCCGAGCCCTAACATTGGATCCATCAAGTCCAGATTCAGGCCAGAGTGGGACGTACGATATGGCAGCATTGGTAGGAATGGAGGTGGTCGGATGGCCACGATGAACTGCAACAAGAGAACTGCACAGAAATATTGACTATTTTCTATCAGCAGGCGGGACTGCTGGTTAAGCTAAGCTTGGTGATGCAAGATGCCAGATGGAAGAGGGTTGGGGGTCGGGGGTTGTTGCGCCGGCAATTGGCGATAAGTGCACAAGAGGCGGCCGGTTGCATACCGGTAGACAAAGGCGAGGTGGGAGTGACCTGTTGAAAAATTTGCAGAAATATGGTAATTGAGCTCGTATCATACGAACAAGGTGTGTTGAAGATTCACACGGGCGTGCCTATGAGAGCACTCCAAATTTGCACGGATCGCCATTGGTGAAGAGGAAGAAACGAAAAAGCACAGCTTGGGGTGTTCCTGATTTACGTTAGCGACACGTGGTAGCTGGGGTAACCAACTGAGGGATTGTCTGTCGACTGCCGGAGCCATCACCAAGTTTTGTTTGGGCTGCGGGTGAGATTATTGTATCATACACGATATATTGGGGGGCAAGAGATGCACAGTTGGAGGGGTAGTTTGGATTTTTGGAGATGATTATGTTTCCGTGGGTCTGTTTTCTTTGGGACGAATTGGAAGCAAAGAGCGGGGAGAAGAGGAGAGGAGAAGACCTTCGAGCTGACAAATGAATACTTGACTGTGATTTGACCTATTCAGTCTCAGATGACGGCATTGTTGATCGTTTGCTTCTCTCCCTGTTCGAACTTGTGACAGCTGTCCATTTTGTCAGGCAGTGTGTGAGGATAGCGGTAGAACAAAGTTTCGACTAGTGGGAAACATGGGAAAGTTAGGGAAAATTGAGAAGTGCACAGGTAAAAAGCAAATTCCGGTGGAAACGACCTAGAAATGCTTAGTAGGATGTCATGGGGAGCCAACAGGGATATTGCCAGGAGGGGGAGATTTAGTTTCTATGGAGTTCCTTTCAGGGCGCCACTTTGTTGTGGATGCAACTGCCCTGTCCCGTCCGACTGGAAAGGGATCTGAATGGTCTACCTGTGGTCTCGGAGGTTTGGGGATGGTGCTGGTGTGGGTATAATTCGGAATGGGGGCAACTTCGGGTAGGTTCAATTGCCTGGAATGCTGATGAGGATAGTAGAGCAGCGAGAGGGGTGTCAGAAGCGGTCGGCCGTAAAGAGTTTAGTGGTCTCGTGGGATCTTTAGAGACCTCCAGGACCCTTTTTGAGCGTCGAGTTAAAAAGGTTGTGACACATGCATAGGGCGACCACAAGCACAACCACAACCACAACCACGGGAGCACAATACAAGTAATTTTATTTATTTTCATTTTCTACCTCTCACCAGTGGTCAACAGCCACACTTTCCTCGTCCGGCGAGTGGGCAGGCGGATGTTTGGCCCTCGCTTGTACCTGTACTATACACCTACTGCACCGTCAATCCGATTTCCGGGGAGTGAAGGCGAGTGAGTGATTGGGGGAGGGGGGAGGGGGGAGGCAAGAAAGAAGGGACAGACGGGACCAGGAACAAACAAAGCAAATATGGGGAAGGGAAGGGAAGGGAAGTGAAGTGAGTTGGGGGAAAAAAAAAAGAAAGGGAAAAAAGGAAAAACAAAAAAGACAATATAATATCTAGTAAGGAAAAACAAAAGAAATTTAACAAGCAAACTCGAATTGACGTCCTCCTTCCCCATCCCACCACCTGCCGCCTCTTTACTTGCTCCCCCCATCAACCCCCCCCCGAAGGGCTCTTTCCTGTTCTTTCCCATTCTTCCCATTTGATAGCCCTCCATGACTTCACTGCCTTACAAACTATCCTCATCCCAAAATCCGTGACGAGATACCGGTAGCCTTCGGGACGTGCCTTCAAACTCCCTTCACTCATTCATATACGCACGCCATCTCACTCACTTCTCACACTTCTGCCCACTTCTCCCTGTATACAATATATCGTTTATACCTGTTCCCCTGCCCCTACCCTCTGCCATTCCTCCTTTACTTACACGGTTACCTACAGCTTGCTCTTTTTGTCCAACATCACTGATCCCTCCATCCATCATTAATTCATCCATCTCACTCCAACTCCCATTAACCCTAGCAGGTGCATCAGGTACTACCCATTCGAGACGAATAGGTTACTACGGTCCACCCAAAGGCAAAAAAAGAAAAGAAGAAAAAAGAAACAATTTTTGGGAAACTGGTACTTGTGAACCCCCACATCCTCCTCCTACGAGTAATACTTCTCTCCTCTTTCCTTTCCAAACCCTTCCTTTACCGCCCGGCCTTTCCATCCAGGGAGAGGGAATCTGCAGCTGCATCTAAACCCTGTCCAAGAGGGTGTTGCCATCCTTGCTGCTCGCCTTGGGTTCTGTCCCATATTTTTTTCGTCCGGTTTTCTTGTTCTTTTGGACGGTAGTGGAAGCACGGCAGTAGCCAGCAGTGTGAGCAACCATCCCACACCTGCATCACTACTCCTAGTTGGGCGTTCTTTGGACCTGCTCTCCATCACTTGGATCGCACTTGCCCATCGTCAAAATTTGAGGATTTCCAAATTCTGACAGGCGGTCAGATCGCTGCGATCTCCTCCCCACCAGCGCCGTTTCTACCACCACCGACACCCCCCCTTTCTATCACCCCCTCCCCTTTGTCCCCCTTTCCCCGGAGCGTTAATACTTTTCATCTTGCTGCCCCAAAACACATCCACGCAGATTTATTTTTCCCAGTTAAACGCTCTTCATATCCGTACGAGAAGCCCGCCTGCTCATGACGAGCTTCCGTTCATCAAATCCGAAGGAAGACAATCCCCAGTGGTACCGTCTCGGCTTGCTTGGTCGGCGCGGTAAGCACCGCTCTCCTGCAGAGTCTTGTGTATCTGGAAGTCCAACAACTTCAGTTCTCGGCGACCCTCCAACTCGTCAGCGACGTTTTGGATTAAGACGCCTAGCTAGTGATTCTCACCTTGGTGATCGCTTTTCTACCAATTCTAACGCACGCTCATTTGCACCTTCAGTTACGTCTACGAATCGTGCACCTTCTATCGCATCAGAATCGCAAGCGATTACTCGTCCGGGAACCGGCTCGATGGCTGGCATGTTAGATATGGACCGCTCGCGGAACCGCCGCGATAGAACTTTTATCGGCAACCGCTGTGCTGTTTGCGACGAACCTTTAGAACATACTCTCCGCGGAGAGCGTGTGCTCCAGTTCTCTTGTGCTCATGTGTCTCATGAGGCTTGCTTCTATGAGTACATCAAAGAGGTTGATACCCAATTTTGCCCAGAGTGCAATGCCCCTTTGGGGCTTGATTCTAGTCGTGGTGGAAATGTATTGGACATTGGTACGTTGCCCCTGCCCCATGGGGGTGGTTTTTAGATGCTAACACCACTTAGAAAAACTGAGTAGTATTGTAAGGTCTGTATCTGTTGCTGAGACTGGGGGGGCACCTAGAGACCGGGGGGCCCGTGAACGCGAGCGAGAGCGGGAACGGGAACGAGAGAGGGAGCGAGACAGGGATAGAGATCGGCATAGGGAAAAGGAGAGGGAGAGAGAATTGGCCTCGCCACAGTATGAGAATTATAGTACCAGGACACGGAGTCGACAAGGAAGCCGGACGTCTAGTTTGAATAGAGAGAGTCGAGCGGAGAGCCGTGGCGACATGAGGGATTCCACGGGCCCACGACACGAGAACGGACACTGGAGGAATAATAGTGGCGTTTCGGGTGGTGAATTTCCTGACCCAGTACTCGCCCCACCTGCTATTCGTCGTCATGACTACGATGTTCAAAGCCTGGAAAGCGAGCTCAACTCAAGGAATTTGATGGCGGGTCCTATACCACCCCCCACTGTTACTGTTAAGAGTGAATTTCCGACCATTACACGATCAAAGGCCCAGCAAAGCCTTACATGTCTGGTAACCGTGGAGATTCCTGATAGGAAAATGCAACCTCTATATCCAGAAGACCCGATACCGCCTGTGCCGGCTCTCCCAACAACATATGAGCAATCATATCATCCTTCGAGCCCGACAAATCGGAGCCAGTATTCCTTTGAGCGGGAGGGAGCAGGAACAAGGCAGAGGGAACGTGATGTGGAAAAGGAACGGGATAATGAAGTATTAGCGGCTATCACAGATGATCTTCGTCTGAGGGTTGAAAATTGGCATGGCCTTGATTTTGGAAGGTAAGGTTTTATATTTTGTGCGGTTTCATATCAGTGGCTAATGAAAATAGGTTCGGCAAACTCCGTCTCCACGGAACCATCAAAGTTGGCAAGGACTGTCAAGCATGGCAAGAGCTAGAGTGCTACCTCTTCTCAGAGATGCTTATCTGTGTCAAGGACAAGAAGAGTTCTGGGTCTGCCTCCCAGTGGACTAATGGTGTTAACAAAAAGCGAAGTGTTAAGTGCACGTTGAAAGGGTCTATTCTCATAAAGAAACATTTAAAGAAAGTTAGCGATTCGAGTTCACCAGGTAAGTCTTATTTCCTCCATCCCACCTACGCAAGTCTAATCAATGTATCCAGATGAAAATATGCACATTCTCACCTTGAGTCTTTCTGTTGTCGAGCTTCCTCAATTTCATCTATTGTTTCCCACCAGTGTTCAGATGGATCAATGGCATCGTGCTTTGCTGGATTTGAATGCTGTGGATCTTGCATCGGCAATGAGAAATCCTCGGTATGAAGACAAGCGGGGTTCTAATTCTGATGAAGATGACGACTTTCGCGCTACAAAAACAACCAGGCGAGTATCCTCTGTCAACTCGGCCTATAGTGGGACACATGGTGGAGGGAGGTCTGTCGTCACGGCACCTACTGAGTATACTGCGTCTATCAGAGGAGCAAAGCCGCAGATATCCCCAGCTGTTCATATTCCTCTCGATATTGTTGTCGTTATCCCGGTCTCATCATCCATGCAGGGTCTCAAAATCAACCTGATCCGCGACTCACTCAAATTTCTTATTCACAATCTTGGAGAACGGGACAGGATGGGGCTAGTGACATTTGGGTCGAGTAGTGGAGGAGTTGCGTTGACTCCACTATCGGTAAAGAGCTGGAGTGGTTGGGCTAAAGTTGTCAACTCTATTCGGCCTGTAGGCCAAAAGAGTTTGCGCACTGATGTGGTTGACGGAGCCAATGTTGCAATGGACTTGTTGATGCAGAGGAAATCAAGCAACCCTATTGCGTCCATTCTTTTGATTAGTGATTCCTCAACGTCTGATACTGAAAATGTGGATTTCGTGGTGTCCAGGGCAGAAGCGGCAAAGTGGGTAATCCAGATTTCAGGTGTTCAGTACTGGTTATACTAACACGTTCATAGAATCACAATTCACTCATTCGGGCTCGGACTCACACATAAACCGGATACCATGATCGAACTTTCAACTCGGACCAAGGGCCAATTCACTTACGTCAAGGATTGGATGATGTTGCGCGAATGTGTGGCAGGATGCATCGGCGCTCTACAAACACTTTCGCACCAGAACGCCAAACTCAGGCTAAAACTCCCAGAGGGATCTCCCGCAAGGTTTGTCAAGATCAGCGGCGCCTTACATGTGTCGAAGAGATCATCTGGGAGGGAAGCAGAAGCTGCGCTTGGAGATCTTCACTTTGGTGATAAGAAAGGTTTGTTTTTTGTGTTTTGATAGGGAAGGAATTCAAGGCTGATTGATGGGTTTAGATGTTTTGGTTCAATTGGTCATCTCCCCGGATAGTTCGCAGGGCGAAATGGCTCCTCAAGATGCATGGGAATCGATCGTGTCTGGGTTGGAGGCATTAGGGGGCTCAGCTGATCAGGATGAATCGAGGACGATCAGTATCGAAGAGGTGCCACTCATCCAAGCGGATTTGACATACGGCGATATTCAACGAGATGGAACGCTTTCGCAGCTATCTCGACCACATTTGCTCGCTATCACGATGCTTCCAGCCAGTCCTCGGAAGGGTAGCAGGCCAGGATCGCCACCGATCCCCCCTCATCCGATGGTGGTACAACGACGTATGGAGCTATTAACCTCAGATATGTTGAGCCGCGCTTTGACTCTTATATCTCGGGGTCAACACGATCGTGCGCATACCTTACTTACCGAGACCCGAACAATCCTTAAGGGGCTTGGAAAAGGAGGTTTGCCGCCTCTTCCCTCGCCTTCACCGTCCATTCCTCTGCCAGAAGTCCCTGAAGGGGGCTCGAGTGGACCTACGCCGACAGCGACCCCACCACTTGAGACAAACTTTACGCCTGCCTCAGTGATTGATGCTGCGACTGTGTCAGCCTTAGACGCAGAGCTAGAATCGGCACTTGAATGGATCAGCCATCCGGCGGTTTTCGCCAGAGACTCCCGAAAAGCCGTTCTCCAAGCCATTGGTGTTATTTCGTCCCAGAGGTCTATCACTTTTAGGTAATTCATGCCAACTCCCATCGAAGAATTGGTAATGGCTAAAAAAATCCGGATGACAGAACTGCCTGTGAGTCGCTTTACGCTCAGAGAGTAGCTGGTGTCAAGCGGCTTTCCATTCAGGCACGAGAGTGGCGAGATACGGAAGACTCCCTCATGGAAGAGGATTAGATTATATTGAACTCTACTAAACTTTCCTAATTGTGCTCGTTGGTCGTTGTGTGAATTGTTAGGAGTCAACTTTATGGTGCTTTGGTGGGCTGTTTTTTCCCCAGTTCTTTCCTTTTCCTTAACCTTTTCTTGTATTATTTGGGTGAGGTGTTATTTGGGAGGGTAAAATATTTTCAGACGGTTTCTTATAGCCAGCCTCTACGGCAGTTGGCTGTCATGGTTTTTATTTTATTTTATTTTCCGTCCTCGTTTTGTGTAAGAGTTATTTGGGATGGGATACGAGCTTGCTACTCATTGGGGGTGGTGTCAGTGAGTACTGTGTACGATGCCCCATTTCTTTGTTCATCTTTGTGGCGATTATTTCTGTTGTCATTTCTCCTGTATAATAGCTATACCCACTTTTTTCACCTCTCCCTCTTTTCTCTGTTCGATATTACTAGCCGCTCGAGGCCCTTGGTGCAACACACTGGACACCCTTTACAGCACACAAATTCGGTACGATCCACAGTGACACCATTCTGGGGCAGAGTACCATACCGTACTCGAGTATTTGAAATGGTAAATGATCGATTTGCTAACCTTGATATGTGACGACAAGGCACCGGTAATTGAGACCCCAAGGCTGGGTGTTGTGCTGGTGGTATGATGAACCCATGGATGAAGTGTTAAGTGAGGGCTGTTTCGGCGGTATAATCTAATCCCACCTATAAAAAAAGCCATATAATATCACGTTGTAGACTGCAGTTATATAATAATTATATAATATTATACTACTTTTATTAATAAGAGCAACCATACGGGATTTGCTATTATACGGAATTGGGTTTGAGGTGGCATTTCGCTTTTGGTTAGAAGGGGCTGTTAACTTATTAATCGCCACCCTAGGCACAAGTTACGATGCTGGGTGGCAGCGGCGGCCTCGGACCGTCATTCTGGCCCTGGTTTGGGCTAGGGGTTTGCAGCCGGCCTTTGTCCTGCTTTCGCAGTAATCGAGACTTGTACCGGGGGTTGTGGGTAAGTCTGTCGAACCTCCCCTTATTGGTTCCAGGCCTTCACGGCCACTCAGCGAACAGTATTTGCTCCGGACACTGCGCCAAGAGTTCGACAGACTTTTTTCCTTCACAAAATTGCGAGGAAACCCACCAATCGTGGGCTCTGGCAGCGGTTCATACACATACAAACTCGGCCTATGAGAGGGGAGTTCGACAGACTTTTGCACACACCCTAGTACAAGTAAATTTATTTATCATAATGAGATCAAAGCGACAGTTGCCGAAATATTATTGGTCAGACCAATACTTCCCCACATTCCAACCACAACCCCTAACCCACATATTGGCACTGGTGATAAATCAGCATAGAAAGTAGAATCTAACATCAATCACTCTACATAATATGAACAAATATGTCCAAATGCCTCCAATTAACTGACAAACTGAAATCCTTTTGCCCATTCACTTATACAGATCTCACTTCTCATAGGAGCTTATAGTTACCTCTAATTTGATAAAAACTATCCCTTACCAGCCCATTTAGGAGGGACACCCAACCTTGCTCTTCGATAATATACAGTACCGGTATCATACCTCATTCCTACATAAAACTACAATTCTTGGCACGTTGCTGTGGGTGGTCAGACATGACACTGTGACTTGAATCTTGGCCCAAACCGGTAACTTGTCATTATTGTGCTTTCTCGTTGCAGCTGACATTTTGCTAATACAGACCCGGTAGTTATGAAGGTCTGAAAAACTGGGGACAACCAGACGCGCGCCCTAAACAACCACAGACTCGGTTCAAGTCTATCATACTGAGCTCACAAGTTTTGAGAGAAAACTCCGGACCATAAACTGGTCAAAAATACGAACTAAACCATCCCGCCCGTCGATATAGCCACTTCCACCACCTTCCCGTATCAAGTGATATACGATAGATAGATACATACATACCTCACGACCATGTTTGCTCGAGGCCTAGCAACTACAAGGCCATTCCTCCGCACGGTCCCGAAAACTACGGGTGCGACTGCATCAAAACTCCGACCAGCCGTGCTTGGCGGTGCTGGTGGTTTGAAGCTACAGCAGCAGCAGCCGAGAGCGGTGTTTATGCGCCCACCGCCTGCGTATCAATACCAGGAGTTTCGGAAGGGGGGGCAATTGGACCAGCGCTTGTGGGAGAACCCGAACTTTAGGTGTGTTTTAGGACCCGTTCGAACCATCCCACGTAGCAAGGCGAGCCCAGGATGTGGCGTGAATGTCGATGTTTTGAGCTCGCTTTCTGTACGCTGATGGATGTATTTCTTGCTTTGTTTTCTCATCATTATTGTGGGTACGGGAGCAAGAGATGGCCTCACTAATTAATTGCCTCCGGTAATGTAGGAGATTCGTGGGAGTGGTTGTTTTTTGCGGGGGCACTTTCTACGTGTATAATCTCGAGACGGTACCCATTTCCGGGAGACGGAGGTTCAATTTTCTCAGTTCAGAGATGGAGGCACAGATAGCGCAGCAGGCGTAATACTTCCCCAGGAGCCAAAACCCGTTTACCTTTAATATGCCATTCAGCGGCGACCTATAGGGGGGAGAGCGAAAGTTCTTTTTGTTTTTTTCTAACCTCATCGAATGTGAGTAGGTATGCCGAGGTGAAGGTGAACTACAAAGGGCAGATACTGTCCTCCTATCATTCTACGACTAGATATGTCAAGAGGGTTATGGATCGGTAGGATAGCTTGCATATTCTGCCCCCGCTCGCCGTGCTCCCCACCTCTTTTCTGAGAATGGGTGGGCGCGTAGGGTGGATATGTGGCTTTTCTTCGGTCAATTGATCACTGGCGGGACTAATGGTGAACACAGGTTGGTGCCGGTGTCTGGACTTGAAGACCTAAAATGGGAGGTTTTTGTTATAAAAGACAATTCCATCAAGAATGCTTTTGTTATTCCGGGGTTAGTGAGGCAGATTCGGCTCCTGAAATTATGATTTTGAAGTTTTTTTTTTCCTTCTCTTACTGATAGGCAGTGGCAAAGTCTTTGTATTCAGGTATGTACTATAATCAGTAGTTGGGGTGCTCTCCGATAGCGCACAGATTAAAAGTGGGGAAGGCGGAAGTGGAGGTCGGAGGGGCCTGAGGGAGAGCCTGGAGAAAACATCATTCAGCAGATGCTAACTCGATATGAGTGGGATACTGGGTATCTGTGGTGATGAAGATGGCCTGGCGGCTGTTATGTCGCACGAGATCGCTCATACTGTTGCTCACCACGCATCTGAGACCATGAGCAAATCATTTCTTACAATAGCCGTCTTGCTTCTTCTCTCGGTTGTGAGCGGCACGGACACTAGATTTCTTGGAAGCATCATGGACCTGGTTTACCTTCGACCTGGTTCGAGGAGACAAGAGGTATGGGTGTCCGCAGATTATTTTCTTCATTGATCCTCGTTTCATATTCCCTGAAATCATCATCCTTCTTTCCTTTTTTTTCTCCTCCATGGGTGTGGTGGTACTGCTTATTTCTGACCTTCCGATTCCCCGAATAGGCTGAAGTATGTCACCTAGGAAAGTTTGATCTACGCAAACGCCATAAACCCTTTTCTTCTTAAGACGGGAACTTGAATAAAACTATTTTACTTACGGGTTTTTTTGCTTCGATTTCTTCTCTTTGCAGGCGGACTATATCGGGTTGATGATGATGGCTGAAGCATGTGTGAGCGACCCCCGATCCCAGGCTTAAGTTACCACAGCAGTTGTCGTGGTCGTATTTGCTTTTTTTTTTGTTGTTGAAAAGAACCAACTAATCGTCTGATAATCACAGTATGATCCATCAAAGGCTGTTGGACTGTGGGAGAGGATGGATAAAGCAGAAGGATTCGGACCGCCGCAGTTCCTATCTACTCATCCTGCTGTACTACTGCCCCATAATATCTGCGCCTTGGTACATGATGTGTGAAAGCGCTAGCTTAGCTGACATTGTTGGTACACAGCACAAAACTCGGATCCGTAATATCAAAGAATGGTAAGCTGTTCCAAGCTGGGTATATCAGATGTGATATCAGATGTGCTCATTTCATACGACAAACAGGCTACCAGAGGCTCTGCAAAAGTTGGGGGATAGCAAATGTACGGGGAGGACGATGGACTATGCTTTGGAATTCCGAAAGGCCTTCGGTTACCCAAACTGGTAGCCTGGGTCATCGAAAAATTGTTCCCTACCGGTATCAGGAAGGGAAATTGAAAGCAAATGTCAATTTTATCGCCCCTCAATCTTGCTTCACCTGTACTATATCTCGAATCATTCTATTGGGGGAGCCCCACGCATACATTGACTCACAAATACTCACTCGGAGTCCGTATCTATAGAGACAGTGCCGACGAATGGTTATTTTATATCAGTGGCTACTCGTGCCGAGGTTGTGGCTTCTGAGCCACAATCCAGGCTGCTCGCTTGCTCACAACCTTGGGTACTCTCAAGAGAGTGCCTGATAGCTCAACATGACTTTGTGGCTCAACATGGCTTTGTAGCTTACCATGCTAATTCTGTGGCTCAACCTAACATTGTATCATAGCTCAACATGAGATCATGGCTCAATATAATATTGTGACTTGGTAGAGCTTGATATAATTAAATTTTTCCTATATTGTTAAAAGTTTATAGAAAAAAAGAAAGGAAAACAAGAGTAAGGCCCTGTACGGCAAGCTAAAAATACAATAGTATTTTTACTTTTTTTTTACGAGTATTTTTCACAGTATTTTTATTTTAGTTTGGCCTAGTGTTCAGCGACAACAAATGCTATCCCCTGAACTGCCAGCAACTGCCATTTACATGAGATTGTTGAACTGGGCAGCGCCACATCACTTAGTCACCTGTGCGCACCTTAAGAAATAAGCTTGTATATCAAAATATGAGGAGCTGTACTTATATGTCATCTCCTAGCAATGCATATTACTCTTCTGCAATGTATATTACTCTTTAGCAAGTAATTGATCAAACCTCTATAATCAAGTCTCTATAGTATTTCTATTAAAATCTCTATGATATATAGATCTGATGCCTTGAGAATCCAACGATGTTGATCTAGTGCATTAACCGGAGTACTCCAAGCTGCTCCAGGAGATCAGGCTTGATCCACCTCCAAATTCAGATTTACTACCGGAAGACTGGCAGCCTCTGTCGATTGAGAGTGATAACAAGTATCCCCATGGCCAACTCAGGCTTCCAGGTGGTGTAGATAATTCAAATGCCATTGAGCTGTTTCAACTCTTCTTTCCCACTGAGCTTCAGGATGAATTAGCCAACTACACTAATAGTTTGGTTAAAGAATACTACTGGAAGTTAGAGGATACAACTGTGGAGTTTGCTTTGGAATAGAAGCCAACATGTAGGGAGGAACTCTATGTATATCTTGGAGTTGTGCTTTATATGGTACTTCATAGTGAGCCTTCAATTGGTAACTATTGGAAGATTTCCAATGGCTTTCTTCTGGACCATCCTGTAAGGAACTATATCTCCTACAATTTATTTAAACAGATTGATTCCTTCTTCTACTGTACAGAACCTGGGTAATTATGTGAAAGCCCATTTGAAAGAGTCATTCATCTCTCTGATTATATCAAAACCCATGCACAAAGGTACTACAAGCCTGCTCCCAATTTTGCAGTGAATGATATGATTCAGCATTTTCATAGGAGAGCCTCTAAGATTGTCAACATTCTCCATAAGCCTACACCAAAAGGGTTTAAATTTTGATTTGTGGCATGTTATGAATATATTCTCAGCTAGATGTTCTATACAAAAGGCAAGGACCAAAGGCCTGTTGAACAGGATACTATATAGGTAGAATATGGTTTCACTTGCACCAAAGTTGTACCACTTACTCTTGTGCTTTAAGGTGATCTGCAAACTGGACAAAGGATACTTAAAGCGAATAAGCACATGCTTTGGTTACAAAATTTATGTACAACAATTCTGCTTTTGGAAACAATACAGGAGCTAGTTATTGGAGCTGCTGGAACTGTATGTACGTTACGTACAAAGCAAGAGGAGCAATTGGATGTGGAACGAGGAGTTGCCATTTCTGAACAGAGAAGAGAAGCTGAGGCTCTCACATTCATACAACTATTCTTACAGGATTCTACTTGTACTGCTATTGTGAAGGCCTACAACTCTCAGTCTATATTGACTAGATTTAGCCAATTGGAATCCCTGCTATTGAGCTTACAGCATCAGAGGAAAAAGTATCAGGCTATAAAGTAACTCTCCCCTCGTGGGAAATTCTCAGATAGGCTTATGAGTATTGTATGTAGACAAAATTAAGTGGAGAGTGACAACGACAATGGACACACAATTTGCCTGGTGATGACAACCTGCATATATTCAACTACCTCAACATCGACCAACAAAAATGATAAAAAATAATATAAATACATAGCGGTAATCAGTACTTAGTATACCATCTATCAGCCTTAATAATTGCTTCTACCCTATTCACTATAGATCCTGCTAGAGTATCAAAAACCTTTGAATCAAGAAGTTTCCAATAATGAGTGATTGTATCTTCAATTGTCTTTTTGACCACATCCTCAGGGCCCTTCATGAGATAGAGATCAGAATAGTGCTTACAAAGCTTACTCTTAATCAAAGACCAGATATTCTCAATTGGATTGAGATCTGGTAAATAGGAAGGAATTTCCAGTGTTGTAATTCTATGCTGTCTGAGCCATCTCATGAAGAGCAAGTATGTTTTAGCATTGTCAATGATTGAAAAGACATCCTCTTCTCCAGACTCTTTCTTAATATCTTCCCATATGCCTACAAAGTCATATTGAGCATAAGTCTCAATAATGGACTTTCTAGTAACCCCACCATCACCAGAAAAGGGATCAGGAAAAACAGGAAGATAATAACCATACTTTTGGCCATAAAAAAACCCAGTCATCATTTGACTAACCTTTTTCTCTCACTTCCTAGGAGTTTCCTCAACACAGTCCTTATTCCACTTCTTTTTAAGATATCTAAATATCAACTTTCTACTTGTCTCTCCTCCTCTCTCAATGGTCACCTTATCTCTTCCTGCCTTTCTTCTCCACATATTCTTTGTCCAATGCCTATGAGCAAAGGCTCATTTCAATCTCCTCTCAGCAAGAGCTTCATCAAGATTTACCTTTTCTTATGCTACCTATTTTTAAGATTTTTTTCGGACAGTCCGCACTTTA
The DNA here is from genome assembly GCA_014065205.1 of Tuber brumale. Lineage (NCBI taxonomy): Eukaryota > Fungi > Ascomycota > Pezizomycetes > Pezizales > Tuberaceae > Tuber > Tuber brumale. The sequence goes on along the minus strand of JACCEG010000119.1, from coordinate 81,303 downwards.
TAGTCTTTTCAGAGACCTCATATGCAATTTTCTTGGCAATGTCTTTATAGCTGAGATAGTGATTTTTGAGGGCTTCCTCAGTCATAGCTTCATTCTGAGCCATGGATGTCTTAGGATATCTTCCTCTGCCTTCTTTCTCTTCTCCCTCTAGCTCTCCTCTTACTACTGTATTACTAACAATACTAAGAGGGATGTTGAGTTTGTGGAAAATGTTTGTCAAGGGTATACCTCCTGCATGCAAACTATACACCCTCCCTTTTGTCCATTGACTAAGATGCTTAGAAGGAATACATTTTTTGGAACTCTGCAAAAAACAGGAGTCATTATTTCTCTGAATAAAAAAAGAGGTAGTACTATGGGGTATGGGTTGGGTGGTAATGATCTTTGTAGTGGGGCAGTTGTGCAAGGTTGTCTGGAAGTGATTAGTTATCATTATCACCCCCCTGACACCTCCGCTTAATTTTGTCTGTGCACAATATCAAGTTAATCTATAACGATTGAGTTATATAGTGAACCCAATACTGTAAGCTTTCAGCCAAGAAATTAGTCATTCAACTTGCCTGAAAGGATGCTCAAATTGTCCTATTAGCAAGCACCATTGTACTTCCTCTGAAACACGTAGTTCAGCTCTGCAGCTCATGGGAGGAAACAGCAACTAGAGTGAATATTACGCATAAAGTATTAGGGGATCAGCCAGTCAGGTATCCCCCAATACCGACAACTGTAGATTGCTACAACTACAGTATAGGTTTTGTGGACTAAGCAGTGTAGCTCTTGAGAACATATGATATCCAAAGCATTAAAAGAAAGATATAGAGGCTACTATTCTTTTTCATATTGAATATGACTTTTAACAACTACGTTTCATTGTCAAACCAGTGTGCACAGAATCCAATCTGTGTATATAAAGAGTTCTTTCAAGATCTGATCATCTCCATCTTAGAAGCTTCTGACAAAATATTTTGGGGATTTAATCTAGCTATTTGGAAATTCCTGAGTCCAGAATCACCAAATTTACCTCTGACAAGTCCTGGAGTTTCTTCCAACATAGTAGCAGTTCCAAGTCCTGATTCGATTATTTCAATTCCCAAGACTCTTGTACAGCAGGCGGGTACAAAGCTGGAAAAGGCCATGCAGAAATATCAGTTGGTAAAGCTTTCTCCAATTGCCAAGTCTTCTCAGTCATGTCGACTAGCATGCAAGCTATAAGAGTCCTCATCTTAGCCAAACTCTATGGCTCAACTACTAAGACTTCCTAGAAGCTATTATAGCTGTAAGGTTTGTAGAAAAGCTATCTATTTGGAAAAAATCAGCTGCTTTTTGTAGTATATTGTATGTATTGACTAGCAGAGTTACAGAAAAACTTGGAAAGATCAGAGTCAATAAAATGGTATAGTTATCGGTTAAATATGTACTCGGATAACTATAAATGATTATCAAAACAAGTAGGAACACTGTATATTTTGTCTATAAATCTTGAATGCATGAGATTCTTTGATGAGATAGGATAAACTGATGCTAAAATCCTGGCACACTTGTAGATGTAGCCAAACGCCATCCAGTAATGTCAGGTAAATGGCAGTTGCTGGCAGTTCATGAAATAGTAGTTTTATAATAATATAACTGTATTTATTTATTATAGTATTTTTCTTATGAATAAAATTGATAAATAGATTCAAGCCCATATCAAATAATATTATGTAACATTGTTAATCCTATCCCTGTTCTTTATAATAAACATCTTCTGATACCTTCATATCAGTATTCTTACAGCTCTGATTGCTGTCACTATTTGTTAGGCATATAGAAATTTGAGACAAGAGAGGTACACAGACCTCAGAGTAGGGTAACTGCGCACAGACCCTCTATTTATCAGAAAGGCAACACCCCCCTCCAGCACTCTTATGAGGCTCGCATGTTATTAGTGAGATTTTGATAGTTGCAACCAGTAACTAAAATGTCACATCAATGAAACCCAGCTCATAATAGCATATATGTCGCCGCTATCCATCCGACCACATGCTGTGCACAGGATATATCAAAGGGGTCCTTTGACGACATCTGGAAAGGAGAACCGAGGAAATACAGATGAGACACATTGAGATAGTAGGCTTCAAAGTTAGACTTCCTAAACTATGGGCGAAAAGTGACGGGACCTTTTCGGTGGAATACTGCCAGAGGATGTCCCAGTAGCCGAGGCTATTAAGGACATACCGAATTCACCCATACCCTTCTGAGATCAGATGTATGTTGGTTGGTCCTAGTAATAGAACCCCTCTATAAAGGACGGCAGTCCAAGGGGAAGCATGGTCGGAAAGGAAGACCTTGATAAGTCAGAGACCCTCAAGATATTGACATGTTGGGCTCAGACTTGCGATTGGTACTAGGTGGCCCCGCATGAACTTGATCACCTCATGACTGAAGAAACTACGGGAACGATAGTCAACAAGACTAAAGTAATATAATAGTCTGCGCGGACAACTAAGTTGAAGCCGGCTGTTTGGAATAACAAATAGCGCAGTCATTTCCAAAGAGGAATACTATTCTGTAACCGTGAAAGGTTGTGATAAGTTTCAGGATCAAACGGTACTCACACTTATAAGATTCTAGACGTTTGCGTATTAAAAGCATAGTAGTACTTCGGAGGCATAGTAGTTAGAAGTAGTCCACGAATACTCAGAGGCAGAATATAAATATCGAAGTGCTTCTCAAGCTTTACAGACATCATTAAGCAACAGAGAAGAGATCTTATCAATATCAAATTGTTTACAAACATAAATCTTTATTTTACCTAATTTACTGAGACGAGCCTTCCACCACAGATTTTCAGATCAAAGCTTTGGCCTACATCCCTCAGTTATACTAGAGTTTGGTGTCTGCCTAACAGGATATTGTTAGTTCTCTGGTTACTACAGCTCACTATATAAACTAAGAGTTCACTTCAAACTCCACTCTCAGCTCACACTTCGCTTATATTTTCAAAGCACCTCACTGTCCTATCTATATTCACACGTTCTAAGAAATCATCGACAATGAGATATTCAAATTACATAGAAGAGTTTACCCAACAACCCTCGTTGTTCACAATACCTTTCGGGATCTCTATGAGAGATCAATTCAATCGCGTATATCATACCTGGCATGGTTTTAATTTCGAGTGCAGTTCAAGCAAGTCAGAAGACCTCATTGAGTAGAGTACAAAGTACTCTGAGGACAAGTAACTAGGCACCATTAGCTAAGGACAACCCGTTCCTTCAACCTGGGCCTAAGAAACCCTTATATGTACTACAAGTACATTTTAAACCTTTAGAAAAGGGAAATCCAGGTTCCAAATCCAAAATCGGATCGCTCCAACCACTCCATAGCATCTACAAAAGAATACCTGCTGCAAGACATAGAATTTATCAATTTCCTCAAGCCCTTTAGAGGAGATCAAGAATATTGGCATGAGGTACTAGACCTGGAACCCGACGATATAGTGTTAGGCTTAAAGTTATAAGAAAAACCCTTGATAGGAACGGCAAAGATTCTAAAGCGTTCGAAACGACCAAAACAGGTTACAGAATAAGAACTGAGGGACGCTTGACCAGACATCTCCGATGACGCGAGCTCGACCCAGTTTGGACACGTTCCATCCATTAGTGCTGCCTCCCATTGCAGTCAATTTCCATCCCTTACCCCAGGGTTTGAAAGGGTAGATGTTCCCTTGGGCTCACGATCTTTCAGTATATCTAGTGCGCGCTGTATATAAAGATCAGAGACCCGTAAACCTATAAAGGAGCACAAGGCCAACATCAAGAATTTGGCCAAACACTTAGAGATAACTACCGCATGAATTTAGCAAGATATCGATACTTCCATTATCTCCACCAATATTGCTTTCAGTAGGCTTACAGGTGCAACTCAAAAGAATCCATAAAGGTTAATGGAAGTACCAGGGAAATTGGAAGAAGGGCAAGACCTCCATGATAATGAGATAGCAATCTTATTGATACGGTTAACTGCGGTGGAATCCAAAGTGAAGGATATAGAAGTGGCGATCATCTGCTATGTAGTGGCCAAAGTTGCCGAACAAGATCTGCAGCAGCAAGACCACAAAAATGTAACTACCCAGTTATATGGTAGTCTAGGTCAGCAAGGACAAAAAGCCCTTGCACAAGACCAAACTCTGGGAAAATTAGTTTCTGAACTCCGCAACGAGTTCAATCTCTTCAGTGACCAGACAGTAGAGCAGAATAAAAGCTTCACAATGTCGTTGATAGACATACACGATAGCTAGAATGAACAATGCACGAGTATACACATGTTGTAAAAAGACTAACAGAAAATAATCCAAGACACTGCGGAATCTGTCAAGTCCTTGGTAAAAGCCATAAATGATTTAGCAGATATGACAAAGGAACGGGCGTGACCAGTCCTGACACCGATTCAACAAGTCACAGAAGAGGGGAATGATAAAGACTAATACTGCTCACCTAGACATAGGGAAAAGGATAAAGGCAAGAAAGCTGCTGATGCATCTCCCTCAATGGTAAAAGGAGGTGACTCTGAGGACTCAGACGATGACAATGATGATGATGATGATAGGGGAAGGAGGAGAGGTAGTCCTAGCCGTGGTAGGGGAGGTCAACCACCAGATCACTCTGGTATGACAGAAACACTTGCCAACGCGATGGCGCTAAACATTAAGTGACTGTCAGAACTGCCCCTATTCTTTGAGGCCAAATCCAAACAAGACATATATGTCGGGATTATACAATGTAATGACTATTTTGAAAAAAACCGCGTGGATTTGGGACACCACCTGGGAATGAGTCATCTACGCCCTCAATCGTACCAAAGGAGATATAGTTTTTCCATATACTATCTTGTACAGGAAGGCGATAGATGGACTTCAGAGAGAAACCCAACAGTCAGAGTTGGCTACGTGGACCCGGTTTGAACATGACATGATCAAATGTTTCACCCCTGTAGAAGCTGAAAGAAAAGCACTGCATGACACAAAGCAAGTCAAGTACGAAGGCAATATTGAGCTGTTTTTAACATTCATGTACAACCTGAATATTCGAGCATTTATGATGCGGGAGTGCGGGTGGGAAGAAGTTGAAAACAAACTTCCTGAATAAATAGTCTGGAGATTGTCAGCATTACAATATGATATGGATCAAGAATGGGAAGCAGCACTGAGGCTGGTTGGTTACTCCGAATAAGCATTGCTCGCTCAAAAGAAGCTGGCAAGAGACCAACCACTCAAGTCATGAGAAGTCCATGAAGTCAAAAGAGAAGACTGACGGGAGTCAAAACTAAAGCGATGAGGGACTAATAAACCTTATGTCAAGGGAGGTAGAGTCCTACCATGAAAGCGGAAATGAGATGATGAGCCAGAAAGGCTAAAACAGAAGATAGGCGGTGTGGGAAAGACAACTAATACAAACTTTGGCCAGGCTCATACAGGTATTCCATAAAGTGTGATTGATACTCGCAGGCGGGAAAACAATTGTACAGGTTGTGGAAAAGTAAACCACACTTATTAGACGTGTTGAGGTGATGCCTATATATCGGCAGCAATGGTCAGTTCAAGGGTGATAAAAATAGGACCTCACTATTCAAGGTCAGCTATTGTAAAGCCTAAGTTAGCATGTAGAGTCGCAACTGTCCAGCAACCAGCCTGAATAAATAGGATCTGGGAACTGGAGGATGATGAAGAACTGACCTAGGCTAGTATACAAGCACCAATAGCGATAGTGTTTGAGTAGTCCATGTCCACATAGAATTGGAATCGAAACTGAGAATCCCCTTTGGCAGGGGTGTATTGGGTACTGACCACGACGGTGCTCGGGTAGTCTGTGTGCAACTACCGGAGTCGAAACTTAAGAATGATGAAAGCAGCCAGAAGCAAGTCTGTCCTTTTTTTCCAGATCAAAGGAAGTAGGCTCTAAGTAAAGAACTACGACGAGGGAATTACGAGCTCGAATACAAGAAATCAATATAGGGAGAGTTTAGATCGAAAGAAAGGATAGTTAACATACCCACATGGCCTGGGAGCCAACAGTGCGAAGTTCTACAAGTCACCTAGTGGCCGCCTGCTCCACATGTGCAAGCAAGTTACTATACTTTAAGAATTTGGGACATAGCAATGCAAGATCTACCTGATAGCTATACACGACAGGAGGATAACCGATGTGAGCAGTTCCACCTACCACATGAGTTTGAGTCGTATTATACATATATACGATCTTGCCTTCCGGCAGAGTGTGGGGTAGGAATGTGCTGCTGTGGTGGACAAGACTCCTTTGAGGTATCTGGATGAATAACTGTAATCCTAAGTGACGGGATCAGTGAAAGTGGGAACCCCATACCTGTGGAGCAAAATGGCTAATAACTGCTCAAACATCTGCTATGAGCTAAAGTCTGACATGTTGGAAGAAGGAATCCAGCCTGAAAACTGGTCGTGCGCAATTGCGTATCATTGAAACTCAGCTTAGTATATAGATCCAAGGTGCTAGAGCTAAAAAGTTCATAGTTTGTCCGAGGAGACCTCAATGGTTGAAACTATGGGGGCATAGTAACAAACATCTTGTTACCTACACCCGATACTAATTATGCCTAAATACAAGAATGAAGAAAAGTTAATCCACACTAAATGTGTGGAATTAAATGCTCCTAAACCAAAACAATACAACTGTTAGGAGGGGATCGCTTACCTGCACATACACAATAAGCGCTACAAAGTTAGAGTCTTGTTAGACTCCGGACTTAATTTGTTCCTTATCAATAAGAACCTAGTTGAAGACCTTCACATTCCCATAGTTGAACGCAACAATGCAGTTGATATATCAGGCTTTGATAGATCATTACCGGCTTCAGGAGGCAAGTGTTAAACCCTACCTATAAAGTTGGACACAGGAAAAAACCGACACATTTCTGAAGTGTCATGTGAACTGGCTAAAGTAGGTCATCATGGAATTATAATTCTGTTTAGCTGATGGCATCATGAACACCAAGCGTCTCACATAAAAGATGCAGAAAATTGGACTTTCTCGGCAAATAGTTGTGAAAATTGTAAGGCAGAAGATGAAAGAATAGCAGATATGTTCAATTATACCAAATCAGTCACATGGGACCTGAATACTTGTCATATCGGAAGAATCAGAACCATCGAAAATACAATAGAACCCAAATCATTACCGCAACAATACTGGTCTTGCAACCATTTGTTTGAAGCCTGGACGGCAGAAAAACCTGCCCCCAGACGAATGTTTGATCATGAGATTAAGTTAACTTCAGGAGCAACTTCCCAGTGAGGGAGTAATATATCTACCATCTGAAAAACAGCTAGAAGCGTTTAGGGAATACTTGGAAACAATGATCAAGTAGGGAAAGATTACGTGAAGCCAATCCGCTGCAGGTGCATCTATATTGTTCGTGTCTAGACCTCATGGTAGGCTGCGCCTGGTTGTGGATTTCTGGAATCGGAACAAAATTACCATCCTTAACAAACATTGCCTTCCACTAATATTCAAACTCCCAGACCAGGTAGCTAGCGCCAAGATCGACACCAAGTTAGACCTTAAAGACAGCAACTACTTGATTAGGATTAAAGAAGGAGGTGAATTGAAAACAGCTTTCTGGACAAGATATGGGCACTACGAATATAAGGTTATGCAATTTGGATTGGTCAATGCCCCAGCAATATTCCAAGATATAATGAACCAAGTACTGACAGAATACTAGTATGTGGGAGTTGTATGTTACCTGGACGATATCCTTATATATTCAAAAGATGAAAAGGAACATATCAAAGCTGTTAAAAGGATTTTACAAAGTCTATCAGACATTCAATTAGTGGTATCGCTAAAGAAGTCGACCTTCCATGACAAAGAACTGGAATTCCTAGCCTATATAGTGGCGGTAGATGGGATGTCTATGTGCACCTGCAAACTGGAATCCATAATGGTTTAGAAACCACCCTAGTCGGTTAAAGATGTACAAGTCTTTATTGGATTCGTAAACTTCTATCGACGGTTCATTAAAAACTTCACAACTATTTGCAAGTCAATAACCATGGCATTACATGGAAATCCAAAGAATTTCAAATCAGGGGTAGTGTAGGATATGGCTTTTGAAGAACTAAAGCACTGATTCACAACAGCCCCCATACTACATCACTTCTTCCCAGAAAGGGAGACAGTGGTAGAAACTGATACCAGTGATTTCGAAGTTGGTTGCGTCTTTTCTTAATACTTTGAGAAAAACTTACATCCTGTAGTATTCCATTCATGAAAATTACACTCAGCGGAGCTGAATTACGAAATTCATGATAAAGAACTTCTCATGATCCTGGAAGCATTTAAGCAATGGAGACACTACTTGATCGGGACGGAAAAACTGATTACAGTCATTACGGACCATCAAAACCTACAATACTTCCTCCGATCGAAATTCTTGAGTGGACATCAAATTCGACGGGCTCAGAAGTTAGTGTAATACAATTTTCATATTGTATACTGACCAGGCATGAAGGGCAGAAAGCCGGACGCATGCTGCAAATAGCCAGAGTATGGTCCTGAGGAGGGGGCGATATATCACAAATAGAAAACTTTGAAACCACAAAGTTTCCAGGTAGCACTAGTGGTGAGGGTAGGCGATAAAGGAGAAGACTGGGATGGAGATAAGGATTTGAATCTGGAACCTCAAAGAGGGGAAAAAGAACCTATAATTAGGGTTAACAGACCGAGCAAAATCGCATACTTGCTAACAAAGGGCTCAAAAATGGCAGCAGGGCATGACCAGTACGCCATAGAAGATGACATTGTCCCAAAATATGGGCAAGCATTAATAAGGATGGGGATGGCTATAGGGCTACCTAAAGGAACTTGTGGAAGAGTTGCTATAAGAAGCGGGTTAGCGGTTCGAAGCAGAATTTCCATCGCAGCTGGAGTAATTGTTGCCACATATACCTGTGAACTCAAGGTCCTACAATTCAACCACGAAGACATGGACTACCAGAGAGCAATTAGTGATCACATAGGTGAACTGGGGGTAGAAAAAACAAATACTATGGAGATGATGGAAGTAGATGACTTGGAAGAGAGGGGACCGAGAACTCCGGGATTCGGAAGTACTGATATAGTGACAAAATCCGTGATCCTCCAAGATGAGGTATCTAGCATCAGTTACCTACAGGCAGCAGCCAAAGACAGCGAATTCTGGTATGATATTACCGAAGTGCCGTAGAAAGTTTCAATGTCAAATGCTATTATCCTGCAAAAGGGTATGAAGTAGTTCAATCCTGAATTCTTAAGCGAAATACAGGCAGCTATCGAGACAGATACAGCATGGAGGTAACAGAGGAAAGAACTCATTAGGCTATGAGACAAAAAAAAGGATTTCCCCAAGGACTGGATCTTAACTGATGATCTACTAGGTTATAAACAAAGACCTTTTGTACCAAATAGTCAGACACTGTACACCAAGATCGCAGAGGGATGTCGCGATGAAAAGGTTGCAGGACATTTCGGACAAGAGAAAACCAGGGAAATTATATTGCTGGACTTCTATGGCAAAAGACTTGTGGAATGAGTCAATGACTAAGTTCAATCATGTGACAAATACCAACATAACACATCGCCTAGAGATGCTAAGTATCGATTATTGCAACCATTGTAAATACCTTATGCAGCATGGACATCAATCTCAGTGGACTTTATCACCCAGCTACCAGAGTTGCAAGGATGTACTCAAATAATGGTTGTAGTTGATCTATTCACAAAGATGGCACATTTTAGCAGACTTCAGACCTCGGGTACCACCAAGAATGTCGCAAATGAGTTCCTGAAAGAAGTGTAGAGGCTGCATGGCCTAGCAACCGAAATCGTCTGGGATATGGACTCAAACATCGTAGGAGAATTTTGGGAATCCCTTTGTAAGGCGCTGGAAGTTAAGTGAAGAAGGTAAATGGCATACCATCCTCAAACTGATGGACAGATGGAACGTGCCAACTAAGTGCTGGAATGACATCTTCGAAGTTTTATCAACTATGATCAGGATCATAACTGGTATCAGCTACTACCACTAGCTGAACCTGCCTATGCAACTCCGCTACCCAGGCATATGGGATGTTGCCATTTTATGGGAACTTTGGATTCTATCCACAGAAAGAGGGATGATGGAGCACGAAGCTCAAAATCCAGGAGCAACATGCTACGTGAACTGGATTGAGATGATACATGAACAAGGGTGAAAGCTACTAGAGAAGACAAGGGTAGGAATACTGAAATATTATAACTGGAAAACTCAACAACAGCTAGACTTCAAGATCTGGGACAAAGTAATGTTAAACCCAAGAAGTATTTGCACCTGACGGAAATCAAAGAAGCTTAACGCAAAACTATATGGTCATTTCCAAATCATGGAGATGCATGGATCATAAGCATTCAAGCTCAATGTATTCGATCGATGGAACATCCACACAGTATTCCATGTCACACTATTGGAACCCTATTGCGAATCAGTTCCTGATAATCACCAACAACCCGTGGGAAAACTAGAGGACATTGACGCAATATACAATCGGAGGTGGAAAAAATTAGTAAGAAGCGAGATTCGTTCTCGCAGGAAATGGAAGCGCTGCTACTGCTAAGAGAAGTAGGAACTCTGGTACTTCGTTATATGGCAAGGGTATTCAGAAAATGAGAACATATGGGAGCCAGCTACCGGTATAGAAAATGCAGAGGAGGAGGTGGAAAACTGTTAGGCATATGGAAATCCGAGACATGTGCACAGACCCACGGTAGGGTAACTGCGCACAGACGTTCAATTTACCGGAGCCAATACCCCGTGCTGGCCCCATTATGGGGCCCGCACATCATTAGCGAGATTACGAGAGTTGTGTCCCATAACTAAAATGTCATATTAATGAAGCCCACTTCATAACACCATATACGAAGCCGCCGTCCGACCCACCGCATGCTGTTCGCAGGATATATGAGAGGGGACCTTTGGCGACATCTGGGAAGTGGAACAGAGGAAATCCGTGGGAGGCGCATTGAGATAGTAGGCCTCCAAGTTAGGCTTCCGAAACTATAGGCCGAAGTTGACGGGACGTTTTTGGCGAAATACTCTAGGAGGATATCCCAGTGGTGAAAGCTACCAGGGGTATACCGAATCCACCCATACCCTTCTGAGATCAGCGGTAGGTTGGTTGGTCCTAGTAATAGGACCCCTCTACGGAGGCCGGCAGACCAAGGGGAAGCATGCTCAGAATGGAAGACCTAGATAAGTCGGAGACCCTTAAGACGCTGACACGTCGGGCTCGGACTTGCGATTGACATTAGATGGACCGGCATGAACTTGATCACTTCATGACCGAAGAGACTACTTGAACAATAGTCAACCAGACTAGAGTAATATAATAGTCTATGCGGACATCTAAGTTGAAGGCCGCTGTTTGGTATAACAAATAGCGCAGTCATCTCAACGGAGGAATACTATTCCGACTCTGTGAAAGGGTGTGATAAGTTTCAGGGTTAAACGGTGTTCGCACTTACAAGATTCTGGACGTTTGCGTATTAAAACCAGGGTGGTACTGCAGAGGCATAGAAGGTAGAAGTAGTCCGCAAACACTCCGACGTGGGATATAAATATTGAAGTGCCTCCTGAGCTTTACAGACATCATCAAGTAAAGGAGAAGAGATCTTATCAATATAAAATTGTTTACCTCATAAATCTTTACCTTACTTTTATTTTATCGAGACGAGCCTTCCTTGACAGATTCTCCGAACAAAGATTTTGGCCAACGTCCCTCGGTCATATACTTGAGCTTGGCGTCTGGCTAACAGTATATTGATAGTTCTCCTGTTACCAAGGTTCACTATATGAACTACGAGTTCACTTCAAATTCCACCCTCACCTCAGACTTCAATTACATTTTCGAAGCACCACACTGTCCTATCTATATTCAGACAATCGAAGAAGACTTCGATAGTGAGCTGTTCGAAATCGAGGAAGAATATACGCAAGAACCCTGGTGGTTCACAGTACCTTGCGGGATCCCAATCAGGGATCAATTCAATAGCATATATTGTACCTGGCACGGTTCGGACTTTGACTGGAATTTGAGCGAGTCGGAAAATTTCGTCGACTGGAGCACCGAGTGCTCTTTAAAGACAGAAGAGAACAAAAGGGAAAACCCTGGCACAGTCATCCGAGGATCAGACATCCCCTCGGCCTGGGCCTAAGCACACCTTTATATGTACTATTAGTACATCCTAAACCTCCAGAAAAAGGAGATTCAGGTTTTGAGTCCAGAGTTGGACCAACCGAATCCTTTCATACCTACACCTCTAGAGTATCTCAAGTGTTGGATACCCTACATATGATTCTTTAAACCATTTAGAGGACATCGAGAACTCTGGTATGAAGTACCAGTAATCACTCATCCAGGGCTACTAGAACAGCTAGCCTATCTGGAAAGTATCACAATGGCTGAGATACCTCAAGACCCGAGAAAAAGAATAACGGCGGGAGAACCAATGGATAAATGACCCGATACGACGGATAAGACCGATGATTCGGCCATATGGAGTCCTTCCCCATCAACACCTCAGGAACCCGCATTTCAGAGAGGAAATATATTCTCTCACTGATTCTCCAGTCTAGCAAGTACACATCGGATATCACGGGCCCCCACGCCTAAATCAGGAGGAGACGATGCCGCAAGCTTAGCAAGGTTGGCTGCCCATCTGGGGATAACCTTGGGTTAAATAAGGCAGGATATAGATACCTCGCTCGACCAAGCCAATATCGCCTTCAAATATTTGAAGGGGGCTACCCAAGACAATACCTAGAAGCTAAATAAGGTTCAACAGTAAATAGCCGAAGGACAAGATGTCCACAATAACGACATTGCAATATTGTTGATGCAGCTGGCAGGCGTGGAAAGTGAAGTTAAGGGTATCCATGAGGAATTGATACGGGAAGTGGCAAGGAAAATAGATGCTCAAGATAAGCGTCATCAGGAATATGAAGAAGTAACCACGAGGTTACATGGAACCCTGGGGGAAGAAAGCCAAGGGGCATTAGCCCGCGATCCGACTTTAGAACAAATGGTCCTCAGTCGATGGTCAGAATTCGTAGAATTCCGCGTCCAATGCACTACGCGTGAAAGGGAGGTCAACGGTACTCTAGGACAGATGCGTTTAGATCAGGCTACCCGCCAGGCGGAAATCTGCCGATCTCAGGATCAGCAGCAAAAGCCAAATAACGAGACTAACAATATCCTGAAAGTATTGACACTGTCGATAAACAGAATGTTGGCTGCCGCACCAAGTCCCGAAGCTGCAGGACCCGCTCCTTTACCCGCTGTCCAAGAAACGGACAACGAGGAGTACTACGCTCCACCTACACGTAGTGAAAAGGGAAAAGGTAGAGAAGCCGCTGATGCATCCCCCTCAGGTGCCCAAGGAGGTAACCCAGGGGATCCTAGTGACGATGATGATGATATTGATGAGAGAGGAAGACGGAGAGGAAGTCCTAGCCGACGCGGGCAAGGACAAACACCAGGACAGTCTGGCATGGCAGAAATACTGGCTAACGCAATGGCGCTAAACATTAATCGCCCAACAGAGCCTCTGCAATTCTTTGAGGATAAACACGCTCAAGACATATATGTCTGGATCCTTCAATGCACCGATTATTTGAAAGAAACTCGCGAGTGTGGGATGACGCCAGGGAACGTGTCATATATGCGCTCAGCCATACAAAAGGTGAAATAGTCCTCCCGTATACCATATGGTACCGGAAGGCTATGGATAGACTTCAAGGGGAGACCCAGCAACCAGAGCTGGCGACATGGACCCGCTTTGAACATGATATGATCAAGCGATTCACCAGGGTAAAAGCCAAAAGACTAGCCCTTCGTGCAATGAAACCAGTCACGTACGATGGCAGTATTGAATGCTATCTGACAGTCATGCACAACTAGAACATTGGTACATGGATGACCGGGGAATCCTGGAGAGAGGTAGTCGAAGACAAACATTCGGAACAGATTGTCTGCAGGTTGTCCGCCCTGCAATATATGACGGATCAAGAATGGGAGGAGGCACTAAGGCTATGTGGATGGTCAGAAGAAGGACTGCTAGCCAGAAAGAAAATTGGGCGAGACCAACTGTCCAAGCCCAAAATAGTACAAGAGGTCAAAAGAGAAGACCGACAGGACTCTAAACCAAAGCAACAAATGGAAACTAAACCTTAGGTCAAGGGAGGTGGAGCCCCACCACGAAAACGGAAAAGAGATGATGAACCGGAGAAGCCAAGGAAAAGGTTGGGAGGTGCGACAAAGACCACCCATACAAACTTCGCCCAGGCCCATACTGGCATTCCACAGAGTGTAATAGACACTCGAAGGAAAGAAGGAGATTGCACGCGTTGTGGAAAGAAAAACCACATCTATCAAATGTGTTGGAGAGATGCCCATATATCGGCAGCAACGGTCAGCTCGCGACCGATAAAAATGGGAATTCGACGAGCAAGATCGGCTATTGTAAAGCCTAAATTAGCACCAAAATTCGGAACCGTTCAGCACCCAGCCCGAGTGAATAAGATCTGGGAACTGGGGGAGGACGAGGAACTGACCTAGGTCAGTTCATTAGCACCAGCGGTGACGGCGTTTGGGTATTCAGTGTCCAAATGGAACTGGAATCGAAATGGGAACCCCCTTTGGCTGGGGTGTATTGGGTACCGACCACGACGGGGATCGGGTAGTCTGTGTGCAACTACGGGAGTCGAAACTCAAAAATGATCAAAGCGGCGCGAAGCAAGTCTCTCCTTCCAGGATCAACGCAAGTAGGCTCTAAGGTGAAGGGACCCCATGAGGGACTTACGAGCTCGAACACAAGAATCAATATATGGAGAGTCTTGATTGAAAGAGAGGATAGTCAACATGCCCACATGGCCCGGGAGCCAACAGTACGAAGTTACGCGAAGCTACCTGGTGGTTGCCTGCTACCCGTGTGTAAGCAAGATACTATACAGAAGAAGTTGGGACATAGCAATGCAAGATCTACCTAATAACAATACATGACAGGCGGACAACCGACGCGGGCCGTTCCACCTACCACACGAGTCTGAGTCGTATTATACGTATGTACTATCTTGCCTTCTGGCCAGAGTGTGGGATAGGGATGTACCGCTTTGGTACACAAGGCCCCTCTGAGGGAGCTGGACGGATAACCGAAATCCTAAGGGAAAGGACTCGTTGTATGCGGGAACCCCACACCAGGGTAGCAAAATGGCTAATAACCGCCCGAAAAACTGCTATGAGCCTAGGTCTGGCGTGTCGGGAGATGGCATCCAGCCTTAAAACTGGTCACGCGCAATAAGCGTATCGGTGAAACGCTGCTTAAGTATGTAGACCCAGATTGCTAGAACTAAAAGAGTTCCTAGTTTGTCTGAGGAGACTTCAATGGTCGAAACTACGCGGGCGTAGTAACAAACATTTTTGTTACCTACACCCCCACCAATGATTCCTGAATAAAAGAACCAAGAAAGTCTTATCCGCGCCAAGCGGGTAGAACTAGAGGCACCAAAACCAAAACGATACAACTGTCCGGAGGGGATCGCTTACCTCCATATACACGATAAGAGATACAAAGTTAAAGTCTTTTTAGATTCGTGATCCAACGTATTCCTTATCAACAAGGACCTAGTTGAAGACCTTCGCGTTCCCTCTATAGAACACGATAATGCAGTTGATATCTTAGGCTTTGACGGATCGTTAGCCGCCTCAGTAGGGATGTGTTACACTCTCCCTATAAAATTGGAAATAGGAAAAAATCTGCACACCTCAGAAGTATCCTGTGAAGTGGCTAAAGCAGGTCACTATGGAATGATAATTCCTTTTGGTTGGTGGCATCGTGAACACCCAGTGTCTCACATAGAAGATGCAGAAAATTGGACTTTCTCTGCAAAATGTTGTGAAAACTGTGTGGAAGAAGTTGAAGGAATAGCGGATATGTTCGAATACGATGAATCTGTCGCTTGGGACCCAAACGCGTGCCGAATCGGAAGAATCGGAACCATCGAGAATACAGTGGAACTTGAATCCTTACCAAAAGAATACTGGCATTATAAACATTTGTTTGAAGCCCAGGCGGCAGAAAGATTAGCCCCAAGATGGACATTCGATCACGAAATTAACTTGATTCCAGGATCAACTTCCCCCTGGGGGCCCATATACCCGCTATCCGAAAAACAGCTTAAGGCTTTACGAGAATACTTGGAAATGATGATCAAACAAGGGAAAATCACACAGAGCCAATCGCCAGCAGGTGCACCCATATTATTCATACCTAAACCAGATGGTAGACTATGTCTAGCTGTGGATTATTGGAATCTAAATAAGATCACTATCCTCAACAAACATCCCCTTCCACTAATGTCCAAACTCAGAGATAGATTAGCCCGCGCGAAGATCTTCACCAAGTTAGACCTTAAGGATGGCTACCACCTGATTAGGATAAAAGAAGGAGATGAATGGAAGACAGCGTTCCTTATGAGATACGGACATTACGAATATAAGCTTATGCCTTTTGGATTGGTCAACGCTCCGGCAACTTTCCAAGATATGATAAACCAAGTTCTTCCGGAATACCTGGACGTTGGGGTCGTATGTTACCTTGATGATATTCTCATTTATTCGAAAAATGAGAAGGAACATATTGAAGCTGTTAAGCGGGTTTTATAAAGTGTATCGGACTTTCAATTAGTAGTATCGCAAAAGAAATCGCCTGTCCATGCCACGGAGGTATAATTCCTCGGCTATATGATGGCGGTCGATGGGGTGTCTATGAGCACCTGAAAGGTGGAATCCATAATGGTCTGGAAAGCAGCTATGTCGGTTAGAGAAGTACAAGTCTTTATGGGGTTTGCTAACTTCTACCGACAATTCATAAACGACTTCTCTGCTATTTGCAAGTTGATAACTCAGACATTCCAAGGAAATCCTAAGATTTTTAAAAGGGGAATTGAACAGAACACTGCTTTCGCAGAGCTTAAGCACCGATTCACCACAGCCCCCATACTCCACCACCTTTTCCCAGAAAGAGAAACGGTGGTGGAATCGGACGGTAGCGATTTTGCACTCGGCTGCGTCCTTTCTCAATACTTCGAGAAAAGTTTGCATCCCGTAGCTTTCCATTCCAGAAAATTGAACTCAGCGGAGCGTAATTATGAGATTCATGATAAAGAACTTCTCGCGATCCTAGAAGCTTTTAAAGAATGGAGACACTACTTGATTGGAACGGAAAAACCGATCACAGTCTTTACCGACCATCAGAACCTACAATACTTCCCCACCTCAAAAGTCTGGAGTGGCTGTCAAATTCGATGGGCTCTGAAGTTGGTAGAATACAATTTTCGCATTGTATACCGACCAGGGACAAAGGGCGGAAAGCCTGATGCATTAAGCAGACGGCCGGAGTACCGTCCTGAGGAGGGAGCTACACATCGCTCACAGAAAACTTTGAAAGAAGAAAGTTTCTTGGTGTTGCTAGTAGCAAGGGTAGGTGATGAAGGAGAAGACTGGGATGGAGATAAAGATTGGGATTTGGAACCTCGAAGAGGTAGAAAGGAACCCGTAATTAGGGACAAGAGATTGCGCAAAAAGGCATACTTGCCAATAAAGGGCTCAAGAATGGCGGCAGGACATGACCTGTATGCCATAGAGGATGACATTGTCCCGAAATATGGACAGGCATTAATAAGGGCGGGTATAGCGGTGGGGCTACACGAAGGAATTTATGGAAGAGTTGTCCCAAGAAGTCGATTAGCGGTCCGAAGCGGAATTGTTACCGGCGCTGGAGTAATCGACCCTGATTACACCGGCGAACTCAAAGTCGTACTTTCAACCATAAAGGTTTGGACTGCCAAATATGAATAGGCGATCGCATAGCTCAATTAGTGGTAGAAAAGGTCAACACCTCGGACATGATGGAAGTCAACGATATGGAAGAAACAGAGAGAGGAACTGCGGGATTCGCAAGCACCGATATAGCGACAGGATCCTTGATCGTCAAGGAACAGGAACCTAGTATCAGCTACCTACAGGCATCGGCTAAAGACAACGAACATTGGTACAATGTTTCAGAAGTACCCGAAAAAGTTCTAATGTCAAATGCTATTATCCTGCAGAAAGGTATGAAGCAATTCAATCCTGAATTCTTAAACGAGATACAGGCAGCTATCGCGACAGATCCAGTTTGAAGGCAACGGAGGGAAGAACTCATTAAGCTACGAGACGAAGGAAAGGATTTTCCCAAAGATTGGACCTTAACCGACAATCTACTATATTACAAGCAAAGACTATTTGTACCGGACAGTCAGGCGCTATATACCAAGATTGCAGAAGGATGTCACGATGCAAAAGTTGCAGGACATTTCGGACAAGACAAAACTTTGGAAATAGTCATGAGAGACTTCTACTGGAAAGGACTTGCAGCATGGGTCAACGACTACGTACGATCCTGCGATGAATGCCAACATACCAAATTGCCCAGACACGCTAAGTACAGATTATTGCAACCATTGCAAATACCCTACGAAGCATGGACATCCATATCAGTGGACTTCATTATACAACTACCAGAGTTGCAAGGATGCACTCAGATAATGGTAGTAGTCGATCGATTCACTAAGATGGCACATTTCATCGGACTTCAGACCTTGGCTACGGCCAAAGATGTTGCAAACGCATTGCTGAAAGAAGTATGGAGGCTGTACGGCCTGCGAACCGAAATCGTCTCTGACATGGACTCAAAGTTCGTAGGGGAATTTTGGGAATCCCTTTGCAAGGCGCAGGAAATTAAGCGAAGAATGTCGACGGCATACCACCCTCAGACTGACGGACAAAGCGAACGTACCAACCAAGTGCTGGAAGGTTACCTACGAAGTTTTGTCAATTACGATCAGGATGACTGGTATCAGCTACTACCGCTAGCTGAACATGCCTATAACAACTCCGCAACTAATGCTCACGGGATGTCACCATTCTATGCGAACTATGGATTCCATTTACAGACAGAGTGGATAAAGGAGCGCGAAGCTCAAAATCTAGGAGCGACACTTTATGCAAACTGGATTAAGACGATACATGAACAAGGGAGAGGGTCTCCAGAAAAGACACGAGAAGGGATGTCGAAATATTATGACCGGAAAGCTCGACAGCAGCCGGACTTCAAGATCGGGAAAAAGTAATGTTAAATGCAAAAAACATCCGCACCCGATGAAAATCCAAGAAGCTAAGTCCAAAGCTATATGGCCCCTTCCAAATTATGGAAAAATACGAGTCCAGAGCATTTAAGCTCAACATATCCAATCGATGGAAGATTCATCGCGTATTCCATGTCGCACTATTGGAACCCTACTGCGAGTCAGTTCATGACAATCGCCAACAACCCTCTAGAAAACCGGAGGACATTGACGGCGATCTGCAATGGGAGGTAGAAAAAATCATAAGAAGCGAGATTCGTTCTTACAGGAAATGAGTATGCGGCCGCTCTCAAGAGAAGTGGGAACTGTGGTACTTCGTTAAATGGCAAGGGTGTTCGGAAGATGAGAACATAAGGGAGGCTGCCACTGGTATGGAAAATGCGGAGGAAGTTGTGGAGAATTTTCATAATGAAAATCCGGACATGCCAGGAAGTGCAGAAGTAAGATAGTGAGGAAAAGGTTTTCCTACCGTGGCCAAGCAAACGCAGGAGGTTTTTAACCCTGATCACACTGAGTCCCAAATTGTATTTAGAAGAAATTATAAAATGGTTATAAAGGCATTCGAGGCGAAGCCTGGTAGGAGGGAGCTCATGTTAGTCATATGGAAATCCAGGACATGTGCACAGACCCACGGTAGGGTGACTGCGCACAGACCTTCAATTTACCCACGCCAACAGCCCCGTCGGGCCCCGTTATAGGGCCCACATGTCATTAGCGAGATTTCGAGAGTTGCGTCTCATAACTAAAATGTCATATCAATGAAACCCACTTCATAACACCGTATAGGTCGCCGCCGTCCGCCCGACCGCATGCTGTTCGCAGGATATATGGGAGGGGACCTTTGGCGACATCTGGGAAGTGGAACGGAGGAAATCCGTGGGAGGCGCATTGAGATAGTAGGCCTCAAAGTTAGGCTTCCTAAACTATGGGCTGAAAGTGACGGGACGTTTTCGGCGAAATATTCTAGGAGGATATCCCGGTGGTGAAAGCTACCAGGGGTATACCGAATCCACCCATACCCTTCTGAGATCAGCTGTAGGTTGGCTGGTCCTAGTAATAGGACCCCTCTATGGAGGCTGGCGGACCAAGAGGAAGCATGCTCAGAATGGAAGACCTAGATAAGTCGGAGACCCTTAAGATGCGGACACGTCGGGCTCGGACTTGCGATTGGCACTAGGTGGACCGGCATGAACTTGATCACTTCATGACTGAAGAGACTACTGGAACAATAGTCAACCAGACTAGAGTAATATAATAGTCTATGCGGACATCTAAGTTGAAGGCCGGTGTTTGGTATAACAAATAGCGCAGTCATCTCAATGGAGGAATACTATTCCGAGTCCGCGAAAGGGTCTGATAAGTTTCTGGGTCAAACGGTGTTCGCACTTATAAGATTCTGGACATTTGCGTATTAAAACCAGGGTGGAACTTTGGAGGCATAGAAGTTAGAAGTAGTCCGCGAACACTCCGACGTGGGATATACATATCAAAGTGCCTCCCGAGCTTTACAGACATCATCAAGCAACGGAGAAGAGATCTTATCAATATAAAATTCTTTAACTCATAAATCTTTACCTTACTTTTATTTCATCGAGAGGATCCTTCCTCGACAGATTCTCCGAACAAAGATTTTGGCCTACGTCCCTCTGTTATATACTTGAGCTTGGCGTCCGCCTAACAAAAACTTTCACAAGAAAAATTCGGACATGCTGGGAAGGGCAGAAGGAAGATAGTGAGGAAAAGGTTTTCCTACCATGGCCAGGTAAATGAGGAAGGTTTTTCATGCTGACCATAGTCAGTCTTAAGATGTATTTCGAAGAATTATAAAAAGTTATAAAGGTAGTTGAGGCGAACCCGGGTAAGAGGGAGCTCATATTTGGCATATGGAAATCTGAGACAAGAAAAGCGAATGGACCTCACAGTAGGGCAACTGCGCACAGACCCTCAATTTTCTTGAGAGCCAACATCCCCCTGCGGCCCACTTATGGGGCCCGCATGTTGTTAGTGAGATTTTGCGAGTTTTGTCTAATAACTAAAATATCACATTAATGAAGTCCACTTCATAACACCATATACATCACAGCCATCTGTCCAGTCACATGCTGTTCACAGGATATATGAGAGAGGACCTTTGGTGACATCAGGACAGTGGAACAGAGAAACTCAGTCGGAGGTGCATTGAGATAGTAGGCTTCAAGGCTAGGTTTCCTAAACTATGGGCCAAAGGTTATGGGACATTTTCGGCAAAATACCGCTTGACAATGTCCCAGTAGCAGAGGCTATTAAAGACATACTGAATCCACTCATACCCTTCTGAGAGCAGCAGGATATTGGTTGGTTCTAGTAAGATGACCCCTCTACGGAGGCCGGCGGACCAAGGGGAAGCATGCTCTGAAAAGAATACCTAGATAAGTCAGAGACCCTTAAGATGTTGACACATTGGGTTTGGACTTCTGCTTGGCACTAGATGGCCCGACATGAACTTGATCACTTCATGACCGCAGAGACTTCAGGAATGACAGCCAATAAGACTAAAGTAATATAATAATCTATGTGGACAACTAAGTTGAAGGCCACTGTTTGGAATAATAAATAGCACAGCTATCACAATAGAGGAATACTATTCCGTAACCGTGAAAGGGTGTGATAAGCTTCTGGCTCAAACGGTGCTTGCACTTATAAGATTCTGGATGTTTGCATATTAAAACCAGAGTGGTACTTCGCAGGCATAGTAGTTAGAAGTAGTCCACGAACACTCAAATGCAGGATATAAATATCGAAGTATCTCCTAAGATTTACAGACATTATCAAACAAAGGAGAAGAGATCTTATTAACATCAAATCGTTTACAAACATAAATCTTGTTTTCAACTATTCTATCATGATGACCCTTTCTTGACAGATTCTCCGATCCAAGATTTAGCCTACGTCTCTTAGTTATACTAGAGTTTGGCATCCCCCCAACACTATTCTAGACTGCCAGATAGTGGACTGAGATGTTTGCACCATGACGAGGATATTCGTCCTGGGGTTTCAATTGTTATATTAGGATGTTATGTACATGACCTGTTCAGAGGTCATGGGGGCTGCACACAAGATCAAGAGGACTGTGTACTATAATTTACTTTCATGCACTCAAGCCAGCAAGAGGTCACCAGCACTAAGCACATAACTAAGAGGGTTGCATTGGATATGTTATTTCATGTAAATGACCTATGAAGAGGTCATATGGCTTTTATGTTACATGAGTACAGGAGTTGTGATTGCAAATCATAGCTGTTTTGATTTATAAGAAGGTTGGATGAAGAACTATATCAGGATGCTGATTGAGCTTGATAGTTAGTTCATCCTCTGTCTCCACTACTTTCCTTGCACTTGAAATCAATCCTCAATGCAGGATTCACATAATCATCCACCTCCCTTTCTCCTCCCATGATGGCTGCAGTGTAGGAGTAGTGGACATCCTCATCCTCTTTCTGCAGTCTTTCTTCGGTCTTTTACATGTTGTGGCTTCCCGCCTTTTAGGTTACAGTACTGTCTTCTGCTGCCTATTCCTTCCTCCTCATCCCACCTATGGAGACCCCTTCCCACAGTTAGCGACCTTTCGCTTGCCATGCTTCCGATGGCTAGGAATACTGCTTATAGTACGAGAGAACTCTTCAACATGTCCACAGGTCACTCTTACCCCTTCTTATGCTTGGCTTAAGCAGTGGTATCCCATCCACTAAGTGACACTATCTCTCTGAGAACAAGGGACTATATGAGAGATGCGGTAAAATCACTTGCCTTCCTCTACTAGAGACCACAGAGTAAGACAAGAACATGATTAGCAAGAGTTGACATGGTCGTAATCAGGTTCTTTCCTGACACGATAGTTGGATCAGCTTGCACTCTACTGCTACACCCTTTCCCTGGCTGGTACAACACTACCACCCTTCTCTCTCACCATCCTCTGCAGTTGGCACCCTTTCTTGGTTGCATCGTATTTGTGAATACCTTGCAAAGTTGTTCGTCTGCCAGCGCATATATCTGGAGTGATTTGTTGTGGGAATCTACTCGTTTGTTCATTTCTTTAGTTTTTGAAGATATTCTTGGTAGTTCCTTCCCACATTCTCCTACTTGTCTTTAGTAATAGGAGTGAGATATGTGGTTAGGCACCCACTAGCGGGTCTTGAGGATATGGTTGGGCCAGGTACAAAGAGGAATGAGGATTGTTTTATACTATAGCTGGCGCTGCATGCAGATTCTTATACCCTAAATAACAATGAAATATATGGATATTAAAAAAAAAAAAAAGAAAAAGAAAAGAAAAAAACCTAGATAGTTAGTGGACCTGGTATTGACCAGGCTCATCGCAACGCTGAGGGCAAACAATCTGAAAAAAGGCCCACCCACCACTGCAAACCCTGATGGTCCCCTGACCTGTCCGCAAAAAGGACAGCATTCCACTTAACAGTCAGAATGGCCCGCGAGGTCCCCCTCCTTTCCTTAGTGGTGGTCATCTGCACTGCCAGGAGTATCTACTTTAAGCTGAATAAGGAACTGAAACACAACTACTGGAAGAGCTTTCTTGAATCTGTAAATCAACTGACTGTCTAGATGGCAAGAAGGTTCATCTTCGGGAGACCACCTGATAGATTCCCTCAATTCCCTGATGCAACGAATCCATCTGAGATGAACTCGGCACTTCTTCCCCACTTCTTGCCTAGCGAGTCCTCCCATGATCCTCATGGCATTTTTTGGGAATTTAAGGACATCCCCCTACTCTCAACTGATGAGATTGCTACAGTGCTCAGAAAGTCCAACCCTTTTTCTGCCCCTGGAGCCGACACCATCTCCTACTCGGTCAGGAAAGGGGCTTATAGATACAACTCTTCTCTTTTCACCTCCCTGCTCAGTCTGCTAATAATGTTTAGATTGCACCCACCTCCGCCGAAAAGGGCAAATGGCATAGTTCTCGATAAACTTGAGAAGGAGTCCTACATTACCTCATCTTCATTCAGAATAATACTCCGCACAGAGACCATCTCCAAAATCCTAGAGTGAGTGATAGCCAACAGGTTGTCCGCCCTGGCCCGCTGCCTGGGCCTCTTCTCACCCCACCAGTGCGGCTCCCTCCCTGGCTTCAGCCACTACAATGCGTTCACTATGCTAGCCCATGAGGTCCAAACCGTCTTCGGGCCCGGGATCTGGGTCACCACTATTTTTCTTGATATATAGGAAGGGTTCGACAACGTCTCCTCTAACTCCCTATAAGAAAGATTGACCATCAAGACGGTCAACCCCTACATGATATCCTGGATTAGGTCATTCCTCTACGGAAAGACATGCTGACTTGGTTTCCAAGGCTCCCACAACATGTTTCTGCCAGTCAATGTGGGGACTGTCGCAGAGTCATCCATATTCCCCCTTCTGTTGGTTCTTTATGTTTCAACACTCCCCTTCCCCATCCTCACAGGCTTCATACTGCTCTATGTAGACGATTCCACAGTAACGGCGGCCTCCAACTCCTACAGGGGAAACACCCAAAGGCTGCAAAGCCTGGTGGGCTCTCTGCAACAAAAGGCCTAGAGAATAGGTGTCCTTCTCAATTCTCAAGACTGAACTTATGGACTGGTCAACATCCGTCCAAAAGGTCCCTCCACCTAGGATTCCTGTTCTGCTAGACGATTAGCTTTTCCACCCATTGAGCCTCCTCCATTGGGTTGGCTACTTGTTTGAACCAACCACCACCTCTGACTCAAAAGGCACAATTGCTTACTTTTCCTGTCGTCTGGCCCTGGCACAGGATGCATTGGGAACCATAAGAAGACTCACCAGGCCAGGGAATGGCCTAGCTCTATTCCTCTGCCACTGGCTTGCTCTCATCTTGGTAGCACCTGTCCTCCTTTATTGCTCAGATTTCTGCCTACTCAGTCTCATGATGCTTGATAGGATGACAGATTTTGGGAAGACTGTCCAAAGATGGGTAATCAACTGTTTTACAACTACAAACACGGGTGTGCTCTCTTGCGTATTATCGCTGCTCTCTCTCTCTCTTCTCATCACATACCGTCAATGCCTGGCAGCTGTAAGGAGGGTTTGCCTCCCCCCAGTGTTGACTCCAGCGATAGTGTGCCTTCACCCCACCTTCCTCATCAACTCTTCCTACTGCACTTCTGAGGACTACTGGTTCTTCACTAGTAGGCCAATGTCAGTATATGCCCCTCTACTCTGGAGCATCCATGTCCCCTTGCCGCCAATGTGAAAACACCTCTCACTAGATACCATAGAACATAGAGCCTTCCTCTTCCTCAAGATAGAAGGCCCCCTCCCCTGCCCTGATCTATCTCACCTCCCCTATGACCAGCTCCCCCCACAGGGAACCCTGACTTCCTATAAGTCAGTCAAAGTTGCAGTCTGATTCCATTTCTATACAGATTGGGTAAACCAGTTCCCCCCGCCCCTCAGCTTCCACTATAAACTACACCTGTCTCCCCACCTCTTCATGGGACTTGGAAGGTTCACAGTGGGTAGAATCCATCAGATGTGCTCCAGCAAGAGCTGCCTTGCGGCATGCTTCTCTTGGTTTACAGAAGACTACTCTCACCTCTCCCCACTCTGCCAGGAGGATAAGGAGGACATCAAACACTCGATCCTCCATTGCCTGTCCAGCTTCTCTCACCAATAGCACCTTTTGGCACTTAAGCAGTTAAGACAGGACAGTCCCCTCTGGTCAGATGTAACTCAGCTCAGAGTCCTGGAGGCTAACCTCAACGAGACAGCGACTGGCTTCCTGGCAGGAATGCCACCTGCCTGCTTAACACTGCCCTCCGAAAGGGGGACCCCACCACCAGTTATTTCGCTACCTATTTCAGATTTTAGGCCTATGGGCCTCTGGTTTCCATAGTTTGCTTTAGTTATACTACAGTTCATTTTTCCTTATGATCAGGTATTTGTTTGTTTCATTTCCTTAGGGATTTGTTGTCGGCTATCAGACATACTTGGAGGACTTTATGTTGTTAGGTGGTACGAGATTTCTTTTGTTATATCTTTTGGAATTAAGGTTTTCTTTCTGCCATAGCTAGCGCTGCATGTAGGTTCTTGTACCTTAACTAAGAATATATGAAGATAAAAAAAAGAAGAAAAAGTAAAAAGGAGAAGCTTGATAGTTAGTTCTTCTTCCATCTCTGCTATTTCCCTTATACTTGAAATCAATCTACAATGAGAGATTCCCACAATCATCCACCCCCTCCTCTCCTCCCGTGATGGCTTCAGCCTAGGAGTGATGACTATTTTCATCCTCTTCCCGCTGTCCTACTTCACTTTCGTGACCTGCTGAGGATTTTTTTTTTGTGTTCTTCTACTGCTTTGTCTGCTGCCCATTTCTTCCTCCTTACCTCACTTAGCGAGGCCCCTTCTCATGGTCAGCAACTCTTCGCTTTCCATGCTTTAGATGGCTGGGAATATGGCTTACAGTATGTGAGAACTATTCTACAGGCCAACAGGGTGATCACGCCCCACCCTATGGTTGGCTTAAGTGGTAGTATCCTATCTACTAAGTGACACTATCTTTCTGAAATCAAGTGAATTATATGAGAGACATGGTAAAATCGCTTGCCTTCTGCTGCTACAGACCACCTTGTGGGACACGAACATGATTACCTAGTATTGACAAAGTGACATTTGGTTTCCTTCTTTTTCCTGTTGTTGGATTGGCTTGCATCTTATCCCTACATCCTTTCTCTGGCTCCCAGACTACTACTGACATGCTCTACTACCATGGTCCTCGGATGGCCCCTCGTTTAGGATTGTGCTCAGTCCTGGGAGTCTACTTTCCAATTGCTGGCTCAGATATCTAGCATGGTTGTTCTGGGACTTGGTGCGATCTTTGCTACTGTTTTTTTGGAGATGTTTTGGGTGGTTTCTTGCTATGTTCTCCTGCTTGTCTTTAGTAATAAGGGCTAGATGTGCAGTTAGATCCACATCAGAGAGTCTTGAAGAGATGGTTGGGCTGGGCAGATAGAGGAATGGGGATTGTTTTATGCCATAGCTTGTACTGCATGCAGATTTTTGTATTGTAAATAACAATGAAATATATGAAGATAAAAAAAGAAGAAAAAAGTAATGTTGATAGTTAGTTTTATCCTCCATCTCTGCTATTTTCCTCGCAATTGAAATCAACCATCAATATAGGATTTTCAAGATCATTTACCTCCCATCTCCTCCAATGACCACTATGCCCGAGGAGTGACAGCCATTCTAGCCATCTTCCTACTGTCCTCATTTGCTTTCTTTATGCATTGAGGCTTCTCTCCTTTTAGGTTCTGGTACTGCCTTTCTGCTGCCTGTTTCCTTCTCCTAAATTCACTTAGCGAGGCCACACTTCTCGCTCAGTGACCCTTTGCTTCCAATGTTTCAGACAGCTCAGAATACAGTTTGCGATATATGAAACTCTGTAACAGGCCCACCGCTCAATCTCGCCCCTCCCTCCTGCTACTGACCATCAAGTAAGACACGACCATGATTATTGAGAGTTGAAACTATCGCGTTCAGTTTCCTTCCAGACTTGACCGTTTGATTAGCTTGCACCCTACTGCTTGATCTGTTCTCTAGCTAGTACCCTACTACTACTGTCCTTTCCTACGATCCCCTATCGTTGTCTCCTCTCTTGGTTTCTGTCGCTTTCTGGGAATGCTCCAACATTTCATCTTCTAGCGTGTCTATTCTTGGATCGTTGTTCAAGGACTTTGGTGTAATATTTCATTTGTTTTTATGGAGATATTCTACATGGTTACCTTCCTATGTTCTCTTGCTTTACTCTAGTGTCTTTTCTTCTGTTTTCGGATAGATATGTAGGGGCTTTCAAGGTGGAGATGTGCGATTAGTCCCACACTATAGGGGCTTGAAGATAAAGTCGGGCTGGGTAGAAGGAGGAATGGAGATTGTTTTATGCCATAGTCAGCACTATATGCTGATTCTTGTATCCTAAATAACAATGATATATATGATGATAAGAAACAAAAAAAGAGGAGATAAAAAAAGAAGAAGCTAGATAGTTAGTTTATCCTCCATTTCCTCTATTTTTCTCATGCTTGAAATTGAACCTCAATGTAGGAATCTCCCAATTCCCCCCTCGCCCACCTTTCTTCTCCTGTGATGGCTTGGGCCTAGGAGTGATGGCCACCCTCTTTCTCTCCTGAATGTCCTCATTCGCCTTTTTCATCAACTGATGCTTTTCCTCTCCTGGGTTCCTGTACTACTTTCTGCTGCCCATTCCCTCCTCTGTCCTCTCTACATGATGTCCTCCTCACAGTTGGTGACCACCCACTTTCTATGCAACAGATGCTTGGGAACATGGTTTGCAGTACGCGAGAACTTCCAACAGGCTTTTTAGTTGATCTCTTCCTTCCTCTACAGTTGGCAGGCAGTGGTATCCTATCTACTAAGTGATGCTATCTCTGGTAGAATAAGGGACTATAGAAGAGATGCGGTAAAATATCCTGCCTCCCGCCTGGAAACTGCCTAGTCAAATATAAACACGATTACCAAGAGTTGACATAGTCGTGTTCTGTTTCTGCACATTTCTTCTGATTGGATCAGCTGGCACTCTACTACTACATACTATTCCTACTTTGGTGTTATTTGGGCGTCGGCTCCTAGTTTCTGGGCCTGGATTCCACTGGTATCTATGCCTTCCCATGAGTCCTTTTGCTTTCCACTTGGGTTTTCCCTTTGGTCTCCCACCATCTTTGCCAGGTATATTCCTATTGGCCGTAGATACATTTCTTGCAAGTGGCTTAGTGCTTCCGCTGAATGCTTGGGGTTCAGATTAGTTGGGCAGGCTTTTCACTGGAGGTTGTGACCACTATCAGGATGTGAGGTTTCCTTTGTTTTAATGGGTTGGGAGGCTTTTACATTATTTTTACATTTTTTACCATTCATAGATACAATAAGCTTGCTGGGTAGAGGAGTTCTTTTCACGCTCCGCTTCCGCTATTTTCTCCCCCTTCCATTTCTACCTCGTTTTCAACCCCACAGCGTCTGCTGTGCCCATATGTTTTTGCTATCCTAGAGTCCTCTAGGCTAAAGCCACCCTGTTGTGACAGGAATGGCTTCCATTCCCCTTCCCCTCTCCGAGCACTCCTCAGTGTCAGGAATCCGCCTTCATATTCCCCTTCTCCTAGATCTCCTCGAAAGGTCCTCGATGGATGTGGGAGTGTCCTGCCAGCTTTTCACCCCAATTAGTTCTGGCGAGCTTGATGACCTCTCCCCTGGCCATGCTGTCATCCACCCCCTCCTTTGCACCTCTGTTCTGGCCTCCAGAGCCCTCTCCACTGAGATTGATAAACTGGCGCTCAAAATTGCCTGCCTCTCTGGAGAAGTCAACAAGCTCTACTCCTGTTGAGACAAGACCCAGCACCCTCCTCCTCCCCCCACCCAAGGCGACACTACAGCTGGGTCACTCTCCGCTCTCTAGCTGTCAGTTAGAGATCTTGCATCCTGGCTGGCCACCCCTCTCCCCCAACCAGCACACCACCAATAACACCCACCCCAACACTCCACTCCGGTACCACCTGGCGCCATTGCGGCTCGGACTGCCGCTGCCCTTGAGGGTAAGGAGAAGGCCATGTCTCCTCGCAACACAATCCTGGCCGATGAGCTGACCCTTTTCTACAAGGGAGGTGGTGACACGGATATCCCCTGCTACAGCACAAAAGACCTGAAATGGTACGGAGATCTGGCCCCTTATGCCGCGAAATTCCCTTACTCCTGGGAGGCTCAGACCTACAGGAAAGGGAAGTACCCCACCCTCTCAGAGTTCCACTCTGTCTCATGGCCGTCGGCTCAGTCCGGCGCCCCCTCCTACGTCCAGGCCGCTGCCTCTGGACAGAAGAGCAAAGGGAAGGCGAACAAGGCAAAGAATACTCCCGCGGCTGTCCAGGTAGCGTCTGGCTTGGCCCCTTTGGGTCATTCAAAAGGTCCACGGAGCCTCCCTGCTGCTGAGAGATGATTCTGCGCCCCTAGGTCCTTCCCCTTCTCTCACTCCCAGTGTGATCGCCTAGCTGCCTCCTTTCCAGACATTGCTGCCTCCAACCTTCGCGAAGCTGGCTGCACCCTACCGCTATCCTTCTCTGCTTGGGTCAATGATAGTGGAGCAGTCACCCTTCTTGCCCTCTCTCTATTTGTCCCCTCCACTGCATACGCCCCCTACTTCAACGTGCTGTTGGCCAAATTGAATCAGTTTTTTCCCACAGGAAACGCTCTGTTGCTCCCATTCCGGCCTGTCCACAACAAGGTCTAGCTGGCAATACACTCTCTCCCGATCGGATACCTCCCAAGGGATGACTACGACTTCTTGCAATCCCTCAGCAACAACATCCTGAACATCAAAAACGTCCAGATCCTCTCCACCCGTTACCTGAATGCCGACCATGACTCCTGAATCCTCAAGCAAGCAACATCTGTAGTAGTGACAGTTGCACCGGAAAATGAGGCTGTCATGTTGTCAAACGCTTGCCTCTTCTTCTCTCAATATAAGATCGTAAGAGCATATTTGGCTAATAGCCTCACTCAATGCCGTAATTGCTGAAAATACAGACACTACTGGGCTATATGCAAGATTGACCATCTAGTCAGTCCAATCTGCACCCTGTCCCACAGAAAACCAGCACACCGCTGCCAGAACCCCACCTGTCCTAAGGGCGGGAACCTCAAAGTAGTGGTCGACTGCTGCCCGACCTCTCCCCTGATGTGTGCGGTCTGCAAAGGCCAGCACCCGGCGTTTGCTAGGGAGTGCCCATCTAGACCCCCCCTCCCTCCTCCCCGATGGGAGTCCCCTGTTTTGCAGATTGAGGAAGCTATGGACACGATGAACGACCCCTGTGAGGGGCCTTCAACTGGTGCACGACTCCTCCTACCCCCCTTCGATCCTGTAATACCCTGCCTCAGGGGTGGTGATGCCCCCTCAATACGTCTCCATGTCCCCACCCCAAAATGCCATGGAGGTGCGCTGCCGAACCCCGCATTGCAGGAATCTCCCACTCTTTTCCCCCAACCTGAGATGCCAGAAGGCGTGTAATAGTTGGTCACACTTCCCCTGTGAGTTCTGCACTGGAGGCGGACTCCTATAACCTGATATCCTTTGTACAACATAACTGCAGGGGAAGCTGGGATGCGTTTCTTTCCCTTTTTAATTCCTTTTCTCTTTTGGATTTCCCCCTTGCCCTTGTTGCTCTTCAAGACTCCCCTTTACACAGAGACAGACCTCAGTTGTTTGCCAGCTTCAAAGCGTTTTTGCCCCACTGACCCAATAGTGGCAAGCCAAGAGTGGCCTACTACCTACACATTTCCTCCACTCAGCAGTTTTCAGTCCTCACAGTCTTTTCCGGGGCAAGGGACTGGATGGCGGTTGACTTTCACTCGTCTGTTGGTTTCTTTGATTCCTTTGTTACCCGATTCCGGGTTGTAAACCTCTATAGCACATAGGATGGCTCCCCCTTTCGTCAAACCAGCTCACCAGAGGTTGCCTTCCCTCACACCGCTACGCTCACGCTGGTTGTTGGGGATTTCAACATACACTATCCCTTGGCAGATCCAGGTCGCCTTTTCTTGATCCCAAACCTCGGAGCTTCCACCCCTTTCTTTGAGAAGGCCGCACGGGAAGGCTTCCATCTCTGCAACCCCCCTGGTACCCTTACCTACCTACCCTTCAATCCTGATTTACACTCCTGGGTGATAGACTTAGCTTTTACCAATGTCCTGTTGTCCCCCAACTTTCTATCATGGGACATGCCCCTTACCCAGATAGGATCTGACCACGTCCCGATCCTTATAACCCTTTCAGAGCCTCTGGCTCACCTACTCTCTCCTGCCCTCGCATGGATAAAGACTGACTGGCTTTCTCTTGAGGAAGAGCTTAAAGTTATGAAATTTGACCCTCCTCCCCATCTCCTGACACCTCACACATTCT
The DNA here is from genome assembly GCA_014065205.1 of Tuber brumale. Lineage (NCBI taxonomy): Eukaryota > Fungi > Ascomycota > Pezizomycetes > Pezizales > Tuberaceae > Tuber > Tuber brumale. The sequence goes on along the minus strand of JACCEG010000119.1, from coordinate 49,082 downwards.
CCACCTGGTTCGACACGGTCCTTAGCAGACTGAGAGCTGTCCTCAGGCTTCACTCCCTGGACAATAGCCCTACTAACAGGTCTAAGCCTTGGTAGACCCCCAACCTTATGGCGCAGCGATCCGCTCTCCACTTTACGGTCTGAATGGCATAACAGGACCCTCTCTCCTCATCGAAGCGATAGTGCAAGGAGGTGTGGCTTCTTTACTTCAAGGCCATAAAGAAGGCCAAGACCGAATATTGTAATAATTTCCGGAAAACGGCTACCCCCCAGATACTCTGAACTGCGAAGCGCTACCCCTTCTGCAGACTTTCAGACAGGTTCCGCCAGATACCCAGGGCTGACAACCCCGCAGCTATCAACCATACTCTCTTTTCGTATTTCTTTCCTGAGAAACAGTACTCGGGTCCGCTGGCTATCCTGCAGGAGTTCAAGGACATTCCCGCGCTTGCAGCGCAGGAAATAGCTCTTGCCCTCCGGAACTCCGCCTCATCCTCTTCCACTAGCCCAGACCAGATTCCTTACTCGATTTGGAAAACGGTACACTCTGCGAACTCCAATATTTTCACATCCCTCCTCGGTCCACTTGTCCGCTGTGGACACCATCCCTCTTCCCTGAAGAAAGCCGAAGGCATTGTGCTGGACAAGCCAGAGAAACTCTCCTATGACACACCAGCCTCATTCCGGATCATAGTCATCCCGGACACTGTTTCTAAGATTCTAGCGAGGATTATGGTGACCCGTGTCTCCACACTTGCCCGCTTCCTGGGTCTTTTACCTCCCCACTAGACTGGATCCCTCCTAGTTCTTAGTACTTTCGACGCTGTAGCGACCCTCTCCCATTAGGTTCAACTTTTTATACGCCTCAAGCTCCAGGTCTCGACCATCTTCCTCGACATCAAAGGCGGTTTCGACAATGTCTACGCCTGCTCTCTTTGCGACAGGATTGCCACCATGGAGGTTAACCCTTCTATGGTCTCGTAGATAAGGTCCTTCCTCCATGGACGGTCTTGTCCCCTGGTTATCCTGGGGGCACTCCAAGTCTTTTTGCCAATCTCAGTAAGCACCCCTCAGTGTTCTCCGATTTCGCCACTCCTGTTCATCATATATATCTCATCCCTTCATTTCCCACTCTCTCGGGGCCTCATTCTTTCCTACATGGACGACTTTGCGGTCAAAGTAGCCTCCGGTTCATATTAGAGGAATGTCCAGAGACTACAAGGCATCACCAATACTCTCTAGTTGAAGCCAGGGAAGCTGGGGGTGTCCTTCTCGATCCTGAAAATAGAACTCATGCACTGGGTCACTCCGGCGCAGAAGGTCCCACCACCCACGATCCCAGTCCTATTAGAGGGCCTCCTCTTTCACCCCTCTAAACCAATCCACTGGCTTGGCTAATGGTTCGAGTCCTTAGCCACCTCATACTCTAAAGGCACTACCTTACACCTCATGAGAAGACTTGCCCTAGCCCAGGCAGCCTTCGCAACGATTCAAAGACTCTCCAGGCTAGGCAAGGGCCTCCCCCTCTTCCTCTGCCACCACTTGGCATCCTCCCTCATCTCCCCAATCCTCCTCTATGGAGCCGACCTCTTCTCACCTAGCCTCTCCCTCCTGGACTGGATGTCTGTGTTTTGGAGGACAGTTGCGAGATGGGTGACAAACTGCTTTTCTTCCACTCCGGTTGGCATCCTGGCTTGTGAATTGGCTCTTGCCCTTCTCCCACTGTTAATCCTCTACTGACAGAGCCTCGCCGCTGTCCGTCTTGTGTGCCCCCCTCCGGAGGCCAACCCGGCAAAGGCGAGACTCCACCCTACCTTTCCCATGTCCTCCCCTTTCTGCGCTTTGGAGGACTACTGACACTTCTCCAGGGGCCTGATGTCAGTCTACTCCTCTCTCCTTTGGAAAATCAACCCCCCCTGCCCCCTGATAATGAAACACCTACCATTGGATGCAATAGCGCACCGCACCCTACCCTTCTTCAACACTTTGGGCCCCATACCAGTCGCCTTGCCCGACCTCATCCCACCTGCCCAGCTCCCTGTGAAAGAGGGGGTCCTGTCCTATCAGTTACTCAAGGCACGTGTGAAAGCTGCCTTCGCCAAGGATTGGGCTGGCCAGTTTTACCCCCCACCCAGTTACCAGTATGCCCCGACCCTCTCACTTCACTTGTTTATGGGCCTGGGAAGGTTCATCGCAGGCAGGATCCACCAAATGTGCTTGGGCAAGAGCTATCTTACTGCTCACTACTCCTGGTTCACTGATGACCCCATGGCCCTCTGCCTCCACTGTGACAAGGATGAGGAGGACGTTGCTCATACCATCCTGTACTGCCAGTCCCGCAAGGAACCTCGTGAGTGCCACCTCCAGGGGCTCATGAGTGTTGGTAGGGACAGATCACTATGGATAGATAAAGACGCTCTCCAATCTCTGGCATGGTACCTTAACATTACCGGCACAGGCTTTCCCCCTGTCATGCTGCCTGCATGCTGGAACCCCCTGGCCGAGCCCTCCCCCTGCTGCATGGTACTCCCGATCCATAGTTTCAGGCCCTGAATTGCAATGCCCGCCCTTACTCTCACTCCAGCCGTGGAATCATTTTCTTGTTGGTTGGTTTTAGTTTGTGTTATGATTTTCGTACTTGCTTGCTTTAGTTCCTTGGGATTTTGTGTCGGCAATCGGACACTGTTAGGCGGATTTTCACAATTTGGTGTGATTTATTTCCTTTGTGCTCACGGGTTTTGAGATTAAGGTTTTGTTTATGCCATAGCCAGCGCTGCATGCAAGTTCTTGTACCGTAAATAATGAATACATGATGATAAAAAAAATAAAAAAATAAAAAAATAAAAAGAAGATAGTGGGGGAGTTCTTTTGACAGCATGTTGTATTGGAGTCCATTGCTCTAAGGGAGATTCTTTCGCATTCAAGTTGTCGTGTCCTTGAGCTGGTCACCTGGTTGTTGATGTTGAAGGACTTCATGAAAGTTTTTCTTTTGGTTGTGTGAGGGCTAGCATAGGAGAGGAGGTGAGTGCATCTACCATAGCATGTTGAGCAGCATGTGGACATGGTACTTTAAATACAGAATAAAATAGAAGGTAGAAAGAGGGGAGGGGGGAAAAAAGTAGAATGAAGAAAAAAGCTTGATGGTTAGTTCATCATCTGTCTCCTCTATTTTTCTAGCACTTGAAATCAACCCTTAATGCAGGACTCTTATGAATATCCACCCTCCCATCTGCTTCCACAATGGCTTCAGTACAGGGGTGGTGGGTATTTCTATCTTCTTTTAATGGTCCTCTATTACTTTCTTAAATGTTGAGAATTTCCTGCCCTTGGGTTCAGGTACTGCCTTTCTGCTGCCCATTGCCTCTCCCTTACCTCACTCAGCAAGGCTACATAGTTGGTAACACTTCTCTTGCTGTGCTTCAGATGGCTAGCAATCCGGTTTGCAGTATATGAGAACTCTTTAACAGGCACACAGGTCAATCTTACCCCACCCTACAGTTGGCTTAACCAGTGGTATCCCATCAACTAAGTGATGCTATCTCTCTGGAAATAAAAAACTACATAGGAGATGTGGTAAAACTTGTGCCCTTTTTCTGTAGGAACTGCCAAGTTAGACATAAGCACAATTACTGCGAGGTGAGATGCTCATGTTCAATTTTTTTCCTGCCCTAATATTTGGATTAGCTTGCACTCTACTACTACATCGTATTTTTAGCTAGTATCCTACAACTGTTACCTGCTCTCATCATTCCTCACAGTCAGTACCTGTCTCAGTCTTTATCGTGTTTAGGGAATTATTCAATATGTTTTCCTCTGCCAGCATATACCTTCTGACTTGATTGATGTGGAATCTACTGGTGCAATTTTTCATTTGTTTTTGTGGAGATGTTCCTGCTGGTTTCCTTTCTATGTTTTCCTGCTTTACTCACAGGTCTTTTCTTCTGTCTTTCAGATATGTTTAGGCTTTTAGGGTGGAGATGTGCAGTTAAGCCTATATAAGAGGGTCTGGGGGACATGGTCACGCTGAGCAGAAGGTGGAATTAGGATTGTTTTATGCTGTAGCTAGAGCTGCATGTAGATTTTGTTACTCTAAATAATAATGAAATATATGATGATGAAATAAAAAAGGAGTAAAAGCAAAAAAAAGGAAAATAAACTCTTGATAGTTAGTTCATGCTCCGCTTCTGCTATGTTTCCCCTTTTACATTTCTACCTTGCTTTTAACACCATTAGTGTGTGGTATGCTTTGCCCGTTCACAGCTTTCACACTTCACCCGTAGGGCTTTACTTGTTCTTATACGCATATGATGGCCTCAGGCCAAAACTGCGGTCAGGAATCTCACCACATCTAAGTGGCAGAACTCCCTCCCCACATCACCCACCTCTCCACACTCATTGAGAGGACACTTCACGACAATCAACTATCTACTAGCCTTTTCACCCAGACAAGCTATAATGAGCTGGATGATCTATCCATAGAGGAATCACTACTACTCTCTCTGCAGTACTTCTCTATCTTGGGAATCAAAAATCTTTCTACCCAGGTTGAAGAACAGTTGCTGGTATTTGTCCAACTATCCTCTCATATTGACGACCTCTCTTCACACTAACAACACCCTTCTCCTGTCCCTCCTCAGGCTCCACCAAAGGATGACATTGCAATTTCGCTCAAAGCTCTCCCAGTCTCCATCAAAAACCTGGTGTCCCATCTGTAATGGTGTTTGATAGTGGTTCGGGTAGCTAAGGGCATACCACTATTAAAGTGCTGGGTCAAAGGGAATATTGAAGGTTTCAGTATATAAGTATGATAGCACGGGGTCAAGTCTCAGGGGGTCAAAGTCAGGGTTCACAGGTTCAGGCCTTGGTATCAACAAAGGTATGTATTTCTCAGCTATAGGTAAAGACAGGTAAATAACAAGTTCAATCTAATTTCATTTATACTTGTAGCGTCAAAATTGGCATGTAACAAGTGTGGCCACCGGGTAGCCGGTTAAAGCATACCGGCCTCTGCAAACTAAATACATAATGAGGATCCTCCTGCGCACCCATCTAACACCCATGGATCCCAATTGGTAAGGCTACAGTTCAAAGCTATCTACAGTCCAACATCTTACCACCCGAGTAAACACACGGGATCATTCCAAACAAAACTACAAACTACTGCCAACTGGGCACGGCACTCAATGATCTGGCCAACTCCCACTCACAACTACAAAAACATTACTGCCACACAAATCAGTGACGCAAACCGCCCTCTATTGATGCATAGGCCAGCTCACAGCAGGACAACAAAGGAACCTATCCCAATTCAAACCCCGAACCTCCCCGCAATGTCAACCTCCAACTGGAAGGCGAATTACAACTGAGGGTGAGGATTCTAACCAGTAGGGGCATTAGTCTACATAGAATACATTACGCTAATTTCAACAAATGTACTCGATGTAGGCATTACTTAAAGTAGCTGACAGCTAAACAAGCACAAGCACAGTCCCATAACTAGGACAGGCCCATAAGGTATCCTGACCAAGCCTCTCCTGTAGTGGCCAAACCATGTGGGGCACAACACCAGCAGGCAACCAAGCCCGCACACATTCTAGTGATGACCCCTGTCCTCAGAGTTGGGGAGTAAGGGGACAGGTGTGGTGATATCACGCTTCCTTTGGTATTTCTTGTTCTCACTTCTCTTGCCAGGTCCAGGTTCTGTACCACTGACAGTAGACCGACTACCGTTATCGTTACCAGCCACCTCCGCAGTGCCACTGGAAGCACTCTCTACCCCCTCAGCCATGGGCACAACCACAGTAGGTTCAGGCACCGCCAATGATGCCGCCACAACTGGATGCGCCATACCAGCTACCCCATCCGCAGACTGTGAAGGTGCTAAGGTGGGCGAACAATTACACATTGCCGTAGCAAGGTAGCGGCCCTGGCTATCTCCGCCACACTCCTGAGTGATGGAAGCTCCTCTCCCATCCTCCTAAGAGAGGGGAGCTCCTCCGCCAGCCCCAGAGAATCCTCAACCTCCAGTGAACCCCCCAGAACTGTAACCACGAACAGAATAGGCAAAGGAGAGATAACCAGAGAAGTGACTTCCTTGGGAGCATGATCAAGTTGCTGCAAAAGGACCAAACTCTGATACCAAAGGTGAGAGACTACAGCCTCAAGGGCAAAGTTCTTCTCAAGAGCACAAGACAGAACTGCTGACAATGGTGCGAACAACACAGTGCAGGGAACCAAATCTCACTTGACTATAGCAACTGTGAGGGCGCTAGGTAATAATGAATGAACTGTAAAGATAAGCAAAAGGAAGTTGTGCCTTCCAATCAATGTGTAAAGTAAAGAGTTGAAACCAAGAAAAAACTTTGAATCTAAGGCTTGAAAACTATCATAAGATAGGAACCAAGGGCCACTATGAGCCTAACCATAGTATCAGGATAGTGTTGGAGTGAGACAAGGCAAAGAGAGGTAAATAACAGATTCAATCTAATTTTATTTATACTTGTAATGCTAAAATTTGGATACATTAAGTCAGGCCGCCGTGTGGCTGGTTAGTGCCCACTAGCCTCAGTAAACTAATTACAGGACCCCGAACCTCTGGCATATCCATCAAACACCCCGGGATCCCTATTGGTAAAGCTGCGGTATAAAGTTATTTGAGGTCCGATATCTTATTACCCAAGTAAACACCCACGGTTATATCACACAAAATTAGCAACCACAGGGGTACGCCACTCAATGATCCCGCAAATACCCACCCCCCACAACCCAAAAACACTACCACTACCCCAAGCAGCCTCGTAAACCATGTTCCATTCACACGTAGGCCAACCTACAGTATGACAACAAAGAAAACCAACCCAATCTCAATCCCAACGGGCAGGGGCATCAGTAGGGGGATTAGAACACCTTATGCTCATTGAACTGAATGCACACGAGGTAGGATGTACCTGCCTTAGCCAACAGCCACAGCCATAGTAGTACCAGTGCACAACCAGGACAGGTGAGCTTAGTATGACAACTAGCCCTCTCCTGCAGCTGCTGAACCACCCAGGAAACAACACCAGCTGGTACCAGAGCCTACACACATTGCAGTGACAACCCTTCTTCTGAATCTTGGAGTAAAGAGACAGGCGAGATGATATTATGCTTCACCCATTGCTTCTTGCTTGTACTCCTCTTACCAGGTCCAGGCTTCAGACTGCTGACAGTGGACCAACCACTACCATCATCATAAGCCACCCCTGCTATGACACCAGAAGCACTCTCTTTTACCTCAGCCATGGGCTTGGCCACACTGGGCTCAGGTGCCTGTGATGATGCCACCACAACTGGGTCTACCATACTAGCCCTACAATCCTGAGCCCACAAGGATGCCAAGATGGGTGAACAATTCTCTAGTACCCCAGTAAGGAGGCTACCAGGGCCATCCACACGACCCTCCGCAAGCAAGGAGAGCTCTACTGCCCGCCTCGGAGATTCTACAGGTTCCAGCCTACTCCCTAAAACCATAACCACAGATGTCATTGGCGAAGGAGAGATAAATGCTGCAGGGAGTGCCTCTAAGGATGTTGTCAGGCCAAGGGCTTCCTTCGTAGCATCATCAAGCCAGTGTAAAAGGACTGAGACATAGTGCCGCAGGCCAGAGACCTCAGCCACCAAAGCAAAGTTCTTCTTGACAGCAAAAGACAGAACCACTGATGACCATGTAAACAATGCTGTGGTGTGAACAGAATCTCACTTAACTATAGCGGCTCTAAGGAGGCCAGGGGAGAATGAAAGAACCATGAAGACAGGTGAAAAGACGGTGTGGCTACCAATGAACATTGAAATTAAAGAGTAGAAATGAGGAAAAGAGTGTGAATCCAAGGGGTGAGAACTATCATGAGATAGGAACCAAGAACCACCATAAGCCTAACTGGAGTATGACTACTGTGACGGAGTGAGAAGAGGTAAGAAGTGGTAAATAACATGTTTAATTAAACATTATTAAAGTGGCAAGCACCACAATGGGCATACACGATCCCATCCCACAGGAACAAAATGATTAACACTATCCTACATGCAAAGTATACATACAAGTACTGACAGCTTTCCCTCTGGCCATGAACCAGCTGTAAAGTACAAGATGATCAAAAGCCCACAATATCATAACCCAATCAGCCCAATCTGTAGACCCTGGGCTACGTGCCTGAACAACCCTGCAGTAGCAAGTCCGCATCTTTTAAGGTGTAAGCAGAAGAAACTTATCACAAAAGCCAAGTGACATACAATACATAGGCTGAAACCACAAGGCTGATGGAAGGACCAAGAGCCCACCGGTACAAAACAAATTGAAACAATACCACTGTCTGAACATGGACTCGTATACTACCACCAGGATGGAAAACTACAACACCTACAAACAATCCATAAACAAACGAAATGCAAGTAATACCAAGGTGAACAGGTAAAGTCAGTACCTCTAAACTTGCATCCACAGAGCAGGTAGTTGACCCTGCCCCTACATTTACCAGTCCTCGCCCACAAAGAGATTTATACTGGCGTAGTTACTTTCAATGAATATATAGGGTAAGGAGGACCTGTGGCTGCGGCTCGTGGCCTCTACCACACTGGGTACTAATATCTACCAGTGCCCCCCAAGCCGCACGCAATATACCAGAAGGAGGCTGCAGGTTTTTACCAACCAGGTGCCCACAACTGCCAACCGCTAACTACTAAGGGCCAGCATACTCCTAACACAAATGCCAGAAAGGCAGCACAACTACCTTCTAGTCTGAAGAGCAACATAGAGGGCCAGCATGACCTGTACCCTATTATGCAAACAGCTGAGCTCAAACACCAATACAATCAAGGGTTATATTACATTCCGCTATAGGCCCCTCAAGCAGAACGTGGAAGTCTGCGACAAAGTTGAACATTTTACTGACTAGGTATGCTAAACCAAAACTACCATAGGCCAGCACACTCTGAGCCCAAAGGCCAGAAAGGCAGCCTAACTATGACGTGTCAAGGGGTGCAATAAGAGAGCCAGCTTGACCTGTACCTAGTCACGTAAACATTAGAGCCCAAATACCTATCTAAGGAGAGGATGCACTGAAGCACAAAAATCCTCCAAACATGCAGCGAGACCAGCGCAAGCGAAGTGTGGAATACCACACTTCTCCCTAAAGGGAGTGAGTAACCACCAAGCCTCAAGCGACCCATCCAGTCCCCACCGCCAAACTGCCGACCAGGCCCTATACTGAGGCCTGACAACTTATCACCTCCCACTACTCCAACAGAACTGTATTCCTTAAGGAGGGCAGGGGAATTGACTGGGTCAAAAGGCTTCCTACTGCAATGGCAAACAGATCATCCTATCATCACCTACAAGAAATAAGTTCCTCCAAGCCCCAAAGTAAAAACATATTAAATCCCAACTATAGAAAGCATGGGATGGACACAACCATCTCCCCAAACCTGCAGTAAGATGAGGGGCCATCGAGAAGGTAGGGCAGCGGAGTGCTTGCCCAAGCATCAAACATCTAGAGGAAAGAGGTGAGCTCCAGGGCCCATATTAACATCTTGTAGTGAACTGTAACTAAGACGGGCATTAGTATTGTAAGAGATGAGCTAGTAATCCCCCATTGCTTCTCATTGAACCAATACTGCAAAAACATGAAACAACAATGCGAGTACCTAAAGAATACTGTCCACGACACTAGGCGAACTTGGATAACTGCACGATTAAAGGGAAATATTAGTACGATGATGAAGAGGTATCAATGCCACTTGTAGAGTGGAAAAAGGTAAGTGGAGGTAAATAACAGGTTTAATATAATTTTTATTTAGACATGTACCACCAAATTTGACACATGACAAGTCTGGTCGCCCGGTAGTCAGTTAACATACATGGGATAGTAGCAATCTAAATACATGATCCTGAACCTCTTGCCTGCACATCAAATACCCCCAGACCCTAATAGTAAGACTACGGGACAAAACTATCTATAGTCTGATATGTCACCACCACAGTAAACACTCGCGGTCATCCCAACCAAAACAAACTACACAGGCATACTACTCAATGATCCCACAAATGCCCACCCCTAACTACAAAATGTACTACTACTGCCAGAAGTGACCATGCAACATACACTCCATCTACACATAGGCCAACCCAGGACAGGTCAACAAAGGAAACAAACTCCCATACGAACCTACCTGAACATGAAACTAAGAGCCACTGAATGAAGCCAGTGGAAGGAACCTGACAAACACAAAATGGTTTTACCATAGGGCGACTGATGACTGTCACACCAACACCCACACCCCAAGTGACAGAAGTCACAAAGTGCAGCAGAAGGGGCAGTGCCATAGCACAAGCTGTATGCCAGCCAAGGGCAAGAAATAAATCGGTTGTGTCAATTGGACTCACACCCTGACAGGGGGTCATGCACCTGCCAACAGACGACACCAAAGAGATGCACCCAAATTCATAGAGGAAACTTCCTGTGGGTGCTCCTCCACCTATCCAAGAACCAATTCTCAGAGTCAGGCTCAACACCACCACATGGAAAGAGAAATAACTGTAGAAAGCATACCAGGAATCATAAATGAGGTAGAGGGGAAACAACCTTGCCGTGATGGGGGCCGTGATGACCGTGGCAGGCAAGTGTAAAACAGTTCAAGCCTGATGGGTTTGACTAGGTGGACTGATAGGAAGAGGAGAGTGACTGTTGTCACCCACCTTATAAGCCTTTTGAAGAGTAGGTGTTGAGCCATGAACTGTAACTGAGGAAACTGCGGTGTTGAAATGACGATGTTGGGACGAATGTATTCCAACCAATGAGTTCCTAACTGAGGTCCTGAAACCAATCCTATGAGAAGGAATGAACTTGAGATGAAGGCCTAATAGCTTCACGATCTCAAGGACGGAAACTGACTAATATCTAAGTGTCATAGCAACTGGAACGAAGTGAAGAAAGGTAAGGAGAGGTTAATAACAGGTTCAATCTAATTTGATTTATATTTGTACCACCAAAATTGGCATATGACAAGTCCGGCTGCCTGGTCGCTGCTTAATCCTCACGGAACAGCAGCGATCTAAATACATGCTCTCAAACCTTCCACTAGCCAATCAAACACCCCTGGACCCCAACGGTAAGCCTATGGGACACAGCTATCAATAGTCCTACATCTTGCTACCCCAGGAAACACCTGCTGTCATCCCCAACAAATGAAACAACATGGTTGTGCTATACTACACGATCTCGCTAACCCTCACAGTCAACTACAAAATCCACTACTGCCGCCCTGAGCAACAATGCAACCAATCCTCTATTCACACATAGGCGAACCTGCTACTGGTGAACAAAGAAAACAAACACGCATACCAACCCACGCAAATTCGAAACCAGGAGCCAGTGAAATAAGCCGGCAGATGGAAGCCGAGAAACACGCGAAGATTTTATCGAGTAGTGAAAGAGTACCATCCTGCAAAGAGCTACACCCTGAGTGACTGAATCTACAAGGTACAGTGGGCGTGGCAGTGCCACAAGACGAGTCACAAACCGGCCTTGACTAAGAAACAATCAGATGTGTTACTTGGGCTCACCCCTCCAATAGAGGGTCAGGTAACTATTAAAGGATGCTACCAAAGACACCCACCCATACTCATAGAGGAAAATCCCCTGGGCGCTCCTTCGCTCAACCATGAAGGAATTCTTAAGGTCAGGACCATCTCTACACCAAGGGGCAAAAAATGACTATAGAGAGTATACCCAAAACTGGAAACTACTTAAATGGGCAACAATCCTGCCGAAGCGGGGCATGTGATGACCATGGGAGTCAAATGTAAAAACAGCTCAAGCCTTACCCGTTTGAAGAGGTAGACTATAAGGGAGGTAAGAGTGACAGTAGTCACCAGCCTCAACAGCCCGCAAAAGGAGAGGTGTTGAGCCACATAGTGTAACTGAGGAAACTGCTGCTATGCAATGACAATGTTGGGACCAATATATTGAAAGCGATAAGTTCCTAACCAAGGTCCCAAAACCAAGCCCACGAGAAGGAATGAACTTGAAATAAAGACCCAAAGTCTTCACAATCTCTAGAATATGAACCAACCAACACCTTGGTCTGGTCACTACCGTGACATAGCCAAGAAAGCTAAGCAGAGGTAAATAACAGGTTGTATAATGAATATAAACTAATGGGGGCATACCCTCCTTTATATAACAGAGGAAATCTCCTTTCATTACTAATCCTCTATTCCAGCACATTCCCGCAGCTTCTCCTTACTTTCATGGGTTTCTATCAGTTTCTATATAGTTTCATCCCTTTCCATCCCATGTAACCCGAGAAGTGCCAATGCGATGACATTAGGCCCACTCCCATCGCTTAGGTTTCTTGGGGTGTTTGCTATTCTGGTAGTGGGCTTGGTTCATTAGGATATTGTGCATGGAACTAGGCGATGATTTGGACTCCATTAACTGATTTGGCAAGTTCTCACCAGCTTTACACGTAGCCTTTCCATCTTACTAGGTAGTGCAATCTGCCTCTCATGATGCATGCATCTAGTATCTCCACCACTTCTCATTCCTCTTTGCCATCCACCGCGACACGGGATGGTGGTGGTATAACTTGTCCCTGTAAACGGTCCACGCTTATGAGATCTGATAGGGATATATGGAAGGTAACATGTATATTCATAGATAGTGGTAGCTTCAGATGATACATCTCGTTCACCATATTTGTTGCGATCTTATAGGGTTCAAGGTGCTTATTGTCTAGCATTCGTGAGGGGCGTCATGTCAGGATGTTTTTCATATTCAGCCAAACCTGGTCCCCTGTGCTCAGGGCAGGTGCAGGGAGTAATCTCCTGGCAGCATACTCTTGTTACCTGGCCAGAGCGTATCCCATTTCCTGCCAGATGTGTTGATGGAAGTCTTGTAGGTAACAGGTGAATAATATCATATTGTGGTCTAAATTTGGCTAGGACAGACCATCTAGGAAGTCCATGGAGGGGTTACAGCTGTTGTTGGCGGAGAAGGATGATATGCCGGTAGTTTATTATATGTAGTTGTTTGATGCAAACTCTACTAGTAGTAGCCATGACACCCAGCCAGCCTGTTGGTAGTTTACATAGGCCCTCAGGTATTGCTCTATTACTGCATTCAGCCTTTCTATCTGTCTATTCAACTCAGTACAGAATGCGGTGGAAAGCTTCCTCTGTATCTTGAGTCTTTCATGTATCGTTTGCCAGAGGTCCACAGTAAACTGAGGGCCCAGTTGACTAAAATAATTCAGGGAAGGTCATGGTGCTTCCAGACCTGTCTGACATATAGTTCAGCCAGAGTGAGAGCATCAATGGTAGTCTTGCATAGTATCAGGTATCTCATTTTGGTTAGACAGTATACCATGTCTATGATGGCATCATATCCTTCGCTCCATGGAAGGCCAGTAACGAAGTCCATCGATATGTGTTTTCAGAATTTCACCGGTAGAGGCAAAGGACTGCGGATGCTGAATGGGACATGCTATAATATTGGACTCTATCAGCTAAAGGTTTATCTTACTTCCTGTACCTCCTCTACCTCTAACGTGCCGGAAGAGCTAAACATAAACTACCAATCTGGATGGGCTCAGCCAGATGTGATGCGTCTGGATGCGCCTTTTTCTTGTCTGGATGTATTAGGCAGTACCCAGGGGACAATCCCTAGCAACCATTCTCCTAGTTTATTGACTCTGGCCTAATTACTCGCAGCATCTGCTAACCCTCAATTCCCGTTGCAAATGCGTGCCTCTCACCAATCTATTTTTTTTGAAGTCCTCGTGATATTTGCTCTCGCTAGCCTTTTCCTTCACCTTAATAGCTAGTTTTATCTGCACTTCGTCCAAATTCGGTCCTGTATTTTCCTTTTTCATCTAGTAGTCATCCCATCAACCCTCATTTCTCTCCCATTCTCCCTCATATTGTTTCCATCTTCCTATTCTACTTTGTATTTCTGTGTCTACCTAATATATTGACTAAGTAGCCTGTTATTGTCTGCATTTCGTCCGCATTCACAACTTATATTTCTTTCCCATCTGCAAGCCTCAGACAACTTCTGCACCTTCACTAATTATGCTGTACATTCCAACTCCATGGTGTATTTCACCAAATCCGCTAGACGTATTCTAAAATCCATTGATGATTTAAGGTTTTGTGTGACTGCATCTGCAATTCATTTGTTCTATGGTTTCTTATCCCCATATCTTCAATACCGTAACCTCAACGAGATCCTGTCCTCCACCTCACACAGAATCTTACTTTTTCTATGATAGTTTTAATCTACCTTATTATTTGTTTCCTTACAGATACCAAATTATAAATCAATAAATGTATTTTCCTGTACGTCATTCAACCTGGTTTCGTCTAAATGATAGTAGAGATCATCTGCTGAATCGGACTGATCAAACTCAATTAAACCTGCTAGCGGACCTTGTATTTCTACTGGTTCTGAGTCTCACTGACTATATCCTCACAGAGTAGTATGCTTGGGGCTGACACCACCTGCTCGTGATTCCACCTACTCCAGCTGAATTCCAACCTCCTGGTCCAAGTCATTGAGGTTATTCGAATATCCATAAGTTCTCTCTACATGTGGCCTGCAATGCTTCACAATTCTATCCTTTAATGGCCTCATTATCTACCTGATGATTTTATTCTGAAAGGATACTGTCCTATTTCTCCATGTTCCTAACTGACAGGCTAGTAGCACTATTTTTCCATCACCCTGACTATCATAGGACCCTAAGGGATATTTTTTATATCTACCTTGAGACCTGGAATACATGAAAAATGCTTCATCAACATAGTTTCCAGTCTGCCAATACCGGAGAGCATGACACAATATGGCAGCTGTCAGATACAGAAATGTGCTGTTAATATTTCCCAAGAATCTATCATCCATTGTGCCTCTCCTTTTCTTGCCCGAATAGGATTGTGCATGTATGACGCCTGGAATTTGTAGTGATAGGAATCTAAGAGAGTGTACCTGCTGGCATTATTAGACAGATCAAGTCTTACTGCGGTCCAGAATAATCACAATAAAGTGGCACGAGCATACCTGGTACCTATTAGGGGCGCAATTAAAGCGGTCATCTTCGAGTAAGTACTCTACCTTTTGTGTATAGGCTATAGCATCATCCGTATTAAGCGTATAGAGTTCTGTTATATAGCCTTCTTTGCACAATGGAGATACAGGGATTTGCATGAACTGTGCTTTGCTCGGATCTGGACACTTAGTAGTCAGTAGCCATTATATTTAGTCATGTGAATGAGAAGTAAGTTATTGATTGAAGAAAACCTACCAGAATATTAAAGCCTACTGTAGCATCTGCGAAGTAGGGAAACTCTAACTCGTACCGAGTATCGTTCCAACACGTGTCTATCATTTCAGTTAGGGTAATAGGGTCAGAAAACAGATTCTTGAAAAGTGTTCAATCCTATATTGATTCACGAGCTTTGATCTGAATAGTGAGCTCCATCCCCACAGCAGTATTTCGTCAGCTGCTGGTCTCTACTGGGGCTGTGCTGTCAAATTCGGGAGTTCCCAGTTATGTGTGACTTGGTGTGATGGCTGGTGTCATGGGTATATTTGGTCCAGAGTCTAATCCAGAGTGTGGCACTGCGGGTAAATAATTCTAGCTTACCTGTGGTAGTCGTGGTGTTTTCTATCTAGGCTAACAAATCCCCTGTGGTCTTGTAGTTGGGGTAACTGTTATTGTCATCATTGAACCTTTGGATTCTAACTCCAAACCAGTTATTGGTCTCTGCGCCCTGTGGTCTGCTACAGAGTCCTTACCATTCTTGAGTTATATCAAGTCTGCCTTCTCGCTGTCTCCACCCTGACTAATGTGATCCTCACATTCCCCATCATGCGAGTCCATACTAGGATCTGCTATTTGCAGACTCCCATCTCGGCCATACTGGTAATCAGGCTGAGGTATCTGAAGTCCGCAACCAGAGCTGCTGTTACTTGCGGACCGAATGGAAGTAAGCGAAGGCAAAGTAGAGGATATTGCAGCAAATTTCTCCTTGGATCTGGATTTTCAGACAGGTCGACTGTGGACCTCCTTTGGTATTTCCCAAGTTGGTATGATGGATATAGTGCATCAGTGTTAGGTAATGGCTGTTTTGTCATTGTGACAAGGTAAATTGATGAACTAGTTGATTGAGTAGTGTGGGAAATATTGATAGTCAGAGTGTCGGGGAATGTATATATATCAATAACAAAGGAAGTATTATGGAGGTTGTATTTAGCTGACAAAATGGGTGCTGATGCATGTTTAAAGGGGCACATATGCATATGTTGTCACTCAATTTCAGATCAATTGCCCTCTTATATTTTCAATGCAAAACACAGTAGCATGTTATTACAGGCACGGTTACAAAGTATAAAGACAGATGGTACTCAGATCATCTATCACTTTGCGAGATTCAAGTTAAAGTGAGTGGACTAATCTAGTTCATTTAAACTGGTGAGCGAACTATAACAAACAAGGTTAAAGGTTGCAGTAAGATTTTGAAATACTGATCTCAAAGGGTATAGCATATAGCTAATGTTAAGGCTAAACAAATAGGATATGGGATAAAATTCTAGGACAGAAACAGATACTGAGGGCGATCCCAAACAAAAATAGCCTAGAAAAAACAATTCCCAAAACTCCAAAAGTGAAAAAATGAAGTAATATCTAGTAAAAAAAAAAAGAAAACCAAACTTGTCCTGACCCAACCGTGACCTCCCCCCAACTGCCCAGCCCCACATCACTTACGCCCACCACTGACCTTCTCTAACTCCTCCTACACCTGCTCTTCCTCCTCTTCCTACTCCTCTTTCTCCTCCTCCAGCTCTGCCTCGTCCTCCTCTGCCTTATCCAATTCCACCGCGTGCTCGTCCCAATTATATCCATGGAGACATCTCTGACCCGGCAGGGGAGGGACTTTAGCTTCGTCATTGCTGTCACGATAAGAACGGAAAAGAAGGTCAATCAGTTTGTTCCCAGGACTCAAACGCCATCAGATGTGGACATCCCAGCTTGACTGAATCAAGGTTATCTTAGAGCCTGGCAGTGGCTACTAGAGATTGTCGAGGAGCAAAAGTGCAATATACCTTGTTGTGTCCATGAGATGGTGAAACCTGTCCACAGGCATTATCATCTGGTTGATCTCTTCAAGCAGCTGCTCCAGGGTAGGTTCGGTCTGCTCAGGCTAGTAGACCACCTCGGGAGTCTTCCCGTAGAGGTTGTTCAGCAAGGAAGCTAGCGGTTTGCCGGGCCGGACCTCAGAAGGGACATTGAGGTAGAGGTAGCTGGAGCGCAGGCCTGCCAAACCTGTAAGATTGATATTAGCATATATGGTACATAAGCTTGCTGTGGATAATTTTAAAGAATTTGTGGGATTAATTAGCCCCAACACCAGCTGGGATAGGACTAGGAGGAGGGATGGCCTGCATCATTGCTCCTACCATTTCCAAATATTCATTCGCAGCATCTATGTGGAAGTATTCTAGATATTCCGTAAAATATCTGCCCCACTCCAGGTCCTTTTCTCAGTATTGCATACCACTTTTGCAGGTGATTGGCTCAACTGTGAGCGCCTATGCATGGTGCCTTCCCCATCATGCTGTACTCGAGTGACAGAAGATCTGGATCCCATCGCACTCCATCCCGCATTTGACAGCACACCAGCAGTCATGATACTCTAGGCTAAAGATGCCCGGGTTTGGAAAGTCAAAAACATGTTTGTACCACCAGAGGTTGCCATCATTTTCATAGCCCACAGCTCTTGGACTAACAAGGTCCACTTTTGATCCTGGAGTTATGATTGATGAGGGGGTAAGTTGGGGAGTCAGGAGAGTCAGAAGAGGAGGTGGACTTTTTTTTAAAGTAAAGTTTGTCCAATAGAAAATTGCGTTAGCTTGTAGCGGACAAAATTTGATACAAGGAAACAATCTTGAATAGAAGAGAATGGAATTAATTGAGAAAAATACTGTAGATAAGAGTAGAGTGGGTGTAGTGGGTAGAGTGACTTGAGTGAGAAAAGATCATGAGGATCATGATGGTTGGAGGGGGGGGATAACCTTCTTTTAAGATTGAAGTTTGTCCTCTAGAAAACTGCATTAGCTTAGAAGTGGAGAAAATTTGATACAAGAAAACAAGCCTGAAGGGAAAAGAATGGAATTGTCTAGTGAACATACCAGGGACAGGAGTGGAGTGGATGTGGTTGGTGGAGTAACTTGAACAAAGGAGGGTCACAAGAGTCGTGAGAGTTGGAGAGGGGGTGCACTATTTTAAGCTGAAGTCTGTCCGCTAGAAGATTGCATTAGCCATGGAGCGAACAGAATTCAATACACATAAAAACAATTATCAGGGGGACAGAACGGAATTATGTATGGAATACATGGAGTACAAGTGAGAGAGTGTGCAGGACTGCAGAAGTCTCTTGAGTGGAAACACGATGAAAGGTATGAGGAGGGTGTTGAAAACCTGCATTTGTATGGTTGGAACAGTCCGGAGAGGGGTTAGAGGAATGTAGGAAGCCACGGCTTACATAGGATTTTTGGAGGTATTTTTCGCCTGGAATAGGACTTGTACTGCATACAAACATTGACACTGAGACAATTATCATTGCATGAGATGATTAAGTAAGCACTAAATAAACTTTTTAGTGGTGCATCCACCACTTCCCCTCTGCAAAGACATATGCCAAATCAAATACTATAACGAGACTGAGACTCGAAGTATCGCGCTGTTTTTTTTAAAAGAACTGCTGTTGCAAACCACGCAGAACTTAGTGGAGGGCCAATTTTGGGCTTATGAATGCTCCTTGCGCGTATTTTAGGTCTTCAAAATGACTTGCACATGGTACAAATATTAACATCATAAAAAAAGAGAATACTTTGCACAAGTGAATTACGTGAGCGAATTATCAACTTTGAGCCGCAAATGGACCGCATGCTATCTGCCAAGACCCGCGCCATGCAAACTCCAGGAACATGCGAGCACTCAAAATTGCCTGACGTTTGTAAATACACATGTTATCACATATGTGAAACAAATCTGCTAAAGCCTCAAGGTTTTGGTGGCATGCAATGGGAGTTATATTTACAGAGGTTATGCAATTATGGATAGAGTCAACGTTTAAGCTGTAAATAAGCGATATCCCATCTGACACAAAGTGCACCCAGCCATGCACCGGGAGACTGAGAAATAGTAGCAAACTTGAAATCTGATGATTATCTTGAAAGGCCAAGACTGCTGTGTCAATAATTCAAATCTGGAGACTTATTGGCCGCTCTATTAAACAAGCGTGAAAGCTGTATTCAAGTTCAGGTCTCGAGAAAATCAGGCTTTCGACTTGAGAGGGAGTATTCGTGCGTACCTTTTTCGTGCCTCATCTGCTTATGTGTACCCTGACTGCCAACTTGGAACTGAAATACTACATACCAGCACGATGATCTGAAATACTTCAATGTGTGCCTATTGCAGGTAGTGCTATCAACAGCCTGCTGCGTATAATAAGCACTTCCAAACAATACATCCCGACATCATGCTATCCCTCTTCGTAACTACAGACGAGACTTCACCGAGGCGGACAGCTTTTGGAGGCAGTATCACATTTGGACAAATGGGCGATGCAAGTGATCCTGACTATGAGTCCTATCCTCGACCGGATATCATATATTGCCATTCCCTTAGCAACTCAGTAAGTACTGATATAGAGCATGACACAGACACAGAGGATATTTTCCAGCCACCGCCTCAGAGAACCACACGAAGTCAGTCAATTATTCTCCGTGCTGGCAGGGCAATCGGTGATCTTGTAGGATATCAACAGCTTAATAAGGCCATAACGGATGACACATAGAGCTCTTTTTCATCTGCAACTGACTTCAATTTAGCTAGCTTGTTTGTCTAGAGTAAGGTGACCAAGTCAGAGATAAATGATTACATTACAAAAGACATGCGTGAGAAGGATGCCA
Organism: Tuber brumale; assembly: GCA_014065205.1. Classification (NCBI taxonomy): domain Eukaryota; kingdom Fungi; phylum Ascomycota; class Pezizomycetes; order Pezizales; family Tuberaceae; genus Tuber; species Tuber brumale. The sequence goes on along the minus strand of JACCEG010000119.1, from coordinate 29,077 downwards.
GATCATTGCAATGCGCATTTTCCTTCTAAAAACGTCTCGAAGTACAGGATCCATTTGGTGAGTATCTCACTTGGACACAAGCAACTATGGAGGATGCTGGTGCTGCAATGAGTTTCTATTATCAGAATGTGATTGACTGTGTCTACTATCTGACCCGCCAGATTGGATACAGACCTGATATGATCTATCCACAGATTCGGGAATATGATTCGGGCAGAGATCAATTGTGTTCTGTAATGCATACAGTGGACTTGTAGTGGGAAACTCAAGTACGATATCCGTCAGCAAAGGTGCTAGTAGTTGGTATCAAGTGTAAACAGTGTATCCTGTATACTTGCAGCAAATATTGCCAGCTGGATTAACACTAGTACCGATTATCGAATTGTTGGACTAGACCCACCTGACTGTTTTCTCAGGTCACAACAAATCCTGGGCGGTATATATCGTGATTCGCAATATCCATTCGCGGACCAGAAATACCTTAGCTAATATGCCGATTCTGCTTCCTGTATTGCTACCAGTGCAGCCAAGGTTTACTGGAGAATTGGCCTGCGCTGACGAAGACTAGCGGCAAATAAATGTACATATTTTAAAGACCGTCTTTGATCTCATATTTGCACCACTGTAGCAGGTTATCCAATAAGGCACGATAATGGACTGTTTTGATGGCAAAATGCCTCCCTGTTTTCCCATTTTACCAGCCTGGATCGCTGATCACGCCAAGCATACAGCCTTGCACGAATTATGTTACAAGTCATACTCAAAGTCAGAGGTTCCGAGCATGGAACTTGGCGGAGATCCAGGGCAGACATATCAGATCCACGACTACAGCTTTTATATGAAAAGAGCATTGGGGCTCGAAGATATAAGAAGGACCTGTATCTCGGAATACATACAGCAGATTGCGGTAAAAGTAGGCTGCGACGTATTCACAGGGCTCCACTGGATAGACCCTGTGGACTTCCACAAGATAGACCTTTCACATAACATCTGCCTTCGTCTATTTAAACATATGATAAAATAGGGGGAAGGGTTCTTGAAAAGGCCCCAGTGCCAGGAGGCATTTGATGATGCTGGGAAAGGGATCTCCCCATATCCTGGATTTAGAGTACCGCAAATAGCCTATCCTGATGTCATACAATGGCAGAGGAAGGAGATGCGAAATATGGGCCAATGTATTTTAGTGGTGTTTGTGTCTACACTACGTAATTCTAACAGTTCTCAGCAACTCCCTATCAGACGCGCCTTGAAATGTCTCAGCGCACTTATTGATTTTAGTCTGATAGTCCAGTATTGCAGTTATACACAGGAGACACTCTCCTGCATGGAAACATATCTTCAGACATTTCACTGGACAAAAGATATATTTCTGGAGTTACGGACCTCAAAGGCTACCGGCGCTTGGGCAAACTGTCTGGATTAGGAACAAAGCAAACAGATGCAAAAGCAGCAGGCCTAGGAAGCCCCCCGTATCTCCGCTACTCAAAGGTGTCAGCTTGTGACTGAGAAGAGTTTCCAAAGGATTGAGCAGCAGGTAGATTTAACGCTTTTAGTTTACCACTTCACTTTCATCAAGATGCAGTACCTGACTCATTTCGAGTCCCATTTCGTATTTTTTCGGTCTATTGCGATGTATTCCACTGATATTTGTGAGTGGGCATATGAGATCCAGGTTAACGAAGGCTAGAGGGGGTCAAACAAAAGTAAAACTGTGTGCCAACAGATCTTGTCACAATATGGCTGCCAGCATGCCCAGGAGATGCGGCTGCAGACACTGGAGGCACTTTGGAAGACAGATAATATAGTCAGGATAGGGAATGTTGTCTTAGCACTGCCCGCTTCTTCAGGGTACCATGTACTTCGATGCGTTCTCAGAGGCTACTAGAAATATACAAACAGACTAGTTGAACATTGCACATGCCTTGAAATGCAGTATTTTGGCATAGTAAGAAAGATGTGACGTTATATCCTGCAGACTGTAATGGATCAAGGGCAGCTACGTGCAAACTCTATAAAATTGAGATTACTTCGATTAGAGCGCTTAACCTATGTCGAGATTCCAGTATTAGACTTTCAAAGGCGTAACATGTTTCAGATTCATCGGGCCCACTGTACTCGAGCAAAGAATTTCCTGAATGCTTCCCCCGAAAAGAATTGGGTATGGATTCAGGCTAGGAGAGCAGACACTTGTGGGGATCTGCATAGGAGGTCAGTCACATGGGTATTAGAGCTTTTCAAGATAACAAATCCCTAGAGTGAGACCAGCGTGTCAGTCAGCTGGCATTGGTTCAATTGCTCAATCCAATGAATGAGAGGAAATTTCACGTTGGAGGTGGACATAGGGAAATCTGTGAGCAGCCCTCTTGCCGGGATATGCGGATAGTTGGTATAGGGACAGTGACTGGCCAGGCTCATGTGATTCCTATTGGGGAGACATAATGGATAGTTAATCACAGGATTGATCTGCATACATTTAATGAAATATATTGAATTATTTTATATATACAGAATTTGATATACCAATAAAAAGTTAATAAATACACTCATGATAGATCTCGCATTGATTAATTATCGTGAAAATTGAACTGTTAGCCAAGAGATGTGGCAACAGGTATAATACTAGTTTTAATAAATGAAAGAAGACTGGTACATTAGAAAGGAATTAGACAGATTCAAGCGGTATAAGATTTACAGGGAGTGATTGACTGCGTTGTTAGACAACCACCAGACGATCCACTGACAGGCTGCAAATAAACAAATTCATGGTAGGCCAAAGCCCACTGTACCTTTTGTTACTTTCGTAGAGGCAGTAGTAGCACACCCAGAATAGTGAAGTCGCACCTTAAAATGCTAGATGAACTATTCATTCTTTTAAATACCGAAATTGGGCAAATTGTATGGCAGATATATCATAACAACCAGAACACCCTTCATGAAAAGGTAGTATTTTCTTTGTCATTAGGGGAGGTGGAGAGGATTGACAACAGATGTAGAATGGCCGGAGTCCACATGGAGGGGCCGGGCAATTGCTGAATTGCAGGCAATAACCCCAAGTGCTACCTGGAAAAAGGTCCCATAATGAGTGTCAGCAGATGAATTGAGTTTACGTATGACTGACCATGTGGGAAAGGGACCTAGCTTCTGATGAGTACAATTTACAATATTTATAAGTTAGTATGCCAGATGAAAACTGGGACATTGGTCAAAATTGTAGAAAGTGTAGGAACTAAATAAGGCAGAAGAGTCCAGGGTGGGGCAGAAAGAATTGAAATGAGGAGTTAAAACACATGGGATGTGGGAGAATAAAAGGGTACACAAACAGGCGAGTAGGAGAGACAAGACGACAAAAGCAAAGCTGGCGCATCTGGATACAGACGTCTTGGATTCTGTTAGGCATATGGATATCTGAGACATGTGCACAGACCCTCGATTTTCCGCAGTGCAAACACCCCCTTGGGGTCCCCTTATAAGACCTGCACGTCCTTAGCGAGATTTCGAGAGTTGCATCCCATAACTTAAATGTCATAGCAATAAAGCCCACTTCATAACACCGTATATATTGCCGCTATTGGGCCGACTGCCTGCTGTTCACAGGATATATGAGAGGGGACCTTTGGCAACATGTGAGAAGTGGCACTGAAGATATCGGTGAAAGGTGCAGAGGGATAGTAGGCTTCAAGTTTATACTTCCTAAACAATCAGCTGAAGGTGACGCAATGTTTTTGACGAAAGACTACAAGAAGATGTCCATGTAGCAGAGGCTATTAAGGACGTACTGAATCCACCAATACCATTCTGACATCAGTGGTATGATGGTTGGTCATAGGGATAAGACCCCTCTATGGAGGGTGATGGACCAGGAGAAAGCATGCTTAGAAAAGAGAGACCTAGATAAGTCTGAGAACCTTAAGACGTTAATACATTGGGCTCGGACTTGCGATTGGCACTAGGTGGCCTGGCATGAACCTGATCACTTCACGACTGAAGAGCCTACAGGAACGATAGTCAACAAGACTAAAGTAATATAATAGTTTATGCGGACAACTAAGTTGAAGGCCACAGCTCCATACAACAAATAGAGCAGTCAAAGCAATGGAGGAATACTATTCCTTAACTGTGAAAGGGTGTGATAAGTTTCAGGGTCAAACACTGCTCGCACTTATAAGATTCTAGACGGTTGCATATTAAAACCAGAGTGGTACTATAGAGGCATAGTTGTTAGAAGTAGTCTGCGAACACTCAGATGTGGGATATAAATATCAAAGTGCCTCGTGAGCTTTACAGACATCATCAAGCAATAGAGATGAGATGTTATCAATATAAAATTGTTTTATACTTTAAATCTTTACCTTACAAATTTATCAAGAAGAGCCTTCCACGACAGATTCTCCAAATAACGATTTGGCCTACGTCCCTCAGAAAGATACTGGAATTTGGCATCCGTATAACTGTATATTGATAGTTTTCCTGTTACTAAGGCTCACTATATGAATATTAAGTTTAATTCAAACTCCACCCTTAGCTCTTGCTTCGATTATATTTTCAAGGCACCTCATAGTCCCTTTTATATTCATACAGTCAAAGAAATATTTGTCACTGAGCGGTTTGAAGTCGTAGAAGAATATATGCGAGAACTCTCCAAGTTCACAATACCTTTCAGGATCCCAATGTGGGATCAATTCAAATGCATATATCGTACTTTGCATGATTCGAACTTTCAGTGGAGTTCTAGTGAGTCAGAAACCCTGGTCGATTGGAGGACCCAGTACTCTAAGAACTAGAAACATAGAACAGTTTTCCCCGGGCCAACTATCCCCTTGGCTAGGGCCTAAGAAGCCATACTAGTACTACAAATATATCTTGAATCTCGTGAAAAGAGAAATTCAGGTCCTGAATCCAGAATCAGATCGCGTGAACACTTTTTTACCTATACATCTAGAGCATTGCAGATATTACATACCTTACATAGGGTTCCATGAACCATTTAAAGAACATAGTGAACTCTACTACAAAGTACCAGTAATAACTCATCCAGGGCTATTGGAACCATTAGCCTATCTGGAAAATAGTACACTGGCCGAGATACATCAAGACCCAAGAAAGAGAAAAACAGCTGGGGAACCTATAGACATCCGACCAGATACAATGGGAACTGATGACTAGGTCATACATATTCTCTTCCCGGTAACACCTCAAGAGCTACAATTCTGGAGGGGAACTTTACCCTGAGACTGATCCTCTAGTGTCGCAAGCACACATCAGATATGGTGGGCCTCTACACGAAAACTAGGACGAGACTATTCTGCAAACCTAGCCAGGCTAGCCACTGGTATGTGGATAACATTGGGTCGAATATGGCAAGATATAGAGACATCACTCGACTAGGCTAATATTGCCTTCAAATATTTGAAGTTAGTCACTCAAGACAATACCTTAAAACTACTGAAGGTTCAACAGCAGATGGCCGACGGACAAGAAATCCATGATAATGATATTGTGATCTTGTTGATAGAGCTGGCAGGCATGGAACATGAAGACAAGGGTATCCAAGAAGAAATGCTATGGGAAGTAGCTAAGAAGATAGACGCCCAAGATAGGTATCAGCAGAAACATCAAGAAGTAACCATAAGGTTACATAGAACTATTAAGCAATAAGGCTAGGAGGCAATAGCCCGAGATCAAATGCTGGAACAGGTGGTCACCAGCTAAAGAACTGAATTCTTAGAATTTCGTGCGCAAAGCATCACTTATGAAAGAGAGGCCAACCATACCCTAGCACAAGGGCATCTAGATAGCACTACTCGCTAAGTGGAGATACGCAGATCTCTAGACCAGGAACAGCGGTAAACCGAGGAGCAAAATAATACTTTAAAGGTATTCACAGCAGCAGTAAATAAGATACTGGCTGCCTTCCCAAGTCCTGAAGCTGTGGGACCAGCACCCTTACTCATAGTTGAAGACAGGGATGATGAAGAGTATTCTGCTCCGCGTTCGTGAAGGAAAAAGGGTTAAGGCAAAGAAGCTGCTAATGTATCCCTCTCAGGTGCCCAGAGAGGTAACCCAGGAGATCCTAGTGATCATGATGGTGATGATGAGAGAGGAAAAAGGCGAAGAAGTCTAAGCAGTAGTAGGTGAAGACAAACAGCAGAACAATCTGGTATGGCAGAGATACTTGCCAATGCGATAGCACTTAATGTGAAGTGGCCATAAAAGCCACTCCCGTTCTTTGAAGACAAATCAACACAAGACATATATGTCAGGATTATACAATGCACAGACTATTGCGAAAGAAGCCAGTGGATCTGGGATAATGCACGCGAGCAAGTTATATATGCGCTAAACTGTACAAAAGGAGACATAGTGCTTCCTTACACCATTTGGTACAGCAAGGCGATGGACAGACTTCAAGGGGAAACCCAGCAGCCAGGGTTGCCTACGTGGACTCGTGTTGAACGTAATATAATCAAGCGATGTGCTCCAGTAGAAGTCGAAAGATTAGCGCTTCGAGCTATGAAGCTGGTCACGTACGAAGTCACCATCGAGCATTACCTCATTGTCATCCACAATCTAAACAGCAGGACATGTATGACCAGAGACTCCTGGAGTGAAGAAGTCGCAACCAAACTTCTAAAATAAATTGTCTAGAGGTTGTGGGCCCTGCAAGATGCGACAGATCAAGAATAGGAAGAAGCACTCAGGCTATACGGTCGATCGGAAAAGGCACTTCTCAGTAGTGAAAAGCTTGCGTGAGAAAAATCCTCCAAGCCAAATTTACTCCCAGAGGTCAAATGAGAAGACCCCCTGGACTCTAAATCAAAGCAGCAAAGTGATCACAAACCTTATGTCAAAGGAGGTGGAGCCCCACCATGAAAACAGAAATGGGACAATGAGCCGAGGAAGTCTAGAAAGATATTGGGAGGAACAGCGAAGACCACCCACACAAACCTTGACCCAGCTTATACTGGCTTCCCACAAAGGGTGATAGATGCAGGGAGGAGAGACCGTGATTGTACACATTGTGGAAAGAAAAGCCACACATACCAGACGTGCTAGGAAGATAGCCACATGTCTGCAGCCACAGTCAGCTCAAGACTAATCAAAATAGGAATTCGACATGCTAGATTAGCTATTGTAAAGCATAAACTAGCATGCAGAGTTGCTACCATCTAGCAACCAGCAAGAGCCAATAGGCTCTGGGAGCTGGCAGACAATGAAGATCTGACCTAGGTCAGTATATTAGCACCAACGGCAGTAGCCTTGTGGTATTCAGTATCTAGAAGGAACTGGAATCGAAATGGGAACCCCCTTTGGCTGTGGTGTATTGGGTACTGACCACAATGGGAATCTGGTATTCCGTATGCAACTATAGGAGTTGAAACTCAAAATGTTCAAAGTGACATGAAGCAAGTCTTTCCTTTCAAGATCAAAGCAAGTATGCTCTAAGTGAAGGGACCCCGGGAGGGAGTTATGAGCTGGAACACAAGAAACAATATATGGAGAGTCTTGATCGAAAGAGAGGATAGTTAACATGCCCACATAGTCCGGGAGCCAACAGTACGAAGTTCCTCAAGTCACCTGGTGGCCGCCTACTACCCATGTGCAAGCAAGTTACTATACCCAAGAAGTTGGAATATAGCAATGCAAGATCTACCTGATATCAATACATGACTGGAAGAGAGGCGACGTGGGCTGTTCGGCCTACCACACGAGTCTGAGTCGTATTATACATATGTACTATCTAGCCATCTGGCCAGAGTGTAAGGTAGGGATGTACAGCTTTGGAGTGGAATGGCACTCTGAGGTAGCGGGATGGATAACTGAAACCCTGAAGCAAAGGATCGGTGTAGGCGGGAACCCCATAGCCGTGTAGCGAAATGGCTAATATCCGCGTGAAAACCTGCTCTGAGTGAAGGTTTGGGTATCGGAAAAAGGCATCCACCCTGAAAGCTAGTCATATGCAATTGAGTATGGGTGAAATGCTGCTTAGTATGTAGACCCAGATTGTTAGAGCTAAAGAGTTACTAGTTTGTCTGATGAGACCTCAATGGACGAAACTATGCGGACATAGTAACAAATATCTTGTTGCCTATACTCAACACCAACAATGCCTAAACGTAAGAACCCAAGAAAGTCTTATCCTCGTTAAGCTAGTGGAATTGGAAACTCCAGAACCATAACGATACCACTGTGCAGCAGGGATCGCTTATCTCTATGTACACAATAAGCAATACTAAGTTTAAAGTCTTATGAGACACGGGATCCAATGTGTTACTTATCAATAAGGACCTAGGTGAAGACCTTCGCATTCCTATTATTGAACACAGCAATGCAGTTAATATCTTTAGCTTTCATGGATCATCAGCTGCCTCAGAAGGAAAGTCTTATACAAGACCTATAAAATTGGAAATTGGAAGAAACTGACTCATCTCTGAAGTGTCACGTGAAGTGGCTAAAGCAGGTCACTATGGAATGATGATTCCATTTGGTTGGTGGCATCGTAAACACTCAGTGTCACACATAGAAGATGCAGAACACTGGACTTTTTCCGTAAAAGGTTGTGAAAACTGTAGAGAAGAACAGGAAGGAATAGCGGATGTGATCGAATATGATGAATCAGTCCCTTGCGATCCTAGTATATGCTGGATGTGACAAATCATATCTAGCGAAAATATAGAGCAACTCGAATCATTGCTAAAGGAATACTGGTATTATAAACATTGATTTGAAGCCCAGAAGAGAGAAGAACTAGCCCCAGGATGAACCTGTGATGATGATATTAAGTTGATTCCAGGATCAACTCTCCCCCACAGGCGAATATATCCACTATCCGAAAAATAGCTTAAGACATTAAAAGAATACTTGGAAACAATGATTGGATACGGAAAGATTACACGAAGTCAATCTCCTGCAGGAGCACTTATATTATTCGTATCCAAACCCGATGGAAGGCTATGCTTAGTTGTGGATTATCAGAATCTAAACAAGATTACCATCCTCAACAAACATCGCCTTCCTCTAATGTCTGAACTCCAAGACTGAGTTGCCAGCACCAAGATCTTCACCAAGTTAGACCGTGAAGATGGCTACTATTTGATTAGGATGAAGGAAGGAGACGAGTGGAAAACATCCATCCGGATGGGATATGGGTACTACGAATATAAGGTTATGCCACTTGCATTAGTGAATGCTACGGCAACCTTCCAAGATATGATGAACCAAGTACAAAAGAAATACTTGGACAATGGAGTCATGTGTTACCATGACAATATTCTCCTCTATTCAAAAGATGAAATGGAAAACATTGCAGCTGTCAAAAGGGTATTACAAAGTCAATCAGACTTTCAATTAGCGGTATTGCTAAAGAAATCGACCTTTCACGCCAAAGAGGTAGAATTCTTCCACTATGTTATCGTTGTCGAGGGGGTGTCCATGACCACCTGATAGGTAGAATCTGTAATAGTTTAGAAAGCACCTAACTCAGTTAGAGACGTGCAAGTCTTTAGTGGATGCACTAAGTTCTAACGACGGTTCATTAAAAACTTCCATACTATTTGTAAATCCATGACTGAGACATTATATGGAAATCCGCAGAATTTCAAATGGGGAGTTGAGCAGGATATGGCGTTCGAAGAATTACAACACTGGTTCACCCCTGCTCCCATACTCCACTACTTTTTCCTAGACAGAGCAATAGTGGTAGAAACCAATGCTATCAATTTCGCACGCGGTTGCATCCTTTCTCAATATCTAGTGAAAAAATCAGAGCTAGTAGCATTCCATTAACAAAAATTAAACTCTGATGAGCGCTACTATCAAATTCATGATAAAGAACTCCACGCGATCTTTGAAGCGTTTAAAGAATGGAGAAAGTACTTGATTGTAACAGAAAAACAGCTTAGAGTTTTACCGCCCATCAGAACCTAAAGTACTTGATCACATTGAAAGTCGGCAGTGGCTATCAAATTCGATGGGAGTAGAAGCTGGTAGAATTCAATTTTGGTACTGGATACCGCGCAGGCACAAAGGGCAGAAAGCAAGACGCATTGGGCGGACAGCCAGAGCAGTGACCTGCGGAGTGAGCTACGCATTGCGAAAAGGAAAATTTTGAAACCAGTAAGGTTCTTGATATTACTAGTCCTGAGGTTAGGCAATAAGGGAGAAGACTGGGATAGAGCTAAGGATTTGGATGTGGATCCTCGAAGAGGAGAAAAGGAATGCGTGATTAGGGTCAAGAGATTGAGCAAGAAGACATACTTGTCAATAAAGGGCTCAAGAATGGTGGCAGGACAAGACCTATCTACCATAGAGGATGACATTGTCCCAAAATATGCACAAGCATTAATAAGGTTGGGTATAGCTGTAGGGTTAGCAAAAGGAACTTGCGGAACCCTGGCTCCATGAAGCGGATTAGTGGTTTGTAGTGCAATCTCCAGTGCAGCTGGAGTAATCAATCCTGATTAAACCAGGGAATACAAGATCGTACTATTCAACCATAAGAATGAGCACTGCCAGATAAGAATGGGTGATCGCATAGCTCAGCTGGTAGTAGAAAAAGTCCATACTTCAGGCATGATGGAAGTAGACGACTGGGGAGAGATGGAAAGAGGAATTGTGGCATTTGGAAGCAGCAATGTAGGGACAAGATCTTTAATCATCAAAGAATGGGAACCCCACAACAGTTACCCATATGCATCAGCTAAAGCCTACGAACACTGGTACCACATTTCAGAGATACCAGAGAAAGTTCTAATGTCAAATGCTATTATCCTACAAAGAGGTATGAACCAGTTTTATCGTGAATTCTTAAGGGAGATACAGGCAGCTATCGGAATGGACGTGGCTTGTAGACTACGGAGGGAAGAACTCATTAGGCGATAAGACGAAGGAAAAGATTTCCCCAAGGATTAGGCCTTAACCAAGTATCTACTTTATTTTTAGCAAAGGCTATTTGTACTAAATCGTCAAGCGCTATATACCAAGATCAAGGAAGGATGTCGCAAGGCAAAAGTTGCCGGACATTTTAGACGAGAAAAAACCTAGGAAATTATTACGCGAGACTTCTACAGGAAAGGACTTACGGAATGGATAAATGAATATGTAAAATCCTGCGAAGAATGTCAACATCATAAATCACCTTCACATGCCAAGTACGGATTGCTGCAACCATTGTAAATACCCTATGCAGTCTCAGCATCTATTTCTGCGGACTTCATCATGCAACTCCAAGAGTCCCAAGGATGGGCTCAAATAATGGTAGTAGTTGATAGATTCACGAAGATGGCACATTGCATCGGATTACAGACATCAGCTACTGCTAAAGATGTCGCGCACATATTCCTGTAAGAAGTAGAGTGGCTGTACGGCCTGCCCAGTGAAATCGTCTTGGATATGGCCTCAAAGTTTGGAGGAAAATTCACAGAATCCCTCAGCAAAGGGCAGGAAATTAAGTGAAGAACGTCCATGGCATACCACCCTCAAACTGACAAATAGACTGAATGTACCAACCAAGTACTGGAAAGATACCTACAATGTTTTGCCAACTATGATCAAGGTGACTGATATCAGCTACTACCACTAGCTGAACATGCCTATAACAACTCTGCAACCAATGCTTATGGGATCTCACCGGTCTATGCGAACTACGGATTCCATCCACAGACAGAGTAGATGAAGGAGCAAGAAGCTCAAAATCCAGAAGCAACACTCTACGCAAACTGGGTTAATGCGATATATGAACACGTTCGCGGGTCACTAGGATAGACAAGGGAAGAAATGTCAAAATATTATGACCAGAAAGCTTGACAACAGCTGCACTTCATGATCCAGGACCAAGTGATGTTAAGCACTAAGAATATTCGCACCTGACGGGTATCAAAGTAGCTAAGTCCCTAGCTCTATGGCCATTTCCAAATAATAAAAAGTGGAGGATCACAATCTTTTGAACTGAACATATCTGCTCGATGGAACATTCATCCCGTATTCCATGTTGCAGTATTGGAACCATATCACGAATCAGTCTATGGCAATCACCAGCAATCACCTAGAAAACCAGGAGACATTAACAGCGATCTACAATGGGAGGTTGAAAAAAGAGCAAGAAGCAAGATTCGCGCTTACAGTAAACAGGTACATGGCCGCTATCAAGAGAAGTGAGAAGTGTGGTACTGCTTTAAATGGCAAGGATGTTCAGAGGATGAGACCACATTTGAGCCAGCTACCAGTATGGAAAACACGGAAGAAGTTGTAGAAAATTCCAAAATGAAAATCCGGACATGCCAGGAAGGGCAGAAGTAAGATAGTAAGCAATAGGTTTTCCTACCATGGCCTAGTAAAGGTGGGAGGCTTTTTACCCAGACTACCGAGAGTTTTAAAATGTATTTGGAAAATTATAAAAGGTTAAAAAGGCATTCAAGGCGAAGCCTGGTAGGAGAGAGCTCATATTAGGCATATGGATATTTGAGATATGTGCACAGACCCACAGTAGGGTAACTGCACACAGAGCCACAATTTTCCCGAGTGCCAACACCTCTGGCTGGCCCCCTTATGGGGCCCGCATGTCATTAGAGAGATTTCAAGAGTTGCGTCCCATAACTAAAATGTCAAATCAATTGAGACCACTTCATAGCACCATATACATTGCCGCTGTCTGTCCCACCGCATGGGATTGGCAGGATATATGAGAGGAGACCATTGGCGACATCTGGGAAGTGGCATGGAAAAAACCCTGTGGAGGCGTATTGAGATAGTAGGCTTCAAGGTTAGGCTTGCCAAACTATGGGCCGAAGGTGTCAGGAGATTTTCGATGAAAGACTCCCAGCGGATGTCCCAGTAGCAGAGGCTATTAAGGACATCCTGAATCCACCCATATCCTTCTGAGATCAGCTGTATGTTGGTTGGTCTGAGGGATAGGACCCCTCTACGGAGGCTGTCGGACCAAAGGGAAGCATGATCCGAAATCAAGACCTTGATAAGTCTGAGAACCTTAAGACGTTAACACGTTGGGTGCAGACTTGCGATTGGCACCAAGTGCCCCAGCATGAACAAGATCACTTCATAACTGAAGAGACTACTGGAACAATCGCCAACAAGACTAAAGTAATATAATAGTCCATGTGGACAACTAAGTTGAAGGCTGCTGTTTGGTACAACAAATAGCGCAGTCATCTCAATGGAGGAATACTATTCCTTAATCCTAAAAGGGTGTGATAAGTTTCTGGGTCCACCCCTGTTTGCACTTATAAGATGCTGAATGTTTGTGTATTAAAACTAGAGTGGTACATCAGAGGTATAGTAGTTAGAAGTAGTCCATGACCACTTAGATGTGGAATATAAATATCGAAGTGCCTCCCGAGCTTTACAGACATCATCAGGCAATGGAGAAGAAATCTCATCAATATAAAATTGTTTTACGCTTTAAATCTTTACTTTACCAATTTATCACGATGAGCCTTCCTCCACAGATTCTCAGAAGAAAGATTTTGCCTATGTCTCCCAGAATTATACTAGAGTTTGGCGTTTGCCTAACAGATTCAGACGGGGGCACATTTCATCTGCGATGGAAATTTCTTTCGCTAATCTCCTTTCACATATTTGACAGTTGGCAACATAGCTACTCACATTTTTACTCATCCCTGGCCAGTTGTAGTGACTGGTGACCAGTTCATGGGTCTTCCCTCTTCCACCCTGACCTGCTGATCAGTGGTCACAGGTATGCTGCAAGATATCTAGCTTCAACCTATTAACATTAAGGATGTACAACTGGTCACAGAAATTCTGGCAATCATCTTCCTTCCTGGATTCCGCCAAAGATATTCATTTGAAAAAGACTTCTTTCCATTTCCTATAGCAGATATTATCTGTCTAGAGAATCCGATCAGCCTGGTATGCCTCTGACCAGAGTGTTTTAGGAGGAGATACTCCATTAGGGGGTGTGGCATTCATCAACAAACCCAGCAGTTAGGACTTAAGAATCACCTGTATTAGGTAGTGCTATTTGTGCTCTACTTCAACTTCAGTTTCCCCAGCCATCTGGATGAGACCATTGGCTTTTCCGTTCCCCATTCTGGGCCTGTATTCCATCTGGTAGTCGAATTGTGGTAGGAAGTCAGCCCATTGGGCTTGTCATCTATTCAGGTATCGTGGAGTGGTGAAAGGTTTAAGGCTTCAGTAGTCGGCAAGGATCATGACATGACAGCTAATCAGGTAACATCTCCATTCCTCAAAAGCTCTCACTTCCACCCTGAGTTCCTTGTGATAGATGTTATAGTTGCATTCCATGCGTGTGTGCTTACAGGAGTAGAAGGTGACTTGATCAAGCTGACCTTTTTCATTGTTTTGTAAGAGTACCCCTGCTGAGACAAAATCTGATGTATTGGTTTCTATGATCATGTCCTTAGTGAAGTCAAAATGACACAATGCTGGGGCATTTTTGAATGCCGTCTCTAGTTTCCCACAGGATTGCTAGCATTTGGGTGTCTACGCAAAAGCTTGCCACTTTCATATTAATTCTAGTAGTGGGTTTGCTAAACAAGAAAGATTGCCTAGGAACAAGCAGTACAAGTTCCCACAGTCGAAGAAGGTGTAGACACTATGGACCCTCTTCGGTATTGGCCATGCAATGACTACTTCTACTTTGGCATTGTCCATGCAGATTCATTTAGTACTGATAATGAAGCCCTTGTATTCAATGTGGTCTACACAGAACTCACACTTCTGGGGTGTTACCCCAGTTAATCCTACATTAAGGCTTCTAAGACCGGTTGTACATGTTAGACACATTCCTCTTTATTTTCTCTACAAATCACTATAACATCCAGGCAAGCTATACAGAACCAGTCAAGGTAAGAACTAAGTGCTTTGTTCATGTAGCTTTGTAATGTGAGTAGTATATCAGTGAACCGGAAAGGCATTACCATCAATTCGTATAGCCCATACTATGTATGAAAGGCAGTTTTCCATTTATCCCCATATTTCATCCTAATGAGGTTGTAAGCCCCATGTATATCCAATTTACTATACCCCTTAGCATTCCCTATCTGTATAAAGGTTTCAGTTAGAAGTAGGAGAGAATATTTATCGAAGATGGAGCCCTTGTTGTGGCTCCTACAGTCTAGACATAGGGGCAGCGATCTCTCCATTTTCTTTACGAACATGACTGTTGAGGCTGCGGGTGATGGTGAGGGGTGTAAACACACTGGGTCTATGTTTTGGTCCCCCCAGCCTTTTATAGCTTCTATCTTGGAAAGAGATAAATGGTATGGCGGTTTAAAAGAGGTTGCACAACAGGATTTAAGTCGTATCTGGTGGTCTTCAGGCCAGTGCGGTGGGAGATAATCTAGGTCTTTTAACAAGAAAAATGGTATAAAGTTATGGTATTCTAGAGAGACTATGTTTTGAACTTCCTTTTCTTCCAGGACCTGATGTCTGAGGGCACGTTGAATTATATAGGCTTTACAGAAGTGTACTATTTCCTCCTCTACCCCTTGGATTGCAATGATGTCTGGGATGCAGTAGTGGAGGCAGTAATCTGATTCAAATAGGATTGTATTATTGACAAAATACATTCCAACATCATGTTGATTCAATTAGGGTATGCCCAGTATGACAAGGTATCAGGCTAGTTTAGTGATGAATGCAGGTATGGTTTCTTGGTGGCCATTGATCTTGAGTTGTATATGGGTCAGGTGTATTATAGTAGCTGAACTGAGGAGTCAGCCATCTATCATATCGAGTATAATGGGTTCTTTGAGTTTATACAGAGGGAGGTGGTAGCGATGAGGGAAGTCTCTATCATTAAAAGCATATTCAGTTGCTTCTGAATGGATATGTTAAGTGGATGGAATCACATTTTGTCCATCTATGATGTGACCTGTGATTACTAACTGATTCTCGTGACCCTAGTTTTGATTTGATTAAGAGCAAGACTAGATATGGAGAACCTAGGGAAAGATTTAATACATTTCATGTTGGTACAGCAACTCAAGCATGGGACATCTAGTTTTTGAACTAGCTATAATCTGAGTGGGTTGACTCTGCGACCATACAGGGTGGTATAAAGTGTTGAAAATGGATAGAACCCCAGATACTACTCGACATGCTCTAATACCACCCAATATGCCTGGAACCTATCGAGCATGTTTGAACATGCTCGATATGCTCCAAGGATGGTCAGCATTCTTTCACATTGCCTCCTATTTACTCCCCCACCAGTCACTGACTTGTCCCGCTTCTTCAGATATTCGCCTCTCATCCAGATATTCACTGCTGTTGTTGTTTTTAGTCGGCCGCTGGCCGTTTTCCGATTTCCCATTATTTCCTATTTCATATTTTGCTGTTCGTTGCCTGCTGCTAGTTGCCTGCCATGCGTGGTTCTTTATCTGCCCTATTCCTACCCACTGGTTAGCCGTGGTCCCATTCTCTCACCATTACCCCGATTTGGTTACTGACTGTTCGGCGATCTCGTATCCAGTGTTTGTCACTGCGGACACGAGAATATTATGGCTACGGGAGCGTTCTGGGTATTGGGGACCACGGGGACTATACGGGTATGGGCATGGGACGTATGCGTTTGCGTGTTTCTTTGTCTTCAAGTTTGTGCTGCGAGATTTCTTTTTAGCACAGGAATGCATGGAGGGATAGGGGCTTGCCTGGATATGTGTGGTAGCCAGTAGTGGGCCAGGAAGGGTGGTGGAGTCAGCAGGGAACCTGGGTTGATAAGTTACTTATACTGCCATGTTTTTCCTAGCAGTAGTTGTGGGATAAAATTGAGCAAGTTGGTGAAGAAAAGAAATTGAGCAAGAGCGTGTTCGTGTGAGAGAGGGTAAGTGGAGAAATCTTTTTATACCCCTCTTCCTGACTGTCACCTAGAGTCTTGGCGTTTTGTTCCCCGCAAGTGACTAGCTATTTGTATGGTAATCATGATGGTTATTGCTCTGGAACACCAGCTGTCTTTTAGGTTATGAGCCTGATTAGACACAAGTCCTGGGCTCTCGATACGATTACTGCTCCCTACAGTTGCCACTCACAGTACCGGTTCCACGCACGATACCATTACCACTCACGATACCATTGCCGCTTACGATGTACTTACCATACCACCACTCTACCATTGACTTCCTACCTCTCAGGATCACACCACCCTACCTCCTACCCCTGCGATTTCCTGGTAACTCCACGATTTAGGGGCTCAGTCATACAAAGTATCTCTAAGTACCTTTACCTCGCTTACACAGTCGCGATGTCCAAAACCACAGGCCTGGAGGTTAACATTCTCACCTCCCTAGGTATCAAGCCTCTCTCCAAAGCTGCTGGCTATTGAGAATGGAGGCTAGCTGTGATAGATATACTCGCTGAGAAGGAGTATTGGCCTGTAGTATCAGGAAAGCTTAAGTGTCCCGCTGAGGTAGAAGAAGATGTCGCCATTTGGGAGACAAAGGCCAGCAAGGCCTGGGGTATGCTGGGGAGGCTTACGGACAGTGCACATCACGAGTTGTATGCAGAGGTGTGAGATCCCAAGGAGCTTTGGGAGAAGTTGGAAAAGGGGTATGCCGGGAAAGATCAAGCTAGGATCTGGTTCCTGCACAAAGAACTGTCCAAGGTTGAGTATTGCGACTCAGATAAAAACCTTGTTGCATACATCTCAGCTCTAGAGAAACTGTTCCATCAGTTAGCTGTGGCCAGTGAAGTCTAAGAAGAGAAGGATAAAAAATACCTCCTGTTGTCTAAGCTACGTTTGCCCCACTACCCCTTCCGAACCTCAGTTTTGAATAACTCTGCCTATGACAGCACATCCTCTGATGAGATTTGTGACCGTCTGATACTCGAGCACCAGGAGTTGAATCAGGGTACTGCTGCTGAGAGTGGAGTGACAAGTACCTTTCTCGCTGGTACATGAGGAAGAGAAAAGAGCTGGAAAAGAGGTCAGCCATGGAGGCAGGGAAATTTTGGAAGGGCAAACTCAGCGGGTGAGGAACAGAGTGTCGAGAAGGACACCTGTTTCCACTGTACAGAGAAGGGACATTGCGCAAATAAGTTCCCAAAGAAGCAGCAAGTAAGAAGAAGTTCAAGAGGTGGTGGCCTGGGAAGGAGATGGGGTTTCACCCATGGTCCAAGTCAGAGTGCAAACTCGGCGATGGGACATGGAGCACCCAAGGTATGGGCTACCAGTGTCGCATCTAAGCATGAAAATTCTGAGAAGGTTTCGTGGTTGCGATGGGTTTTAGACTCAGTGGCTAGTCACCATATGACCTCCGATCGCTCTCAGTTTCAGTCTCTTACCCGCGTTCACACCTCAATTCATATTGCCAATGGTTCCGCGATGACTGCTGTGGATGAGGGGCATGTCCCATTATACCTTGTGGTTAATAGCGCACACCACCAGGTGGTTTTGAAGAAAGTCTTATACGTGCCAGAAATGGGAAGTAGTATTTTAGGCTCTGTTCGCTGTATCCAAGCTGCTAGGGGAACTGTTAACTTTTGTCCGCAAGAGGTTGTTGGCATTAAGCATGGGAGAAAGCTGTTTGGTATCGCCAGGCTCCAGCAAAACGCATATGTTTTCTAAACCTGCTCTCCAGATATTGAAGCAAACCCAGCCTGAGCAGTAGCCAGGTATGGGACTTTGGTTGACTGGCATCGCCACCTCGGCCATATTAGCTTGGAGAAAGTCAAGCCGTTAGCGGAGAATCAAGGGGAGATGGTAATCGATAGTAACTGGACAAATCCAAGTTGTGGTAGTCGCATCGCCGCAAAGCAAACTAGCAACTCTAACTCCTCTCCCACTACTGGTGTAACTACCACCCTACTTGAGTTAATCCACAGTGATCTTGCAGGACCTCTGCAAACCTCCTCTCTTGCAGGAGCATGATATTTGCTCCTATTCATCAATGACTATACAAGATATACTATGGTCTACATCCTCCGCCAAAAATCAGAGACCTTTTCTAAGTTCCAAGAGTACAAGGCCTTGGTTGAGAACTATCACAACATGAAGATCAACATCCTGAGGAGTGATAATGGTGGCGAGTATACTAGTCATGCTTTTGCTAAGTTTCTTTCTGATTGTGGTATCTCTCATGAGACAACTGCCCCCTACTCACCAGAACAAAATGAGGTGAGTGAAAGGGACAACCGCACATTAATTGGGCATACCAAGGCAATGATGCTAGACCACCAACTCAGCGATGAACTCTGGGCAGAAGCAATCCATACCACCATTTACCTCAAGAACAGAAGTCCTACCATTGCCAGAAATGCTACATCCTATGAGCTATAGACTGGACAGCACCCCAACCTCTGCAATCTCATACCATAGTTGGTTATGAGAAAACCAACCAGTACTGGGTTTTAGTTGGCAGGAAGATACTAGTTGTAAGAGATATCAGAATGGTAAAGGAGCTAAAAGAGGAAGAAAAGAGGTGGGGATACTCGAGAGGTGTTTATTCCAACTCTTGAATCAGACTATGAAAGTACAGAAGAAACTCCAGCCAGAGCAAAGCCAAAGGAGGCTGTTGAACCACCTGCCGCTCCTACACCTCTCTTTCCACCTCCTAGTCCAGAAGAATAACCACTCCTACAAGAGTCACCAGTAGCACTAGAAAGACTGGCAGCAACAGATATACTACAAGACTTTCTCGTCGCCCTCTCCAGACCTCGCCGGACTAATGCTGGAAGTTACCTCTACTCAGTTCCAACATGAGGCATTCTTGGCATCTGCTAGTGTAGCCTTTGATGCAGAGGAACAGTATTCCTACCAGGAAGCGATCAACTCAGCACTGGCAACAGAGTAGATTGCAGCAATTGAGAAAGCACTCGAGTCCATTATTGACAACAATACCTGGGACATAGTAGATTTACCCGGGGGAAAACAACCAGTCTAGTGCAGATGGATCTTTAGAGTCAAGAGAGGTGCTGGAAGAGAAGTCATAAAGTGCAAGGCTTGCTTGGTTGCTCAAGGATTTACCCAGTGCTATGGAATTGACTACCTGGAGACCTATTCACCAGTTGTCAAGCTCACCTCCTTGCGAATTATCCTATGCCTTGCTGCAGCCAGAAACTATGAGATCGATCAGACACATGTTAAGAGTGCATATCTTCTTGCCAAATTGGAAGAAGAAATTTATATGGAAGTTGCAGAGGGCTAAGCTGTAGAAGCGCCAGCTAGGCAAGGAAGACAGAAAGTTTGCACCTTGTTTCAAGGGTTGTATGGACTAAAGCAGTCAGGAAGAATTTGGAATCAAGAGTGGGATTGCTATTTGGTAGGAAAATGTGGTTTCAAGAGAAGTGTTGAAGATCATGCTGTCTATTTGAAAAGTTCTGGGGAAGACCATTCCTGGGCACAGATTTGGGTAGATGATGTTCTTTGGATTAGACTACACTACATGTTTGAGGAAGCAAAAGTCCTGCTAGCAAAACAGTTCTTAGTTACTGACTTAGGACTGGCTCACTTTTTCCTAGGGATTGAAATCACCAGAGAACCTAAAGAAATTACTCTTAACCAATCCGACTATATTCAGAAAATCCTAGAGTGCTTCAACCTCGCACATGCCTATACTGTCTCTACTCTGCTAACTCCTGGAATAAAGCTCCAACAGCTAAACACACAGGCTGAAAATGCTGCCAATGACTTGCCTGCTGATGAAGGAGAATACTTGAGTATGATTGGTAGCCTGATGTACCTGATGCTTTGCACAAGACTAGATATTGCATTTGCAGTCGAAGCTCCAAGTCGATACAACAGTGCACCTAAGACTAGCCACATGGTCACCGCCAAATACCTACTATGCTATGTTAGCAGAACTGCTAAGTTGGGATTAAAACTGGGTCCATTCTATGCCCCTCCAGACACCCTACACTATGTACTCTATAGCGATGCAGACTGGATGGGAGATTTAGATAGTTGCAAAAGCAGCAGTAGTTATGTATGCATGATCGCAGATGCAAATGAAGAACCAGGGTGCACTGTGTCTGCAGTATCTTGGTCAAGTAAAGGACAGCCAACCGTTGCCCTCTGCTACACTGAAGCTGAGTATATGGCTCTCATACAAGCTGCAAAGGAAGCGATTTGGGTTTCAAGATTTGTCACTGAATTGCAGAAAAGCGAACTGGAAAACCCAAACCCTACTCCAGATACTATTCCACAACTGAAGCGAGACTCAGACCTCACTGAAAACTTTGCTGAAAACCTTGCTGAAACCCCTTCTGCCGTAGTCCTACCACTGACAAAGATCTATGTGAATAACTAAAGTACAATCACACTCGCTCACAATCCTGAGTTCCATGCCCGGACTAAGCATATAGTAATCCAAGAACACTATATCAGGGAAAAGATCACTACAGGTGAAATCCGGCTGGAATACCTGCAGACCAGTGATATGATCGCTGACCGCCTCATCAAAAGCCTAAGCGGTGAAAAGGTTGAACAGTATAGGGCAGATATGGGTGTAACCAGTACTAATAGGATACCCTGCGGGGCAGAAGCGAGTACTGAAAACATAGAAGGTTCACTAAAATGCCGGTTAAGTGGGAGCATCCGAAAGTCTTAGAGAATTCAGAAATTAGGAAAAACATCAGTCGAAAAGGTTAGTTTACTTTTTTCTTTTTATTTTTTGTTTTTATTTTTATTTTTGAGGCATAGCTCGCAGAGTAGGAATATTGAAAATGGATAAAACTCCAGATACTACTCGACATGCTTAAACACCACCGAACATGCCTAGAACCTACCTAGCATGTTTGAACATGCTCGATATGCTCCAAGCATGCTTGGCATGCTTTCCCATTTCCTGCTATTTACTCCACCACCAGTCCGTTACATATCCCACTTCTTCAAATATTGGCCGCTCATCCGGATATTCACTGCTGTTGTTGTTTTGGTTCAGCGGCTCGCCGTTTTTGGTTTTCCAGTTATTTGCTGCTTGATATTTTGCAGTTCGTCGCCTGCTCCTAGTTGCTTGCCACTCGTCGTCCTTTACCTGCCCTATTCTCACCCGCTGGTTAGCTGTAGTCTTATTCTCTCACCATTACCCCCCCAATTTGGTTACTGACCGTTCTGGGATCTCTTGTCCAGTGCTTGTCACTGTGGACATGAGAATATTATGGGTATGGGAGGGTTCTGAGTGTTGGGGACCTGGGAGGGTATACGGGTATGGGCATGGAATGTTTGTGTCCGCAAGTTTCTTTTGTTCAAGTCTGTGCTGTGAGATTTCTTTATAGCATGGGAATGCGTGGAGGGATGGAGGCTTGCCTGGGTATGTGTGGTGGCCAATAGAGGGCCAGGAAGGGTGGTGGAGTGAGCAGGGAATATGTTTTAATTAGTTACTTATACTGCCATGTTTTTCCTATCAGTTTTAGTTAGTTGTGGGATAAAATCGAGCAGGTTGGTGAAGAAAAGAAATTGAGCAAGAGCGTGTTTGTGTGAGAGAGAGCAAGAGGAGAAAATCTTTCATACCTCTCTTCTTGGCTGTCACCTAGAGTCTTGGTGTTTCGTTCCTGCCTAGTGACAAGCTGTGAGTAGAGTAATCGTGGTGGTTATTGCTCCAGAACTCCAGCTGTCTTTTACGAAGCAGGTGTTTGCCAGAGTGCTACAAAGAGAGTTTCTCTTGTTGGAACAGTTCCTTGCCATGTGTCTACATCTTCCACAGTACAGACACAGATCCTTCTTTATCCTGTCTTGTTCTAGGTCATTGGTAAGCTGGCGTCAGCTACTGGAAAGATCTATGGGCTAGCAGATGGTTCCAGTGGGAGTGGTAGCTGGTAGATTTGCTGGTTGGTTAGCTGTACTTGTTGTGGCGTTCCACCAGTTGGTTGATCCATTTTTATTTACTGCATGTACCTATATGTTATTGTCCAACCTGTTGAGGTGGTGGACATATTCTCCCACAGGGTTCAAGCAGTCTGGGAGGGTTGCGAGGACGTCTTTCAGTTCACTACTCAATCCTCTTTAGATGGCTGTTGATTTGTCTGCATCATTCCTTTCAGTATCTGCCACCAGTCTTGGGAAATCGGTCAGGTATTCTGTAAAGGGGCAGTTCTTTGTTGAAGTAGCTAGATAGACCATTCTGCTGTTACTATGCGGTTTGGGTCGCGAAATACTTGCTCCAGGTTGGTTAACAATGTCTCAACATCTGTAACGGGTACGGGTTACTGGTTTAGAAGTTCCGGTATCAGTTGATAGTGTTTTTGTATTTTGAATTGGTTTCCGGAAAGGAAATGTACCTCTAGTCTGATAGTATTAGTTTGATACCTTATAGGTTTTATGTTTCATTTCGAGTATCGGTTTGATACTTTATATATTTTATGCTTGGTTTCGCGTATCAGTTTATTACTTTATATCTTTTATGTTTGGTTTCAAGGCTATCACTCTCGGAGCCTTATATGTTTTGTGATACAAGGCTCAGGGTAGCCTAATCAGTTTATTTAAGAACTGCTATTCTTCTTCTTAGAAGAAGTAGACTTTGACAGACAGAGTTTTCAATATACTTGGTTGAACAGTTACTCTCTTCAGTTCACTATGAGAATCTTTAGTTTGAGATCCGCCAAATGTCTTAAAGACTTCAGTAGTTGCGATACAGTAAGATGTCTATTCAACAACCTTCATTGAAGCCTCCAGACTTTGATTCACCAGTTACTACCTTCAGTAAAGAACAAGGCCCTTTCACCCTATGTTTATGGCATCTCCTTGAAGGTGGTTACATTTTTTTAACTTCAGCAATTTATCAAGATAAAAGGCATTCAAGGACCAAGCAAGGACCAGGCCCCTGGGAAGGGCAAGGCCCCTGGAAAGGGTTCCAAACAATGCACCTGGGATTCCAAAGCTTGATACACTAACACTTTAGCGAATTAGCAAGTAGCAAGCGACAAAGCAGCCAGGCAGCAAGCTAGAGATGCAGCTGCACAAACACTGGAAGATTCAGTCCACCATCTACCAGAACCACTAACCACTACCCCTGGAGGGTACCCAAGATCCCCAAGAAAGCCAGCAGGTATCTGAGTACCTCCTGCGCTATCAGGCAACAATCAAGACAGCCCCGAGAGTAATGACGGATCAGACACCATCACTTCTCAAGCAGGTCCAGTTGGACCAAAGGCCCCAAAACCTGGTGTTTCAAGACCACTGACTCTCAGGCCTAACCCTGTTGTTACAGTCAAACAGAACGTCAAAATACCTTAAGCTAATAAGTTCATGGGTGAATATGACGACCTTTAACTAGAAGTATTCGATAGATGGTATAACTGGGTACAGTTATATCTACGTCTAAATGGACTACAAACTACCATAGTGAGAGGATGGAACTATTGGATCCTCTATACTGAAGGATGAGCTCAAGAAGCCGCTTTCCAAGTAGCTGAGCATTTTGGCCAAAATATGACCTGAGAAAACCTGGTTGGGATTTTATGAGAAAAATTGCAATCCTCCAAAAAGAAGGGCAATACATATCGCAAATTCCAAGAACTAATGCTGGTACATAACAGCATTGTACAAAGAATATCAACTATAGCAATAGACTCATTGATAGTTCGATCACGCCTACCTGCAAACATCGTAAGTGATTATGCATTTATCAAACTCTTCTTCAAGAGTATGTACTCTAGACTACAACCAGAAGCAGAATTGTAACATGGTACAATTGACACCATTGTGGAAGTCATAGAAAATGCAGAAAGCATAGACAGTATCCTAAAAAGTACTATTGCTTATGGGAAAGAAACGTTTGATAAGCCTGCAAAAGAATTTACTCCCGAACAAGAAGAACAGAAGAACAAGGGAAAAGTCAACAACAATACCCACTGTAAGCCTAAGGAACGGAAGGAGAAAGGCCTTTGCTACACCTGTGGAGAAAAAAGACATCTAGCAAGAAATTGCCCGAGCAAAGATGACAATGGCAAGGGCAAAGCAAACATAAAGGAGGAAGTAACCTCTTACAGAGCAGAACATGAAGATCTAGGGGAAGATGTATGTATCAATGGCATGAAAATAGAGGAAGATGAGGACATCCTCACAATGGCTGCTAGATCAACAAACATTAAACCCGATTATGCCCTTGAAGGAACAATGCATATCAGTGGCAAAGAAGTCAGAGTCCTGTTTAATACAGGATCCATAGGAGCCAATCTATTAAGTGCTACCTTTGTGACCACCCATGGAATTCATTGTCAGGATTTGAAAATACCAATTAAGATATACCTAGCAATGCAAGGATTGCAATCTGAAGGTCATAAGGAATGTACAGTCAACATACTCATAGGAAAGCTGAGCACTCCAGGAATCAGAAAGCAGGTTGGAAACTTAGTAAAGTATGATGCAAGAATAGGAATGCCCTTTCCGGAACAATACAACCTCAGATTAAATGCAGCAAATTAGCTATCCAGTTTCCAAAACAGAACGTTCGAATTGTTTGCACATCTACCAGAGGCATAATCCATGCAGGAGTAATTAGTACGGAACACATCATAGACATGTACATGGTACTATTTCGAGAGGAAATACCAGAGGACTTACCACCACTGCGGAAGATAAGCCAGACGATAAATCTCGAGCCAGGAAAGGAGCAGTGCTCTTGACCTACCTACTCGATACTAGAACAATGGGCAACAGATATAAGCACATGACTAAGAGAAAAATAGAAAGCTGGAATTATAGCGCAACATGCTGTTTCATTGGCAGCGCCGACATTTGCAAAAGAGAAAAAGGATAAGAAATGCATGAGACTATTGCTGGACCTCACAGCCAGGAATGAGATATCGATTAAGGATATTGAAACCATTCCTGGCCAAACAATGATTTTAAACACCCCAGGAAGGGCAAGATACCGAAGTAAAATTGAACTTAGCGATGCTTATTTCCAAACAACAGTGTACCTGTAGGATGTGAGCTAGAACGTATTCAAGGTACCATTTGGTTGTTTTATTAGCAAGGTTAAGCTACAAGGAGATATGAATGCACCAGGAACTTTCATGGGCATCATGTCCAATGTATTCGCCGACAACTTAGGACTTTCATGTAGTTATATATCGACATTATACGCATTTTTTCTGGTACAGAGTCCAAACATTTGAAACACATATCCCTGATTTTCGACAAACTAAAGGAAGCTCAATTCTTTGCAAGTAGGAACGAATCAGAATTATTTGCCACCAGTATTGAAGTATTAGGCTATATTATCAATGACAAAGGACTCTCAACAGCAACAGAAAAAATAGTGCATATTGAGGAAGGAACAACGCCATTGACCAAGCAACAATCATAGGAATTTCTAAAAACGGTAAACTACATCACCCAGTTTTTGCAACATATTGCAACCATTGCATCACCCATAACAGAACTTGCTGGAACTGTAGAATTTGAGCTGACTGCCACCAAAGATAAAACTAGGGAAAATATTAAGTGAATTGTTTCAAAATATGAGGTTATGAAACCAGTACAATATGACTCTATTGGATATATGGAAATTTGAGATAAAAAGTGCACAGACCTCACAGTAGGATTACTGTCCACAGACCCTCAATTTGATGAAGAGGCCAATATCCCCCTGCGGCCACTTTACGGGTTCTTCATGTCGTTGGTGAGATTTTGAGTGTTGGGTGCTATGACCTAAATGTCACATCAATGAAGCCCACTTCATAACACCAGATACATCGCCACCATCCATCGGACCACTTGCTATTTGCAGCATATATGAGGGGGGACATTAGGCGACGTCTGAGAAGTTCAACTGAATAGGTCCATCACTGGCACGTGGAGGTAGTAGGCTCCAAAGCTAGGCTTCATAAATGAGGGGCCGAATGTGATCTGATATTTTCGGTGAAATACTTCTTGAAAATATCCCACTAGCAGAAGCTATTAAGGATATACCAAATCTACCCATATCCTTCTGAGATCAGCTGTATGTTCGTTGGTTCTAGTAATAGGACCCCTCCAGGGTGGCGGGTGGACCAAGGGGAAGCACGCTCAGATAGGAAGACCAAGATAAGTAGAAGACCCTTAAGACGCTAACACATTGGGCTCAGACTTGCGATTGGCACTAGATGGCCCTGGTATGAAACTGAACAGTTCATGACCAAAGAGACTACTGCAATAATAGTGAACAAGACTAATGTAATATAACAGTCTACACAGATTACTAAGTTGGAGACTACTATTTGGTACAACAAATAGCGCAGTCATCAGACGAGAGGAATACAATTCCGTCACTGTAAAAAGGTATGATAGGTTTCAGGGTCAAATGGTGCAGGCCATTGTAAGATTCTAGACATTTGTGTATTAAAACTTGAGTGGTATATCAAAGGTGTAGTAGTTAGAAGTAGTCCTCGAATACTCAGACATGGAATACAAATATCGAAATACCTCCTGAGTATTACAGATATCATCCAGCTATGGAGAAGAGATCTTATTAATATAATATTGTTTTACATGTTAAATGTTTAACTTATAGATTTTAACGAGACGAGCCTTCCTCAACAGATTCTCCGATTGAAGATTTGACATATGTCGATCAGTTATACTAGAGTTCGGCGTCTGCCTAATGGTATATTAATAGTTCTCCCGTTACCAAGGCTTACTATATGAACTACAAGTTCACTTCAAACTCCATCCCAAGTTCTCACTTCGATTACATCTTCGCAGCACCACGGTATCCAATTTATATTCATTCCTTCCAAGAAATACTCGGCACTTCACAATTTGAAATTGAAGGCATCAAGTTTACGCAAGAAGCCTCCTGGTTGACAACATTTTTGAGTATCCCAATGAGGGCTCCATTCAAGCACATATATCATACTGGGTATGGCTCCAACTTTGAGTGGAGTTCCACTGAGTCAGAACACCTTGTCGATTGAAGTACCCTGTACTTTGTCAAATGACAAGTAGATACATTTGGTCAGGAACAGACTAGTCCTTTAGCGTGGGCCCAAAAACTCATATATGTACTACAATACATTTTAAACCTACAGAAAAAGGAAATCTGAGTTCTAAACCCTGAACTGGATTGCCCAATCCTTCGATACCATCTCCAAGAGAATACCTGTTATGCCACCTATGTTTAATCAAATTCCGGAAACCCTATAAAGGAAATCGAGAATATCGGGAACAGGTACCAGATCCAAAATCCAAGATACAAGGTTAGGGTTAAAGGTATCAGATAAACTCTTCACCAGGATGGCAGAAGTACTACAGTGCCTTACGTGGAGAATAACTAGGGGAGAACCGGTGGATACCCGGCCAGATGAAGCAGCAATGGATGTCTCAGTACAATGGAGTCACTCTCCAGCAATACCAGTTGATACCTGATTTCAGCAGGGAGTCGTACCGTCTTCTCTACGATCATTCCCCGTGTCTAGTATGCATTGTATGTCAAGATTAGGGAGCTCTAAACACTTAAAAGAGCAAGAGGCCAACTTAAAAGATTTGGCCAAATGCTTAGGGATAACTCTCACACGAATTAGGCAAGATATTAATACAGTTGACCATTGTAGAATCAGAGGTGAAGGACACACAAACGGTGATAATCCCCTATGTGGGGCCTAAATATCCTGAACAAGATCCTCAGGAGCAAGCCTATGAAGATCTAACTACCCAGCTATATGGTAATCTAGGTCAGCAGAGATAGGAAGCCCTTGCAAGAGACCAGAATCTGGGAAACTTGGTTTTTAAACTCCGCAACAAGTTCAATCTTTTGCAAGATCAGACAGTGGAGTGCGATAAAGGCTACACAGTATCATTATTAGACATATACAATGCTATGAAAGAGCAATGAGTGAGCATCTGAACATTTCAAACTGACTAAACCAAAATGGCCGAAGATAGTATGGACTCTATCACGACTTTGGTAAATACCGTAAAGAATTTAGTGGATAAAACAATTGACTCTACAAGACTAAATCTGTTATGATCCCTAACCGGTATCAGTTCCCAGCGACGGGTGGACGATACTTCTCTCTTTCTCTCTCGACGATAGTTCTTAGGCCGTTGCCTACGATAAGGTGGTAGAGATTCTCGTGTCTTTAGTCCTTATCGTCTATCGTACTCTTTCTTCAACTCGACTCTGTACCAGAGTCCTTCTTCTCGTAGGTAGGTATTCGTAAAGAG
>JACCEG010000118.1:382493-396077 GCA_014065205.1 Tuber brumale | reverse complement strand
GTTCTAAGTTATTTCCTTACTTATTACTTTATGCTTTTACGAATATAAAACCTTTACGCTCTTTACGAATACCTACCTACGAGACGAGGACTCTGATATAGTGTCAAGTTGAAGAATGAGTACGATAGGCGATAAGGACTAGAGACACGAGAGTCTCCCCCACCTTATCGTAGGCACAGGCCTAAGAACTATCGTCAAGCAAGAGAGAGAGAAGTATCGTCTACCCATTGCTAAGAACTGATACCGGTTAGGGATCGTAACAGGAAAGCACCTAAGTCGGTTAGAGAAGTACCAGTCTTTATGGGGTTTGCTAACCTCTACCGACGATTCATAAAAAACTTCTCGGCTATTTTCAAGCCAATAACCGAGACATTACAAGGAAATCCTCAGAATTTTAAATAGGAGGTTGAACAGGACACGGCGTTCGAAGAGCTAAAGCACCGATTCACCACAGCCCCCATACTTCACCACTTTTTCCCTGAAAGAGAAACGGTGGTAGAAACGGACGCTCGCGATTTTGCACACGAATGCGTTCTTTCTCAATGCTTTGAGAAAAGATTACATCCAGTAGGTTTCTATTCCGGAAAATTAAACTCAGCGGAGCGCAACTACTAGATTCATGATAAAGAACTTCTTGCGATCCTGGAAGCTTTTGAAGAATGGAGACACTACTTAATCGGAACGGAGAAACCGATCACAGTCTTTACCGACCATCAGAACCAACAATACTTGCTCACCTCAAAAGTCTGGAGTGGCCGTCAAATTTGGTGGGCTCGGAAGTTGGTAGAATACAACTTTCGCATGGTATACCGACCAGGCACAAAGGGCGGAAAGCCTGATGCATTAAGCAGATGGCCGGAGTACCGTCCTGAGGAGGGAGCTACGCATCGCGAACAGAAAATTTAAAAAGAAGAAAATTTCTTGGTGTCGCTAGTAGCGTGGGTAGGGGATGAAAGAGATGACGGGGATGGAGATAAAGATTTGGATCTGGACCCTCTAAGAGGAGGAAAGAAACCCGTGATTAGGGTCAAGCGATTGAGCAAAAAGGCATACTTGCCAACAAAGGGCTCAAGAATGGCGGCAGGACATGACCTGTATGCCATAGAAGATGACATTGTCCCGAAATATGGACCAGCATTAATAACGACGGGTATCGCCGTGGGGCTACCCGAAGGAACTTACGGAAGAGTTGCTCCAAGAAGTGGATTAGCGGTCCGAAGCGGAATCTCTCCTGGCGCAGGAGTGATCGATGCTGATTACACCGGCGAACTCAAAGTTGAACTTTTCAACCATAAGGATGTGGACTGCCAAATAAGAATGGGCGATCGCATAGCTCAACTAGTGGTAGAAATGGTCAACACCTCAGACATGATGGAAGTCGACGACTTAGAAGAAACGGAACGAGGATCTACGGGATTCGGAAGCACCAATATAGTGACCAGATCCTTGATCGTCAAGGAACAGGAAGCTAGCATCAGCTACCTACAGGCATCGGCTAAAGACAAAGAACATTGGTACGACATTTCAGAAGTACCGGAAAAAGTTCTGATGTCAAATGCTATTATCCTGCAGAAAGGCATGAAGTAGTGCAATCCTGAATTCTTAAACGAAATACAGGCAGCTATCGAAACGGACGCCGTGTGGAGGCAACGAAAGGAACAGCTCATTAAGCTATGAGACGAGGGAAAGGATTTTCCCAAAGATTGGACCTTGACCGACGATCTACTATATTATAAGCAAAGACTATTTGTACCAGACGGTCAGGCGCTATATACCAAGATCGCAGAAGGATGTCACGATGCAAAAGTTGCAGGACATTTCAGACAAGAAAAAACTTTGGAAATAATCATGCGGGACTTCTATTGGAACGGACTTGCAGCATGGGTCAACGACTACGTGCGATCCTGCGATGAATGCCAATATAATAAGTCACCTAAACATGCCAAGTACGGGTTACTGCAACCGTTGCAAATACCCTGCGCAGCATGGGCATCTATCTCGGCGGACTTTATCACTCAACTACCAGAGTCACAAGGGTGTACTCAGATAATGGTAGTAGTTGATCGGTTTACAAAGATGGCACATTTCATCGGGCTACAGACCACTGCTACGGCCAAGGACGTCGCAAATGCATTCCTGCAAGAAGTATGGAGGCTGCACGGCCTGCCAACCGAAATTATCATGCACATGGACTCGAAGTTCGCAGGAGAATTTCGGGAATCCCTTTTCAAAGCACTGGAAATTAAGCGCAGAATGTCACCAGTATACCATCCTCAGACTAACGGACAAACCGAACTTACCAACCAAGTGCTGGAAGGTTACCTTAGAAGTTTTGTCAACTACGATCAGGACGACTGGTATCAGCTACTACCGCTAGCTGAACATGCCTATAACAACTCCGCAACCAATGCTCATGGGATGTCGTCATTCTACACGAATTACGGAATCCACCCACAGACAGAGTGGATGAAGGAGCCCGAAGCTCAAAATCCTGGAGCGACCCTATACGCGTACTGGATTAAGACGATACATGAACAAGCGAGGGGGTCACTAGAAAAAACAGGGGAAGGAATGTCCAATTATTATGACTGGCAAGCTCGACAACAGCCAGACTTCAATATCATGGACAAAGTAAGTTTAAACGCTAAAAGCATTCGCACCCGACGGAAATCAAAGAAGTTAAGTCCAAAGCTATACGGTTCTTTCCAAATCATGGAAAAAGGCGGATGAAGAGCATTTAAACACGACATATCTGATCGCTGGAACATTCATCCCATATTCCATGTTGCACTCTTGGAACCCTACTGCGAGTCAGTTCATGACAATCGCCAACAACCCCCCAGAGAACCGGAAGATATTGACGGCAATCTGCAATGGGAGGTTGAAAAAATCGCAAGAAGAGAGATTTGTTCTTACAGGAAACGAGTACGTGGCCGCTATCAAGAGAAGTGGGAACCGTGGTCCTTCGTTGAATGGCAAGGGTGTTCAGAAGATGAGAACAGAGGGGAGCCTGTCACGGGTATGGAAAATGCGGAGGAAGTTGTGGAAGGTTTTCATAATGAAAGTCCAGAGATGCCGTGAAGGGCAGAAGGAAGATAGGGAGGAAAAGGTTTTCCTACCATTGCCAAGTAAACGCGCGAGGTTTTTTACCCTGACCACACTGAGTCTTAAAATGTATTTAGAAGAAAAATATAAAATGGTTATAAAGGCATTCGAGGCGAAGCCTGGTAGGAGGGAGCTCATGTTAGGCATATGGAAATCCGAGACATGTGCACAAGACCCACGGTAGGGTAACTGCGCACAGACCCTCAATTTACAAGAGCCAACACCCCCCTGCGGCCCCCTTGTGGGGCCCGCAAGTCATTCGCGAGATTTCGTGAGTTGAGTCCCATAACTAAAAAGTCACAGCAATGAAGCCCACTTCATAACACCATATGCGTCGCCGCCGTCCGTCCGACCGCATGCTGTTCACAGGATATATGAGAGGGGACCTTTGGCGACATCTGGGAAGTGGAACGGAGGAAGTCCATAGGAGGCACATTGAGATAGTAGGCTGCAAAGTTAGGCTTCCTAACTATGGGTCGAAGGTGACGGGACGTTTTCGGCGAAATACTCCAAGTGGATATTCCAGTAGTGGAAGCTATTAGGGGTATACCGAATCCACCCATACCCTTCTGAGATCAGCTGTAGGTTGGTTGGTCCTAGTAATAGGACCCCTCTATGGAGGCTGGCGGACCAAGGGGAAGCATGCTCAGAATGGAAGACCTAGAAAAGTCGGAGACCCTTAAGACGCTGACACGTCAGGCTCAGACTTGCGATTGGCACTAGGTAAACCGGCATGAACTTGATCACTTCATGACCGAAGAGACTACTGGAACGATAGTCAACCAGACTAGAGTGATATAATAGTCTACGCGGACATCTAAGTTGAAGACCGCTGTTTGGTATAACAAATAGCGCAGTCATCTCACAGGAGGAATACTATTCCGAGTCCGCGAAAGGGTGTGATAAGTTACAGGGTCAAACGGTGTTCATACTTATAAGATTCGGGACGTTTCCGTATTAAAACCAGGTTGATACTTCGAAGGCGTAGTAGTTAGAAGTAGTCCGCGAACACTCAGACGCGGGATATAAATATCGAACTGCCTCCCGAGCTTTACAGACATCATCAAGGAACGGAGAAGAGATCTTATCAATATAATATTGTTCTACACTTTAAATCTTTACCTTACCTTACTTTATGGAGACGAGCCTTCCTCCACAGATTCTCCAATAAAGATTTCGGGCCTACATCCCTCAGTTATATACTTGAGTTTGGCGTCCGCCTAACCGACACTACTTGATCGTGACAGAAAAACCGCTTACAGTCTTTACCGACCATCAAAACCTACAAGACTTCGTCAGCTTGAAAGTCTGGAGTGGCCGCCAAATTCGATAGGCTCCAAAGCTAGTGGAATACAATTTTCGGATTGTATACCGACCAGGCACGAAGGGCAGAAAGCCTGATGCATTAAGCAGACGGCCGGAGTACCGTCCTGAGGAGGGAGCTACATATCGTGAACAAAAAACTTTGAAAGAAGAAAGTTTCTTGGTGTTACTGGTAGCAAGGGTAGGCGATGAAGGAGCGGACTGGGATAGAGATAAGGATTTTGATTCGGAACCTCGTAGAGGTGGAAAGAATGCCGTAATTAGGGTCAAGAGATTGAGCAAAAAGGCATACTTGCCAACAAAGGGCTCAAGAATGGCGACAGGACATGACCTATACGCCATAGAGGATGACAATGTCACGAAATATGGACAAGCATTGATAAGAACGTGTATAGCTGTGGGGCTACTCCAAGGAACTTATGGAAGAATTGCCCCAAGAAGTAGATTAGCGGTCTGAAACGGAATCTGCACTGGCACCGGAGTAATCGATGCTGATTACACTGGCGAACTCAAAGTCGTACTTTTCAACTATAAGGATGTGGACTGCCAGATAAGAATGTGTAATCGCGTAGCCCAGTTGGTGGTGGAAAAGGTCAGCACCTCAGATATGATGGAAGTAGCCGACTGGAAAGACACGGAACCAGGAACCGCGGGATTTGGAAGCACCAATATAGCAACAAGATCCTTGATCGTGAAGGAACAGGAACCAAGCATCAGCTACCTGCAGGCATCAGCCAAAGACCATGAACACTGGTACAACATTTCAGAAGTACCAGAGAAAGTTCTAAGGTCAAATGCGATAATCCTGCAAAAAGGTATGAAGCAGTTCAACCCTGAATTCTTAAGCGAGATACAGGCAGCTATCGTGACCGATGCAGTTTGGAGGAAATGGAGGGAAGTACCCATTAGGTTATGAGACGAAGGAAAGGATTTTCCCAAAGACTGGACCTTAACCGATGATCTACTATATTATAAGCAAAGACTATTTGTACCAGATAGTCAGGTACTATATACCAAGATCGCAGAAGGATGTCATGATGCAAAGGTTGCAGGACATTTTGGAGAAGAAAAGACTTTAGAAATAATCATGAGTGACTTCTACTGGAAAGGACTTGCGGCATGGGTCAACGACTATGTACGATCCTGCGATGAATCCCAACATAATAAATGGCCTAGACACGCCAAGTACAGATTATTGCAACCACTGCAAATACCCTACGCAGCATGGGCGTCCATCGCAGTGGACTTCATTACACAACTACCAGAGTCACAAGGATGCACTCAGATAATGGTAATAGTCGATCGATTCATGAAGATGGCATGTTTCATCGTACTACAGATAACGGCGACAGCAAAGGATATCGCAAGCGCATTCCTGAAGAAAGTATAGAGGTTGCATCGTCTACCAACCGAAATCGTCTTGGACATGGACTCAAAGTTCGCAGGAGAATTGCGGGAATCTCTTTGCAAAGGGCTGGAAATCAAGCGAAGGATGTCAACGGCATACCACCCTCAAACTGACGGACAAACCGAACCAACCAACCAAGTGCTGGAAGGTTATCTTGAAGTTTTGTCAACTATGATCAGGATGACTGGTATCAGCTATTACCTTTAGCTGAACATGGCTATAACAACTCCACAACCAATGCTCATGGGATGTCTCCATTATAGGCAAACGACAGTTGCCATCTACAGACAGAGTGGATGGAGGAGCACGAAGTTCAAAATCCAGGAGCAACACTCTATGCGAACTGGAGTAAGATGATACATGAACAAGCGAGGGGGTTACTAGAAAAGACACAGCAAGAAATGTAAAAATATTATGACCGGAAAGCTCGACAACATCCGGACTTCAAGATCGGGAACAAAGTAATATTAAACGCAAAAAACATTCGAACCCGACGGAAATCAAAGGAGCTAAGTCCAAAGCTATACTGTCCTTTCTAAAGCATGCAGAAGCGTAGATTGCGAGCCTTCAAGTTCAACATATCGGATCGATAGAATATTCATCCCGTATTCCATGTCACTCTGTTGGAACCCTACTGCGAGTCAGTTCATGAAAATCGTCAACAAGCCCATAGAGAACTGGAGGAGATCGACGGCGATCTGCAATGGGAGGTTGAAAAAATAGTAAGAAGCAAAATTCATTCTTACAGGAAACGAGTACATGTCCACTACCAAGAGAAGCGCGAACTGTGGTACTTCATTAAATGGCAAGGGTGTTCAGAAGATGAGAACACATGAGAGCCTGCTACAGGTATGGAAAACGTGGGAGACATTGTAGGGAATTTTCATTATGAAAATCCGAACATGCCAGGAAGGGCAGAAGTAAGATAGTGAGGAAGAGGTTTTCCTACCGTGGCCAAGTAAACGTGGGAGGTTTTTCAGCCTGACCATACTGCGTTGTAACATGTACTTAGAAGAAATTTATAAAAGGTTATAAAGGCATTCGAGGCGAAGCCTGGTAGGAAGAAGCTCATGTTAGGCATATGTAAATCCAAGACATGTGCACAGACCCACG
The DNA here is from genome assembly GCA_014065205.1 of Tuber brumale. Lineage (NCBI taxonomy): Eukaryota > Fungi > Ascomycota > Pezizomycetes > Pezizales > Tuberaceae > Tuber > Tuber brumale. The sequence goes on along the minus strand of JACCEG010000118.1, from coordinate 389,128 downwards.
GTAGGGTAACTGCACACAGAACCTCGATTTACCGGAGTGCCAACACCCCCCGGTGGCCCCCTTGTGGGGCCCGCAAGTCATTAGCGAGATTGCGAGAGTTGCGTCCCATAACTAAAATGTCACAGCAATGAAGCCTACTTCATAACACTGTATACGTCGCCGCCGTCAGTCCAACCGCATACAGTTCGCAGGATATATGAGAGGAGACATTTGGCGACATCCGGGAAGTAGAAACGGATGAAATCCGCTGCAGGCAAATTGAGATAGTAGGCTTCAAAGCTAGGCTTCTTAAACTATAGGCCGAAGGTGACGGGACATTTTTGGCGAAATACTCCAAGAGGATATCCCAATAGCAGGGGCTATTAGGGGTATACAGAATCCACTCATACCCTTCTGAGATCAGCTGTAAGTTGGTTAGTCCTGATAATAGGACCCCTCTACGGAGGCTGGTGGACAAAGGGGAAGCATGCTCAGAATGGAAGACCTAGATAAGTCAGAGTCACTTTAAACGTTGACAGGTCGGGCTCGGACTTGCGATTGGCCCTAGGTGGCCCAGCATGAACTTGATCACTTCATGACCGAAAAGACTACTGGAACAATAGTCAACCAAACTAGAGTAATATAATAGTCTATGCGGATATTTAAGTTGGAGGCCGCTGTTTGGCATAACAAACAGCGCAGTCATCTCAACAGAGGAATACTATTCCGGGTCCGCGAAAGGGCGTGATAAGTTTTATGGTCAAACGGTATTCGCACCCATAAGATTCTGGACGTTTGCGTATTAAAACTAGTGTGTTACTTCAGGGGCATTGTAGTTAGAAGTAGTCCGCGAACACTCAGATGTGGGATATAAATATCGAAGTCCCTCCCGAGCTTTACAGACATCATCAAGCAATGGAGAAGAAATCTTATCAATATAAAATTGTTTACGCTATAAATCTTTACCTTTCCTATTTTATTGAGACGAGCCTTCCTTCACAGATTCTCCAATCAAAGATTTTGGCCTATCTCCCTCAGTGATATACTTGAGTTTGGCGTCCACCTAACAGCAGCAACAATTAGTTCAAGACTGATAAAAATGGAACCTCATCACGCAAGATCTGCTATTGTAAAGCCTAAACTAGTAGGCAGAGCCACTGCTGTCCAGCAACCAGCCCGAACAAATAAGATCTGGGAACCGATCGACGACACAGAACTGACCAAGGTCAGTTCATTGGCACCAACGGCGATGGTGTTTGAATATTCATTGTCCATATGGAGCTGGAATCGAAATAGGAACCCCTTTTGGCTTGAATGTATTGGGTACCGACTATGACAGGGATCGGGTATTGGGTGTGCAACTACAGGCGTTGAAACTCAAAATGATCAAACTGGAGCAATGCAAGTCTCTCCTTTCTAGATCAAAGCAAGTAGACTCTAATTGAAGGGACTCCACAAGGAGCGTACAAGCTCGCATGCAAGGAATCAATATATGAAGAGTCTTGATCGAAAGAGAAGATAGTTGATAAGCCCACATAGCTGGGGAGCCAATAGTACGGAGTTCCTCAAGTCACCTGGTGGCTGCCTACTACCCATGTGCAAGCAAGTTACTATACCAAAGAAGCTGTGAGATAGCAATGCAAGATCTACCTGATAACAATACACGACAGCAGGACAACCGAAACAGGCTGTTCCACCTATCACACAAGTCTGAGTCGTATTATATGTATGTACTTTCTTGCCTTCTGGGCAGAGTATGGGGTAGAGATATACTGCTTGGGTTTGCAAAGTGCCTCTACGGTAGCTGGATGAATAACCAAAACCCTAAGGGAAAGGATCGGTGATCGCATGAACCGTACACCAGGGGAGTAAAATGGCTGAATGCTGCCTGAAAATCAGCTATGAGCCTAGGTCTGGCATGTTGGGAGATGGCATCTAGCCTGAAAACTTGTCACGTGCAATTGTGTATTGGTGAAATGCTGCTTAGTACATAGGCCCAGATTGTTAGAGCTAAAGAGTTACTAGTTTGTCTGAGGAGACCTCAATGGTCGAAACTATGCGGACATAGTAAAAAACACCTTGTTACCTACACCCAATACCTACTATTCCTGAATGCAAGAACCAAGAAAGTCCTATCCCTGCTAAACATGGGGAATTAGGCGCTCCGAAACCAACAAGATACAACTGTTCACCGGGGATTACTTACCTCTATATATTCGATAAGTGATACAAAGTTAAAGTCTTGTTAGACTCACAATCCAACATGTTCCTTATCAATAAGGACCTAGTTGAAGACCTTTGCATTCCTCTTATTGAATGTAACAATGCAGTTAATACCTTAGACTTTGATGGATCATCAGCCCCCTCAGGAGGGAAGTGTTATACCCTACCTATAAAATTAGAAATTGGAAAAAACCAACATATTTCTGTAGTGTCATGTGAAGTGGCTAAAGCAGGTCATTATGGAATTATAATTCTATTTGGTTGGTAGCATCATGAACACCCATTGTCTCACATAGAATATGCAGAAAATTAGACCTTCTCCACAAAAAGTTTTGAAAACTGTATGGAAGAAGATGAAGGACTAGCTGATATATTTGAATATGACAAATCAGTGGCTTGGGACCCGAATGCCTGTCATACCGCAAGAATTGGAACTAATGAAGATATGGTGAAACTGGAATTATTACTGAAAGAATAGTGGTATTATAAACATTTGTTCAAAGCCCAGACAAATATACGATCACACAATCAACTTGATTCCCGGATCACCTCCCTCCTAGTGACCGATATATCTACCATCCGAAAAACAGTTGAAGGCATCAAGAGAATACTTGGAAACCATGATTAAGCAGGGAAAGACTAAGCTAAGTCAATCTCCTGTAGGAGCACCTATATTATTTGTATCCAAACCTAATGGAAGGCTCCACCTGGTTGTGGATTACCGAAATTTAAGTAAGATTACCATCCTCAACAAACATCCCCTTCCACTTATGTCCGAACTCTGAGACTGAGTAGCCGGCACCAATATCTTCACCAAGTTAGACCTTAAAGACAGTTACCACTTGATCAGGATTAAGGAAGGAGATGAATGGAAAACAGCTTTCCAGACGAGATATGGGCACTAAGAATATAAGGTTATGCCATTTGGATTGGTCAATACTGTAGCAACTTCCCAAGATATGATGAACCAAACATTGAAAGAATACTTGGATGTGCGAGTTGTATGTTATCTTGACTATATCCTAATATATTCCGAGGATAAAAAAGAACACATCAAAGCTGTCCAGACAGTTTTACAAAGTCTATCAGACTTTCAATATTAGTGGTATCGCTAAAGGAATCGACTTTCCACAGTTTGAAGGGAGAATTCCTCGGTTATATCGTGGCAGTTGATGAGGTATCTCTGAGCACCCACAAGGTGGAATCCATAATGGTTTGGAAAGCATGTAAGTCAGTTGGAGATGTGAAAGCTTTTATTGGATTCGCTAACTTCTGCTGACAGTTCCTTAAAAACTTCTCTGCTATTTGAATACCCATAGCTATGACATTATAAGCAAATCCCAAGAATTTCATATCTGGAGTTGAACGGGATAAAATGCTCACAGAATTAAAATACTGATTCACCACAGCTCCCATACTCCACCATGTCTTCCCAGAAAGAGAAACCATGGTAGAAACTGATGCTAGTGATTTCGTACTCCGTTGTATCTTTTCTTAATACTTTGAGCAAAAACTACATCCAGTAGCATTCTATTCACGAAAATTACACTCAGTAGAGAAGAATTATGAAATTCGTGATAAAGAACTTCTTTCAATCCTAGAAGCATTTAAAGAATGGAGACACTGCTTGAGCGGGACAGAAAAACCAATCCTAGTCCTTACAGACCATCAGAACCTACAATACTTTCTCACCTTGAAAGGCTGGACTGGGCATCAAATTCAATGGGCTAAGAAGTTAGTGGAATACAATTTTCGTATTGAATGCCAACCAGGCATGAAGGGCAGAAAGCCTGATGCATTAAGCAGAGGGCCAGTGTACCATATTGAGGAGAGAGCTACATATTGCGAACAGAAAGTTTTGAATGCGGAATTTTTCTTGGTATCTCTAGTAGTGAGGGTAGGCAATGAAAGAGAAGACTGGGATAGAGATAAGGATTTGGATCTGAAACCTTAAACAGGTGGAAATGCACCTATGAGTAGGGTCAAAAGATTGAGCAAAAAGCCATACTTGCCAATGAAGAGTACAAGAATGGCGGCAGGACAAGACCTGTATGCTATTGAGGATAATATTATCCCGAAATATGGACAAGCATTAATAAGGATAGGTATAGCAGTAGGGCTGCCTGAAGAAACTTATAGAAGAGTTGCTCGAAGAAGCGGATTAGCAGTGCGAAGCGGAATCTCCACCAGAGCTGGAGTAATCAATGCCGATTACAGTGCTTAACTCAAAGTCATACTTTTTAACCATGAAGATATGGACTACCAGACAAGAATCGGTGATCACATAGTCTCACTGGTAGTGGAAACCTTCATACTTCTGACAGGATCAAAGTAGATGACTTGGAAGAGACAGAACAAGGAATCACAGGATTTAGAAGTACCAATATAGCAAGAAGATCCTTGATCGTAAAAGAACAGCAACCTAGCATCAGCTACCTGCAGGCATCGGCTAAAGACAACAAACATTGGTACGACCTTTCAGAAGTACTAGAGAAGGTTCTAATATCAAATGCTATTATCTTACAAAAGGGTATAAAGTAGTTTAATCCAGAATTCTTAAGTGTGATACAGGCAGCTATTAGAATGGATGCAGCTTGGAGACAAGAGAGGAAAGAACCCATTGGGCTACAAGATAAAGGAAAGGATTTCCACAAGGATTAGACCTTAACTGACAATCTACTATACTATAGGCAAGGACTGTTTTTACGAAAGAGTCAGACCCTATATACCAAGATCCCAGATGGAAGTCATGAAAAAAATATTGAAGGATATTTTGGACAAGAAAAAACCTAGGAAATCATTATGCGAGACTTCTACTAGAAAGGACTAACAGAATGGGTCAATGACTATGTTCGATCCCATGGTGAATGCCAAGATAACAAATTGCCTAGACACTCTAAGTATGGATTATTGTAACCATTGTAAATACTCTATACAGCATGGGCATCAATCTCAGTGGACTTCATGACAGAGCTGCGGAAGTCGCAAGGAAGCACTCAAATAATAGGAGTAGTTGATCGGTTCACAAAGATGGCACATTTCAATGTACTTCAGACCTTGGCAAGGACCAAGGATATTGCGAAGGCATTCCTGAGAAAAGTATGGAGGCTGCACGGCCTGCCAGCCGAAAGCATCGCGGATACGGACTCAAAGTTTACAGGAGAATTCTGGGAATCCCTTTGCGAGGCACTGGAAATTAAGCGAAAAATGTCAATGGTGTACTATACCTAAACTGGTGGACAAACCAAACATACAAACCAAGTGCTGGAACGATACCTGCAAAGTTTTATCAACTATGATCAGGACGATTAGTATCAGCAACTACCACTAGCTGATCATGCCTATAACAACTCCACAAGTAATGCTTATGGGATGTCAGCATTCTATGCAAAATATGCATTCCATCTACAGACCGAGTAGATGAATAAGCAAGAAGCTCAAAATCTATGAGCGACACTCTATGCGAACTGGATTAAGACGATACATGAACAAGCAAGAGTGTCACAAGAAAAGACACAGGAAGGAATGTCACAATATTATGACAAAAAAGGTCAACAACGGCTGGACTACAAGATCGGAGACTAAGTAAGGTTAAATACAAAGATCTTCTACGTACGACAGATATCAAAGAAGCTAAGCCTGAACCTATACAGTTCTTTCTAAATTATGCAGAAGTACAGACCGCGAGCCTTTAAGCTCAACATATCCAATCGATGGAACATTCACCCTTTATTTCATGTCGCACTATTTCAACCCTATTGCGAATCAGTTCATGATAATGGCCAGTAATCCCCTTGAGAACTGGAGGACATTGATGGCGATCTACAATGGGTGGTTGAAAAATAAGGAAGAAGTAAGATTCCCTCTTACAGAAAACAGGTATGCGGTGTTAGGCGGATGCCAAACTCAAGTATATAACTGAGGGACGTAGGCCTGAAATCTTTATTGGAGAATCTGTCGAGGAAGGCTCATCTCAATAAAGTAAGATAAGGTAAAGATTTAAAGCGTAAAACAATATTATATTGATAAGATCTCTTCTCCGTTGCTTGATGATGTCTGTAAGCTCAGGAGGCACTGCGATATTTATATCCCGCGTCTGAGTGTTCGCGGACTACTTCTAACTACTATGCCTCCGAAGTACCACTCTGGTTTAAATACGCAAACGTCCAGAATCTTATAAGTGCAAACACCGTTTGACCCAGAAACTTATCACACCCTTTCACGGACTCGGAATAGTATTCCTCCATTGAGATGACTGCGCTATTTGTTATACCAAACAGCCGCCTCCAACTTAGATGTCCGCATAGACTTTTATATGACTTTTAGTCTTGTTGACTATCGTCCCAATCGTCTCTTCGGTCATGAAGTGATCAGGTTCATGCCGCGCCACCTAGTGCCAATCGCAAGTCCGAGCCCGACATGTCAGCGTCTTA
>JACCEG010000118.1:355017-382460 GCA_014065205.1 Tuber brumale | reverse complement strand
TTCTGAGCGTGCTTCCCCTTGGTCCGCCGGCCTCCATAGAGGGGTCCTATTACTAGGACCAACCAACCTACAGCTGATCTCAGAAGGGTATGGGTGGATTCGGTATACCCCTAATAGCTTCCACTACGGGGATATCCTCTTAGAGTATTTTGCCGAGAACGTCCCGTCACTTTCGGCCTGTAGTTAGGATCCCTAGCTTTGAAGCCTACTATCTCAATACGCCTCTGACGGATTCCCTCCGTTCCACTTCCCAGATGTCGCCAAAGGTCCCCTCTCATATATCCTTCGAATAGCATACGGTCGGACAGACGGCGGCGATGTATATGGTGTTTTGAAGTGGGCTTCATTGATGTGACATTTTAGTTATGGGACGCAACTCTCGAAATCTCACTAATGACATGCGGGCCCCATAAGGGGGCCAGAGGGGGGTGTTGGCTTCGGTAAATCGAGGGTCTGTGTACGGTTACTCTACCGTGGGGTCTGGGCACATGTCTCGGATTTCCATATGCCTATCATGCGGCCACTATCACAAGAAGCAGGAACTGTGGTGCTTTGTCAAATGGCAAGGGTGTTCAGAAGATGAGAACACATGGGAGCCAGCTACCGGTATGGGAAACATAGGAGAAATTGTGGAGAATTTTCATAATAAAAATCCGTACAGGCCAGGAAGGGTAGAAGTAAGATAGTGAGGAAAAGGTTTTCCTGCTGTGACCAAGCAAACACGGTATGTTTTTTACCCTGACCACAATGAGTCTTAACATGTATTTTGAAAAATGTAAAAAGTTATAAAGGCATTCAAGGCAAAGCCTGGAAGGAGGGAGCTCATGTTAGGCATATGGAAATCTAAGACAAGAAATGTGCACAGACCCACGGTAGGGTAACTGTGCACAGACCCTTGATTTTCTGGAGTGCTATCACCCTACTCCGGCCCCGTTAAGTGGCTTGTATATCATTAGCGAGATTTCGAGAGTTGCATCCCATAACTAAAATGTCACATCAATGAAGCCCACTTCATAACACCATATACATCGCTACTGTCTGTCCAACCGCATGCTGTGCACGGGATATATGAGAGGGGACCTTTTGCAACATCCGAGAAGTGGAACAGAAGCATCCCGTCGCAGGCACCTTGAGATAGTAGGCTTCAAAGTTAGGCTTCCTTAACTAGGGACCGCTAGTAACAGGGCATTTTCGGCGAAACACTCCAAGAGGATGTCCCAGTAGTAGAGGCTATTAAGGACATACTGGATCCACCAATACCCTTCTGAAATCAGCTATAGGTTGGTTGGTTCTAGTAATAGGATCCTGCTACGGAGGTCAGTGGACCAAGGGGAAGCATGCTCTGAAAGGAAGATCTAGATAGGTCAGAGACCCTTAAGATGTTGATACATTGGGCTCACACTTGCGATTGCCACTAGGCTGCCCGGTATGAAATTGTTCACTTCATGACCGAAGAGACTACTGGAACAATATTCAATCGAGACTAAAGTAATATAATAGTCTATGTGGATAACTAAGTTGAAGGCCGCTATTTGGTATAACAAATAGTGCAGTCATCTCAACAGAGGAATACTATTCCATAACTATTAAAGGGTGTAATAAGTTTCAGGGTCATAAGGTATTCGCACTTGTAAGATTCTGGATCTTTGCATATTAAAACCAGAGTGGTACCTCGTGGGTATAGTAGTTAGATGTAGTTTGCAAACACTCAGACGCGGGATATAAATATCGAAGTGCCTCCTGAGCTTTTCAGACATCCTCGTGCGATGGAGAAGAGCTCTTATCAATATAAAATTGTTTACCTCAGAAATCTTTACCTTACCTATTTTATTCAGATGCGCCTTCCTCAACAGATTCTCTAAACAAAGATTTTAGCCTACATCCCTCAGTTATACTAGAGATCGGCACCCACCTGACAACACCTACCAAACGGGTGGGAGAAATGCTTATATATCAGTGGCAATGGTCAGTTCAGGACCAATAATAATGGGAATTCAACGTGCAAGATCCACTATTATAAAAGCCTAAATTAGTATGCACAGTCACTACCATCCAGCAACCATCAAGACCCAATTGGATCTGAGAACTGGCGGATAACAAGGAACTGGCCTAGGTCAATTCACACGTACCAATAGTGACAGCGTTTAAGTAGTCAATATTTATATAGAGCTGGAATCAAAACAGGAACCCCCTTTTGCTGAGGTATATTAGGTACTGACTATGATGAGAATTGGGTAGTCCATGTGCAACTGTAGGAATCGAAACTTAAAGTGATCAAAATGGCATGTAGCAAGTCGATCCTTTCAAGATCAAAGCAAGTAGGCTGCAAGTGAAAGAACCCTATGAGAGACTTGTGAGCTCGAACCCAAGGAATCAATATTTAGAGAGTCTTGACCGAAAGAGAAGATAGTTAACCTGTCCACATAAGCTGAGAGCCAACAGTACGACGTTCCTCGAGTCATCTGGTGGCCACTCTCTACTCGTGGGCAAGCAAGTTACTATACTGAAAAAGTTGGAATATAGCAATACAAGATCTACTAGATAATAATACCAACAGGAAAACAACCAATGTGGGCTATTCCACCTACCACACAAGTCTGAATTGTATTATATATATGTACTGTCTTGTCTTGTACCCAAAGTGTGGGGCAGGAATGTACCCCTTTGGTGTACAAGGCCCCTCTGCGGCAGCTGGATGGATAACCGAAACCCTAAAGGAAACGATGGGTGAAAACAGGGACCCCATGATCATGGAGTAAAATGGGTAATAACCACCTGAAGATCTACTATGAGCCTATATCTGGCGAGTTGGGAGAAGGTATCCAGCCTGAAAAGTGATCATGTACAATTGCATATTGATGAAATGCCACTTACTATGTAGACTCATATTGTTAGAGCTAATAAAGTTACTAGTTTGTCTGAAGAGGCCTTAATGGTCGAAACTACATGGGCCTGGTAACGAACATCTTGTTACCCACACCTAACAATAATGATACCTAAATGCAAGAACCAAGAAAAACTAATCTATGCTAAGAGGATGGAATTAGATACTCCAAAACCAAAACAATACAACTGTCCAGAGGGGATCACTTACCTCCATATACACAATAAGCTATATCAAGTTAAAGTCTCGTTAGACTTGGGATTCAATGAGTTCCTTATCAATAAGGACCTAGTTGACGACTTTCGTGTTCCTAGAGTTCAACTCAACAATTCAGTTGATATCTTAGACTTTGATGGATCATCAGCCGCCTCAAGCAGGAAGTGTTATACTCTACCTATACAGTTGGAAATATGACAGAACCCCCACATTTCTAAAGTGTTGTGCATAGTGGCTAGAGTTGGTCATTATGGAATGATAATTCCTTTTGGTTGATGGCATCATAAACACCCAGTATCACACATAGAAGATGCCAAAAATTGGATGTTCACCACAAAAGAGTGCGAAAACTGTGTGGAAGAAGGCGAAGGGATAGCAGATATGTTCGAATATGACAAATCAGTTGCTTGCGACCTGAATGCTAGTCGTATCGGAGGCAGCAAAACTATCGAATATATTGTGGAACTCGAATCGTTACTAATGGAATAGTTGCATTGCAAACCTTAGTTTCAAGTCCAGATGGCAGAAGAACTTGCTCTTAGAGGATCCGTTGACCACAAGATTAAATTGGTCTCAGGATTGACACCTCCTTGGAGGCCGATATATCCATAATCAGTAAAACAACTTAAGGCTTTAAGAGAATACTTGGAAACCATGATCAAGCAGGGAAAAATTACCCAAAGCCAATTCCTAGTAGGAGCAACCATATTATTCCTACCCAAACCCAATAGTAGATATCATCTAGTTGTAGATTACCAATATCTAAATAAGATTACCATCTTCAACAAGGATCGTCTTCCATCAATGTCCGAAATTCGCGAACGCGTAACTGGCACCAAGATTTTCACCAAGTTTGACATTAAGGATGGCCACCACTTGATTAAAATTAAGGAAGAAGATGAATAGAATACAGCTTTCTGGAAGAGAGATGAGCACTATGAATATAAGGTTGTGCCATTTGGATTAGTTAACACTCTACAAACTTTACCAAATATGATGAACAAAGTACCTAAGGAATACTTAGATGTGAGAATTATTTGTTACTGTGACAACATCTTTATATATTCAGAGGACAAAAAGTAACACATTGAAGGTGTCAAACGGGTTTTACAAAGTATATCTGACTTTCAATTAGCAGTATCACTAAAAAGGTCAACGTTCCAAGCCAAAGAAGTAGAATTCTCAAGCTACATTGTGGTGGTCGATAGGTTGTCCATGAGCACCCGCAAGGTGGAATCCATAATGGTTTAGAAGCTACCTAAGTCGGTTAGAGATATCCAAGTTATTATTTGATTTGCTAACTTCTATCGAGGATCTATAAACAACTTCTCAGCTATTTGTAAGCCAATAACCGTGACATTACTGGGAAATCTAAAGAATTTTAAATGAGGAGTTGAGCAGAATATGGCTTTGGAAGAACTAAAGCACAAATTCACTACAGCCCTCATACTCCACCACTTTTTTCACAGAAAGATAAACAGTAGTAGAAACCGATGGTCACGATTTTATACTTGATTTTATACTTTCTCAATACTTTGAGAAAAATTAACATCCTGTAGGGTTCTGTTCATGAAAGTTAAACTCAGGGGAGTACAATTACGAGATTCATGAAAAGGAACTTCTCGCAATCTACAAAGCATTCAAGGAATGGAGACACTACTTGATCAGAACTGCAAAACTGATTACAATCTTTCTCAACCATCTAAACTTACAATACTTCATCGCCTCAAAAGACAGGAGTGCCCAGAAGATTTGATAGACTCAGAAGTTAGTGCAATAGAATTTTTGCATTGTATACCAACCAGGCACAAAGGGTGGAAAGCTTCATATATTAAGTAGACAGTCTGAGTACTGTACTGAGAAGGGAGCTATGCATCGCGAACAGAAAACTTTGAAACCTGAAAGTTTCTTGGTATTACTAGTAGAGAGGGTAGGGAATGAAGGAGAAAACTGGGATGGGGAAAGGGATTTGGATTTGAAACCTTGAAAAGGTGGAAAGAAAGCTGTAATTTGGGTTACTAGAGACAGCAAAATGGCATACTTGCCAATAAAGGACTCAAGAATGGGGGCAGGACATGATCTGTATGCCATAGAGGATGACATTGTCCCAAAATATAGACAAGTATTTATAAGGACAAGGAATAGCTGTAGTACTACCACAAGGAACTTACAGAAGAATTACCCCAAGAAGCAGGCTAGCAGTACAAAGGAAAATCTCCACTGGAGTAGGAGTAATCGATGCCAATTATACCAGTGAACTCAATGTCTTACTATTCAACTATAAGAATATGGTCTGCCAGATAAGAATGAGTGATGGCATAGCTCAACTGGTGATAGAAAAAATCAATACCAAAGATATGATAGAGCTAGATGACTTAGAAGAAACAAAATGCAAGACTGAAAGATTTGGAAGCTCCAATATAGTAACAAGATCCTTGATCATCAAAGAACAGGAACCTAGCATCAGTTATCTGCCAGCATCGGCTAAAGACAATAATCACTGGTACAACATTTTGGTAGTGCCAGAAAAGGTTCTAATATCAAATGCCATTATCCTACAAAAAGGTTATTAAGTAGTTTAATCCTGAATTCTTAGACAAGATACAGGCAGCTATCGAGATTGACATGCCTTAGAGGCAATAGAGGGAAGAACTCCTTAGACTACAAGATGAAGGAAAAGATTTCTCCAAGGATTAGACCTTAACCGACAATCTACTATATTATAAGCAAAGACAATTTCAGCCAAATAGTGAAACACTATACACTAAGATCGTGAAATGATGATACGATGCAAAAGTTGCCAAACATTTCAGACCCGAGAAAACCTTAGAAATCATTATGCGAAACTTCTAATGGAAAGGACTTGAGGAATGGGTCAATAACTATGTATAATCTGGCAGTGAATGCTAATATAACAAATAGCCTAAACATGCTAAGTACGGGTTATTGCAATCACTGCAAGTACCCAACGCAGCATGGGTGTCCATCTCAGTAGAATTTATCACACAACTATCAGGATCGCAAGGATGTACTCAGATAATCATAGAGGTTGATTGATTCACAATGATAGCATATTTCGTCAGACTACAGATATCGGCTACTGCTAAAGATGTCACAAACACATTCGCAAAAGAAGTCTTAAGGCTGCATGGCCTGCCAACCGAAATCGTCTGTGATATGCACTCAAAGTTCATAGGGGAATTCCAGGAATCCCTTTGCAAAGTGCTGGAAATTAAGCAAAGAATGTCAACCACAAACTGCCCTCAAACTGATGGACAAACAGAATGTACCAACCAAGTGCTGGAAGGATACCTTTGAAGTTTTGTCAACTATGATTAGGAGAACTGGTATCAGCTACTACTATTAGCGAAATAAGCCTATAACAATTGGGCTACCAACGCTCACAGAATATTACCATTTTATGCAAACTACAGATTCCATTCACAAACACACTAGATGAAGCAGCGTGAAACTCAAAATCCAGGAGCAATACTCTATGCAAACTGGATTAAGGTGATACATGAACAAGCAAGAAGGTTACTCCAAAAGACATGGAAAGGAATGTAGAAGTATTGTGACCGAAAAGCTACACTACAGCCAGACTTTGAGATTGGGGACAAAGTAATATTAAATGCAAAAAATATTAGCATCTAATAAAAATCAAAGAAGCTCAGCCCGAAGCTTCACAGTTCATTCCAAATCTTGGAAAAAGTGTAGATCATGAGCCTTCAAGCTCAACATATCTGATCGGTAGAACATTCAATCTGCATTCCATGTTCCCTTACTGGAACCGTACCGTGAATCAATCTATGAAGATCATCAACAGCCACTTAGAGAACCAGAAGATATTGATGGCAATCTAAAATGGGAGGTTGTAAAAAATTAGTAAGAAGTGAGATACATTCTTACAAAAAACGAGTATGCGGCCACTATCAAGAAAAGTGGGAACTGTGGTACTTCGTCCAATGGCAAGGGTGTTCAGAAGGTGACAACACATAGGAGCCCGCCACCGGTATGGGAAATGTGGAGGAAGTTATGGAAGATTTTCGTAATGAAAATCCGGACATGCTAAGTAGGGCAGAAGTAAGAGAGTGAGGAAAGGGTCTTCCTACCAGGCCAAGTAAACGTGGAAGGTTTTTTACCCTGACCACAATAGTTCTTAAAATGCATTTAGAGAAATATAAAAGTTATAGAGGTATTCCAAGCGAAACCTGATAGGAGCGAGCTCATGTTAGGCATATGGAAATCTGAGACATAGTGCACACACCTCACTATAAGGTAATGGCGTACAGACCATTGATTTACCCAAGTCAACCCCCTCCTCCAGCCCCCTTATGGGGCCCTCACCTCATCAGCGAGATCTTGGAAGTTAAGTACTATAATTAAATTGTCACATCAATAAAGCCCACAATATAATACTACATACGTCATCACCGTCTGTTCAACCATATGCTGTTAGCAGGATATATGAGAGGGGACCTTTGACAACATTTGGGAAGTGGAAAGGATGATATCCGATACAGGCACATTGAGATAATAGGCTTCAAGGTTAGGCTTCCTAACATATAGGCCAAAGGTGACAGGACATTTTCAGCAAAATACTTCCAGATATTGTCCAAGTAGTGAAGGCTATTAAAGATATACTGAATCCACCCATACCATTCTGAAATCAGCTGTAGGTTGGTTGGTCCTAGTAATAGGACCCCTCTGCAGAGGCAGTCAGATTAAGGGGAAGCATGCTCAGACAGGAAGACTTAGATAAGCCAAAGACTCTCAAGACGTTAACATATTGGGCTTGGACTTGCAATTGGCACTAGGTAGCCCAGCATCAGACTGATCACTTCATGCCCGACGAGACTACTAGAATAATAGTCAACAAGACTAAAGTAATGTAAGTAGTCTATGCAGAGAACTAAGTTGAAGACCATTATTTGGTATAATAAATAGCGCAGTCATTTCAACAGAGGAATACTATTCTGTAACCGTAAAAGGATGTGAGAAGTTTCAGGGTCAAACAGTGTTCGTACTTATAAGATTCTGAACATTAGCATATTAAAACCAGAGTGGCACTTCAGAGGCATAGTAGTTTGAAGTAGTCCACGAAAACTCAGATATGGGATATAAATATCAAAGTGCCTCCCAAGCTTTACAGACATCATCAAGCAATGGAGAAGAGATCTTTTTAATATAAAATTATTTTATGCTTTAAATCTTTACCTTACCTATTTATCGCGAGCAGCTTTCCTTGACAGATTCTCTGATCAAAGATTTGGCCTATATCCCTTAGTTATACTAGAGTTTGGCATCTACCCAACACTCCTATAATTAACCCTTAATCCTATATACCAGTATTCTAAAATAACAATTCTTGTATAGCATTAGGTGCTTAAAAATCTACTTCATTTACCTTTTATTTCTCATTTTTCTGCCCACTTCCTTGTTGAGTTATTATAAATTGTTTGTCAAAAAACTGTTTTTCACTTTTTCTCCAAACAGCTTTGTTTACTATGTAAGCTATATTTGCTCCTAACTCAAAACAATAAAGCACTCAGTGTAATCAATTTTTTCTAAACTTCACTCACATAATATTATTATCTTATTTCTGTTAGAATCAGTTATCATCTTTGTAAGGTTTAGGTTTTTTTTTTTTAATATATTTGTCAGATAAGTATTATTACAAAATAGAAAATCATATTTTCAAGTAACAATTTCATGATTACTTAGAAAACTAAGTATGACTAATGTAATACTTCTTTATCATTCCTATCAAAACTCCAAGTTTTCAAATCCTTAAAGCAATATAAGAAAGAATATAATTGCAAAAAGAAAACCTGTTTCCTATGCTCCTTCATCTTCTCTTTCAGAAACAGGTTTTTTTTTTACAATTATGTTTGTAGTCGTGTATCTCTAATGATTTGAAATACAGCAAATTTCAGATCCCCTTTTTGAATAGCTGGACCCATACTCTCAATATTATCAAATCAGTCATTACTTTATATTGCATTAGAATGCCAAGACTGCAAATCCTAGACCAAAATATTGAACTTTTAAATCATATTTATCATTTCTTCTACTTGTTTATATGAAATAAAAAAACCAGTACTTTTATTCTGCTTTACTTGATCTCTATTTCTCCGGTTTTTTTTTACATTTTATCAGCCAGCATTCTGTAAGTTATACTGGTTTAAAACTACTACTAAATGAGGTACACACTTATTCATACTTGAACTATACAAGTTACTTAGTCAGTATTACAGTCGCCATTATCATGCATGAAAAATTGTCTCCCTTTTTGTAAGAAAACTTGTTTAGAGTTTTGTATTCCAGAACTATAATATTAACTTGAAAATTTACTACTTTCACCTCATAAAACTAGTCTAAAACAGATATGCAGTAAATTGGTTGTGATAGAATATAATTATTAAATAGACACAACTGTACAGATTAATAAAGTAGTTATCAGATTAATAATACTAATCTTTAAACTCTTTCTAAAATTTTACTAGTATTCTGATACAATAGCATATTACATAGTGTCATATATATTTTACCACCACTTAGGTCCTGTTTGACACATAAGAAAAATGTTATTTTATTAACTTTCATTATATTTTTCCTCCATAAAAACAAAAATAAAAATTGGGCCATACTTGTCATACGCAAAAAAAAAACATTAACTCTTTTACATTCGAGCTCTGTTTGCCGAGCCATTATAAAACAAAAAGTCTTTCTCAATAACTTGATTTTTATATAAATTCTACTTCCTTTAACCACTAGTAAAGACTAAAAAGCATAATATTATATAGACTGCAGTTACTATTCTAATCATAGTACCGGTAATGGAAATTAACATTTAGTAAGAGGCTTGTACGTTGAGCTATAACCAAAATAGTCAATATTAAAACATTTTAGTTGTAACAAGCGATTTTTCCAGCATGCCAAACAGGGCCTAGATATTTTACTAGTATATATGCTATTTTCAACTTTTATTATGATATGTTTCTATTGGTACGATTCATGCCGAACTGGTCCTTAGATAAGCTTCTATCATACAGTGGAAGTTAAGATCTTCTGAAGTAAAGCTAACTTATCGTCCAGGGGTGTGGGTGATCGGGCAGGCATGGGTTAAAGGTATTACATCAAAACTTTGAGCAATTTCCGTGCCAAACCCAGTCCCCTACTCCCTATGAGGGTAATAAGCCAATGCCTTCGGAATACCTCGCCGAGCGATCACGCACATCGCCCCGCAATTCGATAGACTATCATATCCATCGCCCCCGCGTTATCCAGTCCTGCGAACAGGGTGGCTAAACAAGGACTGGGCACCTACCCCCTGACCACCCAGCATCCGATCCAGCGGCAAATACCACAAAAATATCCAACCCCGAAACCAAATCCCACAATCAGCCACCGAAATCTCTGAGGTGCCGATATCTAATCATTCTTCCCGACGGGGGTAATAGAGATTTTGCGAAAAGACTCCGGATGTGGGTCAAAGGAGGTTCCGGGCCAACGAGATCGCTAGGATTTGACTCTGGATGTGAAATCGCAAAGTCTCTAATATCATTATTCACTTAATCATAATCAAACCTCGGTAACCTCAGTCATACACTAGGGATCAAGCATCTTCGAGTGGTGTGTACCGGTAATGATTCCCATAAGTCATTGTGACTGCTTTTTTTCTAGCACCGAGACCGCCATGCGCCACATTCCCCGGATTTCCATTTTTGCGGGGGTCGTATTCAATGCCTTATCGTTTGATGAGGCGCCAAACATACGGCAGGGTACTGCGCAAAGCGTCGGCATCGTAGAACGGTGACAATTTGTAGAATTGAGTGCCGTTAACCCACACAAAGAAATTGCCATGTTGTATTCCCTCTCTGCTGTCTGTTACCTGGAGGTAGATTGGCGAAACTTAAGTTTATTATAAATCGGGTACATGAACTATCCCTTCGGAAGCATCAGAATTCAACCTCTGTTGACCCCGCATTCTCACTCCGGAATGGAAATACCATATTTATCACATCACATAACGTCCCAACGCTCCCCCTCACCCCCCGCTAGCCCTCCTTCTCCCGACAACGACCACACAGCACACTCCAGCGGCAAACATGGCAAGCCCTTCGAATCAGGAGCCACAGACCATTAGGACCCCCGTCGCTGTTTATGCTGATTTCTGCTTGATTCCAGTGGGCTCTCTTCTATTGATTTCTGGTGGAATACATGCGGTTACTGATGAGGATGTCAAAGATTGGGACCGGGGATACTTCGGTTTCAAAACATGTTGCGGACGTTCAACGGCTTTTGAAGAAGAGTGGACTAAATTACCATATGCACAGTGCGGGGACGACTGTCGGTTAGTTGATGGAAAGGGGCTTTCTTTCTTGCATCCTTGACAATCACGTTTCCAGTTTCTGGCGGTTCTTAAGCTAATTCAGATCCCGCATCGCAGAGGGTTCCTGGGAGGATGTTACTCGGGTGATTGGCCAGGCTCATTCTATGCTCCATGCACAGGGTATCTCGAGGGTGCACACTGATATCCGTATAGGAAGCAGGTTAACTTGGTTCTCTTCCTTACCCCAAAAAAGTATTGCTAATGGTTTGACACAGGACCGATAAACAACAAACTATGCAGGATAAGGTGGCTTCGGTGGAAGAGAAGCTCTCACGGGATGAGGAGAAATAAACGGCTATTGGACATCATTATTTATCCTCCCGGCCAACAACTATTTCCCAAAAATGTGTACACGGATAGTGGAATAGATTTCATAAACTGTTTGGTGGAGGATACCGAGAAAGAGAAAGAAAAAAACGATCGTCGTGAGGCCAATCCAAACCTAACCCTAAGCTTGTCTATTCTAAACCCAGCCAGAGGGAATAAATATCGGACGAGAGGATCAATTGCCGTGGCACCCTTTTAATTGCATCGTCGCTGGTTGATATTTTTCCAGAGGTTCGCTCTAAGCTCCCGATGCCACCGCTTTGTGGACTGTGCGTTCCAAAGAAGTTGACAGAGTCCGCGAGACAGCTCCGTTGGCAGGAGCATAGCTGTGTCGTAACGAGAACTGGTGTCGAAACTCCCCCGCATGTCCGTATGAATGCGATATGAAGCTTCCAATGACATTTAATTTTTCTGGGATGTGAAGAATTAAGAGCTTCGACGTGTCCAATTATCTATCGCTGCGTAGATTTTCTTGTGGAAGTGAAGACTCACGAGATCCCCTATAAATTCGGTGGTTGGAGAACCTTGACAAGGCAACTCTTTTCCTACCTTTCTCCCCGAACATCTAAACTCCCGGCCGCCCTCATTCATCTCCATCATCCTCCGCGTCGTTCTCAAATAAGCAGTGATAGAGACTACTATAGTAATGTGAGAGCCCATGCTTCCCGCCGCGGGGTTATATATCTAACTAGAGAGCTCTAGTGTATTTTTGAAAGCCACGCCATCTGGATAACTTCTCATCGACTTCATTTTTCTTTCATACGGTGAGTTTCATGATTTTAGCCTGGTCCCGGGAGACGACAATACAGTGATTGATAGGAGGCGACCGCTCAACAGCACCCGCAGGCGGTAGAGATACCGCGGGGGGAGAAAACAAATCAAAAATTATATAACTCCTTCAAGCACTTATAATCCCCGTCGTTTGAGTGGCCATGACAGCGGGACTTAGATCAAGAGGTGGGGAGACTCAAACTCCACAACTTTCTGAATGCGGCCACGATAAGTCTTGCCTTGATTTTGGTACAGATCGCGACATCAAGTGTCGGACATGCTGGGATAATCGCGAGATTCTCATCCAAAGACTTATTGAACCGTTTGAGCACGCCCTTGGTTCATTTGGCGTTGACGCGGTGGTCACTGGTGATGCCGTCGTCTCCTCACCAACAGCCTCAACAACCCCTGCAGAAAGAACCACTAGGAGAACGAGAAGCCTACGACGGAGGGCAGGGTCAAAAAGGACAAGAAGCGAGTCTAGAGGGTCAACCCCAACACCCAAGGCACAAGAGACGAAGGAGAAAACCGCAGATGGGGGATATTCGTTGAGGTCAGCAAATCGGATAGTGACTGACCCCGAGGAAGAGGAGTGTATTCGAGTACAGGATCTCAGTTTGATGAGATCTAGGTCTCAGGATAGTAGCGGGCCGGTGGGAAAGAGCATAAAGCCCACCTCACACATGACAGGGCTCAATGAAAGCGGTATTAAATGGTGGGAGACCAGAGGAGCAGGGGCCCACGGGAAATCGGGAAAGCCTATTGGCAAAGGAACCGAGAGGTCGTCTTCTGTAGCCTCAACTTCGGCCTCAAGGACAAAGACTACAGCCCAGCCGGTTAGAAAGTCGCAGCAGCAAACCTTGTTTTCGTTTTTTACTCCCAGGCCTATCGGTGACAATTGTGCTCCCGCCCCACCGAGCCATACCGGAGGCCCCGACGTCCCCCCCCCGACCATTTCACCAACAAGCAGTAGTCAGAAAAAGCCAGCAGCTGTCGAAGCAGTAAAGGTAGATCTGGCACCAAAAGCCAAGGATAAGCGACTACCAGAGAAAGTACGGAAACAACCGAGACCGGGTACCCGAAGAAGCATGCGAGACGTGAAAAAAGATAATATCAATTACAAGGAAGACTCAGACTCCGATGTGGATCTCGAAGACTAAAGATTATGGTGCGATAGGGATATTGTCCTTGACAGTGTTGGGTACGTTTGCGAGCGGAATCAAACCCAGATTTCTGTCATTCTAAACTCATTTAACTAGGTGGATTTTCAAGGATCATCGTGTTTGCCGTTCCGGGGGTTGCAGGTTTCCGAGTCCCTGAGGGCAGAAACTTTTCAAAGTTAGAAGCTAGGAGAGCGGGGAGGTAGTGGGATATTGGGCCATCCCATTTTGCAATGGTTTTTAAGATTAGTGTGGAAGCCGACTGCCAAATCGCATGCGTCCTGGGAGCGGAAATTTCTTCAAGTATGAGTAGGATGTCTAAGGTGCTAGCGTTGTGTTGTATACCAAAGGCTCAGGGTCAATACGCAATTGCTGGGGTAAGTCTGTGGGGATTTGAATGGAACTCTCTTTCTTTTTCGGGGGGGAGGGGGGGTCTGGGAGCTTGTTGGCTTCCTTGATATAAATTTCAGGCCCAATATCTGCAATCCGGAATAATGAAGCAAAACATGTTGAATAAAATTGTGAAATTATGACAGAGGAAACGGGAGGATCCTTTGACCTAAATTCGATCGAGACCGGGAATAAAATCCCGTCTTGGTGAAAGAACTCTCATAAATCTCTACTGGCAGTTGCGGGCTGCCTTCAACAGTCGAGACACCATACCGGTACTGCATCTATACGGTTCCCGTCAATGAGGCACCCTGACGCCAGCTAAATGGACGTGCAATTGGAGGGAGTAATGTCTTGCAGAGGGTCTCAAATTCTCTTATGGGCAAATATTGGGTTCTGGTTTTGCTTATTAACTTAGCACAGTTAAAAGTGAGGTTTGCTCTTTTGGGGAGGCCTATATACCTTGGTAGATCCCGGATCTCTTCAAGGTGGATTGCATCCGGACCATGATCTGTTCCAAGCACTATCTATAGGGGGGAGCACTAGCGATCCTTATCTTGCTGACAATTGATTAAGTGAAAATGGATCTACGAAGAGAAGAGACTAAAGAAATGACAAGGTGGCCTTGCGCCTAGACTTCGTGTTGGGTGAGGAGGATGGAACGAGTAAACGCGGGAGACTAAGGCAGCCACAGGAGAAACCTTTCGGAGACTCGGACTCTCGGTGAGGTATCTCTGATACCTCAAAGGTCAAAGCCAAGCATTATAAATGTGGGAATATCTAGGTGCGTACCCCGAACTATCTACAAACCGCTAACCCCATCACTACCTTTCTCAATAACCTCACCCGCAGAATACTGTCGAGAACTGGCCCCATTAATATTCTGGAGATTTCGCTGATGAAAGGAAGTTATTTAGCCATTCATGGCCCCCCCGCCCCACTCTAGCATTAGGATGACCACTTGATTCTCTACCTCGTATCGAAGGTCAAGCTGAATATGAATGTTTAAATCCACCTATAGCGAAGCCTAACGTCCCCTCTGGAGAACTCTGTCGCTTTATCATCACGGTGCACACGAAACGAACCGTTGATTTATATGTACTTGGTGAGTCTCGCTCTCTTGCTCTCTTTCCAAAATTGATTGCACTAAACTCTGAGGTGCTCCCTTATTTCTATAGCGTGAATCTGAAAGTATTTCTACGGTAGGATGTGCTTTAGGAGAAAATTCTCACCGAAAGGATCCGGAACCTTATCTTAGCTTTCTTATCTTAAAGAGAGTTATTTCTGACATGTATTTGGAACTTCTAATGGCCTTTATCCGTGCAGCATCTAGCATTGTCAGATCCTACTTTTGTATGTCTTCGCCCGAGGAGCTGTGGTAGATAGAAATACAATTCTCAATAGCCCACAAATCGACTATGGCCGCAGCAGAGTAAGGTAGAATCAACGCCGTCAGAGGATCTGTTCCGTGGGGCGAAGATGGCGTACTTAGTTCGGATGAAAACAATTATAAGTGCTTTTCATAGTCATACAAGGGATTTTTCTAACACACGTTGGATAGATGCATGTATTATCCAAATGTAGACTATAGGAAGGCTCCGAAAAATGCTCCAGGCGCGCTTCGTTTGGTCATAATCCCAAATGTTGATCTTCCAAAGGTTCGTGCCCCCACTCCATTCAGGGAGGTCCCTGAATGGACTATAAAAAAACCTAAACGAAATAGCGGTTACACGGAAAATACAATAAATATGGCAAGGATAATTATTAGGATACTGACCAAGTAAAGCTTGGAGATCTTGGCAGATCTCAAGGGGGCCTCTAGAGAAGGGCTCGGAAATATCTAAGGCAATATTACCGCGAGCTCGAGTCTTGGGCTCCAACACTGCCCCCTCTGTTGAGCTGTTTACTTATGAACTTCCGAAATTTCTGCACGGCTGTTCGCCTCAATACCTGATATTACTCAGTAGACCTCCATCCGCTTGGGTCATTATGTTTGATTGTATGAGATCACTTCCCCCTCCTAGCTAGGGATGTATAGAGGTTTCCAACCCCACGTCTGTAAGGCACTGATAATCCAGTGGGTTACTCGTCTCATAATTTGAGAAGGGTGTGGAACCGCCAGTACTTGGTCAATGCCTTCTACCCGCAAGGGGAAAGGCCACTCTCCGCTTATAGGGTGATCTAATTCACTTTGATACAAGTGGGGATAGTGAGGTGAAGAATACATAATTCTCTCATCCGATTCCTAAATGTCGGCGCGATCATGTCCGAATTTTTGCGATCACAGGTACACCTATTATATCTCACGAGGCAGCAAGGAGTACGGTCTGCCGGAAATCCACGCCGCTGAGGTCATAAAATATCACTCCGATCGTGTGGTGTTCCGCTTCTAGGGGTACAGGCATGTGGCGCGGACGGATTATGTCGACAAAGATATACCGTATTTTAGAAAGAATACAGATGTCGCGGGAAATATATGCTCGGTAGTCTTCCAATCCCTCGTGAGGATTCCCTTACTGGTTTGATTTTTGAACTATTATTACCCTGCGGGGGTAACCAAAATAAAAAAGCAAATCGAGCGCCAGGGGTTTCAGCCCCCACCCGGAGATGGGGTAATGTCAATGGTTGCACTCGTGCGTCAAGGGGGAAAGGGCACCTCGTCTCCAATTCCCTGGGGCACATCTAGTTAGAGCCCGGTTGTTCCGTAGATTGTTGTCCTTCAGTCAGGAGCTCTAATAGAGATCCCTATGAGGTTACACATCATTTTATCCCCCACAAAACCCCCCCTACTAACTCTTGAACGACGTAGACTTAGTGCTTACTGCACTCAAGGCACGATACGGAATCCATAATCTTCACTTTTTTACGAGTTGTGGTATATCTCTATGATACAATTATGACTATTTATATTTAGGTTGTCTTTAAAAAGTAGTTTCTTAGGAGCGGTAATACCATACCAGCTACTAAGCCATGCATTAGATTACTGTTTCGAGGTACAGCCATTATAGGGCTTGTGGAACGGTTACCGTGCTGTGGTATTTGAATAGGATCATTCCTCGTCCTAGTACTATCAGGGGTGAAGATAGGGTACTAGTCCCCGGTATGAAGTGCCCGAAAACAGGGATTAACGGAATATGGTAAAACATCTGTGCCTGTCCGAGCGCCCATACAAAGTATAGCCCCCTGTTTTCAGGTACCCCTCGCGGGGTGAGTGTAGCTCCTGCACGACTACCATGAATAGATTCCTCTAATACTGCAAGCCCATAGGATATTGGAGGCAACACCGCCCGGGGAGAAGTTGATATGAGTCCAAAGGAGACCAATTCAACTAAACTAGATAACTGTGCGAAGCAGGAACAAACGACAATAGGGTTACGCATAAAGTTGGAGAGAAATTGTTAGGAGCATAGGCTAAACTGGTTCACCTCTTGGGATTCCCTAATATGCTACCAACTCTTTCTTGGATAGGGCACGGACGTCTAAGCGGTTTGGTAGAATGGATGGGCTTCTCCTAGGAATCCATACTACTATCCACCTTATTTTCCTAAAAACACACTTTGAAATGCTCACATATTCAGAACAAAAGTATGGAGAATCAGGAGCTAATATCTTCTTAATATGATGGCATTGAGACCGGTCTTACTCTTTCTCCAGGGGCTAGTGTTTGGGATCCGAGTAATAGCGAAGGAATGGTATTGTAGGTATAGATGGAATTTGAGGCTCCAGTTCTCCGCAGTACCATGCGTGCCAGGTGGCAGGGAAGGGGACCCGCGATAAGGGTGAGCTTGGGATATCCACATTATATGTTATGATACTTACGAACTTCAACGCTAGTGAGTAGCCACGAAGGGGTATAGCTATGGCACAATCTCTCGGAACCGTAAACTAGGCAGAAGCAGAGAAAGACCGGACTCGCAGTTCACTCACCCGAACGGCTCCTCGGGAGCAAAACTCCAACCACGAATGTGGCCAGGGCCCAGGCTGAGTTAGGGCAATACTCATATATTGATACCACGTGGGAATTTTTTGAGCCTCCAGAGTGTCCAGGGGGAAAGGAATAGCTTCCGTCAAAACCAATATATCTGCTTACTATGGCCCGGCCGACGTTACGCATAATGAACATATCGCTCGACCTAAAGCAAAATAAACGCCCAGGATACCTATGATCATAGGGACCCCTTTAGAGCCTCACCTTTAGTTTGCATTGACGAGGAAATGCGAGCGAATTTCCTCTACCTGTTTTTAACCTTTTGAATTTCTGGCAACTTAAACCGATGGTAATTATCACGGCGGCGAACTTCGCATTGACAAATCAACGAAACCAACCTAAATAGACCCATTGCTTCCGAAAAGCGAGTTCCCGCTCCGAGGATGCGCAACTGAGCCAAGTGGCCAATTGGTCGAAGCGACAAGCAAGATCCGATGATCCGAATGCTCCGAACACACAAGGATCTCCTCGCCAGAGGAGGCTCTTTCTGATCGACGAGAAGCTACCAAGGGGTATGGATAAGGAGCAACACCGTCTATAAGATGACTTTAGAGATTCTCTTATAGAAACCCACTCATGGCTCCAACCAATACCTCACGGTGCCTTTGGTCTGCTAGCTCTCTATCACTGAAGCAGCTTTTCGGTATTGAACTTCCCCTTACAGGATTGAGATGGATACACCAGTCAAGCCTTCTGTCCCTAGATATATGGAGGTGAGCGCCTTCCTAGCTACGAGCTACCTTTAGGGTACCGGTACGCATAATTAACTTAGAATCAAGGGAAATCACAAGGCTGGGATATTGAGGCTCCCAGAGTTAGCCCTTCAAAATGTCTTTGAATATCTCGAGACTCCGGCCCCTATTCGGAAGTCGAGGTGTCAATACCTTCACGGGTTCTTCGAAAGCCACCTAATTATCGAATCTGACCCCCGGGACCTGTTCAATTTGATTTGTACTTGCCGGACAATCTATAAAGCTTACAAGGAGACGAGACAAAGCGACCAAATTCTTTACCAGTTTTATATTGAGATCCCTAGACCACCTCGTCCTGAACCGCAGCTTGTGCGTATACCTGGCCCGGGAAGACTTCAGACTTTTGTTGCAAATCCGAAAAGGCAGCGCCCATCTGAGCTCTACAGTCAAAAAAACCCTCAGCCATCTTGGATCGTACGCTCGAGGCTGGCCGGACAATTGGAACAACTGGACGAAGATCGGGATGCTCTAGCGGATATCCTCGGCCAGCATTGTGTAAAATGGGTCTCAACATTCATCAGCTGGCCCGCATTCTCCGACGGCGAGCAGTCAATTCCTCATGACCCTGCAGCTCAGGAATTAGTGGATTTCCGGCAAAATTTTCTCGGAGTGCTGAACTTTCATCAATACGACACCGCTGGCCGATTCATGGATGGCGAAGGCCAGACTCCTGGAGGCTTTGGGCACGCTAGCTTTTGGGCTATGATATGTCATGGTAGGATGGGAAAGTTCTTGGTCCTGCACAGTTCTGGAGGATCTATATGGGACCGAAACATCGCGTGCCCCCGGGTTGCTCTAGTGACGGGCTCATAGTGCGTAATACCCTAAACACTTCTTTGTTTAGCCCTACCGTATTTCTACCTTATTTCCTCCATCCTTTTGCGTACCTTAGGTGGACCTGTTGTGAAACGTATATCTTTAACTCTCGCTTCTGGCGGAGATCCCCCGTGGTTCCCCTGCAAAACTTATGGCACAAATTTCGCTAATTTGATGTATTTGTCAATAGCCCCCACGCGAGGCGTACTTTTGAGCAAGCGTTGGCTTCTGCCTACTGTGAGGCGGAAGCTAGCTAAGGGGGGTCAATGGTGCGGGGATGGTGGAGACAAAGACTTCGTAGGGCTAGGAGGGGGGGGGGCGACGGGAAGCATTTTGTTATCGCAATATTCATACTGAATATGTGCACTTTACCTTAATCAACTGCCGAATCAAATCAGAGAAGAATTTCCTTCCAATAAACGAACCTAGAATTAGGCGTGCGTTTCCGCAAGGGTGGGGTATGCCCTTTGTAAGTGCAGTACTGCGGATGTAAAATGATGATCTGAATATGCCACCTTATTATCCCGAACCCGACAATCAGAAACCAAGAAACCCGTAATCCCGGAACAGTTTGGAAAGGTTGCCTTCCAGGGACGCGACCTCCGACTTCTACTGACCATACATGAACAAAGTGAGACATAAACCCCATAGGAGCTCGTACCATGGCATATTTAGGATCGGTTTTCCACATTGAACTTAACTACGGTAATAACTCGAAAAAGCGATCCCTGTGCTAGGACATTGGAGCCGCCTCTCCTAGTAAGGTCTATCATAGTGTTTATTTTTCATTTTTCTCGGAAAGCAGTTTTTTTGGTGTTCTTCACCCCTTTTCCAGAGGAGGAAATTTTGGACTACATAGCACAAGAACCTTTTATTCGAGCCTTCACGGTACTGTAGTAGTTCCACTCCAATCTGACCATCAGCCCTTTCCGTTAAATTAAAATGCAGGCACGACTGAGGTCATCTTAGTCCAATGGAGGTAAAAGAAAAAAAGAAAGAAAGAAGAAACAATCGCCAATAAAAAACCTAAGGCCTAGCCTAACGAGAGTGCCACCCCCCCAGACTAAGCAAAGTAGTGGTTATGATATCAACTCCTGCTAAGGAGCATAAAGCAAGGCATTACCACCTGCACCCCCTCTCAAACCAGAAAGTGTAACGATCCGTCTTTCAGGGCATTAAGCATCACCCCGTCGCTACTTACCCTTAAATTTGATATGGGCAAAAATAAATAAATGTTGAATAAGAGAGAGTAAACGAGCGAATAAATAGAAAGATCCTGAAGTACCGGTATTGAAGCGGGGAAAGACCAGGACAGGTGAAGTACGGGTAGCTCGCTTAAATTACCCGGCCGAGAGAGAGAAAGCTTGGGAACAGCGTAGCATTGACGAAAGAAAATAATTTGCAACCCGGACCCAGGATAGTCACTTTTTATTAATTTCTTCACAACTGAATACCTACTTTCGCAGGGGGTCAAGGCCTAGCCATGCTAGACCTCAGGGTTGGGTAAGCAAGCATCCACTCTGGCCGGACCAGGTACGGTTTGTATTTTGTATTTGTGTTCGCATTTATACCTTTTTTTATTTAGTTCTGGTTCTGTTTCCCCCTTGCCTACGGTGCCGGGGGCTAACCGCGCACCGAGGGGCGGAGTTTGCACAGCCCATCGCGAGTGATGGCGGGTGCGGCGTATGCGGTCACGTGCGGATATATGAAGCATCACTCGCTGCGATACTTTCTGGGCGAAAATAGCTCTCGAGAGGCGGGCTTGTGGGTCAAAGGGTAAGTAAGGAAAGGGAGAGGGTACGCAGCTAGGGTACCGGTATTGGATTCGTCGGTGAAGTCCCGAGGGTTAGGGGCTGAACTTTCGAGTCTGAGGAATTATGGTTAAGGTCTGACGGGCCCAGGAGATATCACACTCTACGTTTACTAATGTCTATTTTCGCGACTTCACCTATCGTTTCTGATGTACCGTGATCAATTTTTAGTCTATTTAAATAGCCTAGGCAAAGAGCTGCGATTCTTGAAAATCTTGTGAATGAACGGTTGTTGTTAACGGATTCCCGGAAACTCCGTCTGGTGTCGGTCGGACCGGCCCTTCCACTAATAGAGCACTCGGAGAAGCTCGCGTACCATGGCTAAGCCACCTGACAGCGCCTAAGCGTGCTATTAGGGAGCAAAAGCATGCATAGTCTTCGGGGCCTAAGCTTTCTAAACCGCCAAGGAAGCACCGGTAAATCCTGAACAATGGTAGCCACCCCGTCAAGATCAACGGATGGATGCGAGGGATGCGGCTCACTTGGGTATCATAGTGAGTTAGCCCACTAATACCTATACTCGAGTAATGGTAAACATGGTGATTTGAAAGTAGAAGACGCGTGGGGGGCACCGGCACTGGTCATGGCTCTCTGTTGTGGGGGCTAGAAGCTGGGGGTGTCGTAGCAAATGTCTCACGATTTGTCACATAGTTGGCGTTGTTTGTAGCACACGGGCAGGTGGGCGTTAGCTTTACCACAAAGTCTATCCGACAGAATCGTTTAAGAGGATGTGTCGGGTAGGCTGGTCGGCAATCAGCCACGTTGGATAAGTTCAAGGCGAAGCTAGACCTCGGTTGCGGGGAGGTGGGGTAAGTACCGTAGCTGCCTTTATACGATAGTATTGGTATTAATATCTTTAAATGCCGCTACGACAACAACAGTCTGAGCCACTACCACCCCCGGAAATGCTAGGAACAGTGCTAAACTCCGGAGCAATAGTGGGTCAGCAGCCAGGTGGCGGACCCCAAAACTCGGAGATCCTCAACCCGATTCCGAGTTCACAAAAGCCTACCGTTCCTACCCCCCCCCCCCCCGGCTCCTCATCCTAACCTCCTCCCCGCTACCAGAAAAGGTATCGGGGGGGTGATCGCCTGCCTAGGGGGTAACGCTAGTAATACTGCCACCGCACCCCGCAAGCCAACAGCAAGGGACAACACAATAGGGAGCCCTGGTGCTCAGGCAAGAAATCGCATCTCGCACTTCTCCACGGCAAGTTTAAAAACAGGAGTTTTCACCTCAGCGGAGATGTCAATGCTCGAGTCGGGGCCTTCGTTCTCGGGCAGCAAAGCGCTACATTTTACAGGGGACGTTCAGATGAAGGAACCGTAGTGGTAACAATAAGTTCATTAAGTTTTAGCCCCAGGGGCCATATAAACCTGGTAGCTAGACAGGAGCTGCCGATATTTTCTTCAGCTTTTCCTTAAAAAGTCTAATTATAAAACCTTCAGGCTCAATTACTCGACATGGAAGTATTTAAAAACGATCATGGTATTTCTACAGTATGCAAACACCTACCCGTTGTAGAACACCTGAAAGGTCCGGTTGTGGAGGACATCCGGGCTCGCCAGACTTTGGCGAGAGAGAGGGTCAAGGTGTCTCCCCAACCTCCAAACCCCCGAACCACAGCCCACCATTTGGATTAGTGCCGATGTCTTCAATACCCGCCCCGAGCTAAAGAACTGCACTTTTGAAGCCAGATATCTAGCGCCAGAGACCTCTGCTATGGGGACGACGCCGCGCGTGGAGAATGGAGAGGAAGAGAGCAAGTCTAGTGGGACAGATGACATAGATTATCACTCGATGACTCGAAATACACCAAAAAAGCAATAATTTAGGATTCAGCAGAAAATTCTAATGCATCAAATCTCATAATTGGGCCCTAACCTTTTGGTTCACCAAGCTGGGTAGAACAAATAGGCATAGAATAAGCCAGCCCCCACACGGATCATGGGCGTATAACACCCAAATAATACTACGATACTCACTCAGAGTCGCTCAAACTCTATTTCAAAATATTTTTCAAATTGTCCTGAAAGACTCGAGCTGATATATATCCGTTAAACGGGTGAATGCGTTCAACCCTACATGAGGGGATTAGCGAAAGGGTCCAAATAATGCCTCCCCGATTGTGGGTCGTCCTTTTTTAGGCATAAATGGATTTTGATGACATTTCAGGTTTTTTTTGCGGGAATTCCTATGAGGGAGCAGCTGTCCAGAAGTCAGAGTGATAGGATTACCTAAGGCCTCACAGACAGCCATAGTGTATGGTTTCCCAAGGGGAATTCATAGCGCCAAAAACAGAATTGAAATAAATAATTTGAGTGGAAGCACTGATATTTGTAGTATCAAGGTACATCTGTCAATGAAGGATCCATCGGTGTTTTTCTGCAAGCATGTAACAAGTCAAACCTAATCTATCGGTGGTGTGAAGAGAAGTATCAAGTGATAACACTGTTGGAATCGCCCGCACTCTGGAAGGATTGTTAGCTAAATTTTAGCTAGGTGTAGGGATTTCTGTAATAGTGGAAGGTCATCAAAAAAAAAACCGGAATCCGCTGACACTAACTATCACTCAAATTACCTTTGAATTTAGTTAGCTTTTGTTTTAGGAAAAAAGGTTATCCTGCGATCTCAATACAGAAGATCACCTCCCAAGTATGGTACTCAGTTTTGCTTTAATACCCTGTATATTGTTGTATTTTAAAAACCATGATTTGGCCGGAGAGAATATGGCTTTCCACATTTCTTTCGCTTATTCATGACATTCTGCGGCGTTCCTTGAAACTCTTTAATGTGTTCATTTCTCGAACCCCTTTCCTTTGGCCGACAAGGAGTCTGAAATCCTAGGGCAGCTATCTGCGCTAGACCCAAGCACACCGCCAAATCGTTTGGGCTAGCCCATGGGGGAGAAGCAAGACTTGAAACGCGCACTTTGGTATGGAACTCCTATTCGTGGAGGCATGACCCCCACCGCTAACTGGTGGTCGAGATAGGATTCCCAGATCTCAGTATCAACAATACGCTCGCTATACAAACACTGATAGCCTGCGATCGAGGACTTGTCCCCGCATTAGCGATAGGGACACCGCGACTTTAGGCTTTACCCTCCATGCCAGGTGGCCTCTCTGGGTTAGCCATTGATAGTTAGATTTACCTCCCTTCTGACATTGCAATCCAGAACGCTTCAAAGGAAAATATAATTCTCGCACTCCCGAGTTGAAGACTGAAACTTTGTATGGGAACATCCACCTTAGATACCCAGCTCCAAATATAGCAAGGGAGTAGACCTAGTCTCAGCCACTCGGTCCTGTGGGAGGAGCTCCTGAGCAAGGCGCGCAAGAAGTGTATCTAGGTTGATGCTTTATGGGTCCGAGCCAAGCCTAACCCAAGCTTCTCAGAGTTCCTCCATGCTCACCCAGTCAAACATCACAAAACTGGGTTGCCTAGAGAACCCGGATTTCTGGGTGTTTGGATTATTAGCAGGATAATTACAGGTTCCGAGTACCCGCATAAATGATACGACCCCCCACGTTGTGGGAAATAAAGGCAGTAGCAGTAGGAGATCGATTATTCGACTTGAGCTGCCGGCTCGGGGTTGATCAGGCATGACAGTTGTATACATTTTTTCTAACGTCTGGGGACATGCTAAACTCCTTACTGGCCCCTCGAAAACATAGAAACGATTAGGAAACCCCTAAGAACAAGGCATGAGGGGTAGCATGTATCAGCTTAACACCAAGCTGCTATAACAGCACAGAAGAAACCTTGGGGAACGAAGTTTGGTATCTCGCACGGTGCCCTAGAACCTCAAAAACAGCATCCTCGATATCCCTTGATCAAATACTAATGAAATACGACACCCTCAAGAGCACAGGTTTTGATCACTTTTGACAGCTGCGCGGAAGATTATATCTCATGTCACCACCGAGCTCATCTGCAATACATAAACGCCAGAAACCAGACCATCAAGTTAAAACGAAGCGGAGTCGTGAGTGAATATATCATTTATCCGAGATTTTCTCTTGCTAAATCCTGGGGAGCGAGCCCAGTGTGCTCCAGCGATACCAGGTTCCTCTCCTCATTACTGGTAATAATTACTAAGCGCGCAGCGGTGGAGTGGTCAGAATAGAATGACTTGACCGTTGTGGGATGTGTTATGGTACGAGGGAAAATCGCGGACTTAGTTTCTTTAAACTAAACCGACAGTACAAACAGGAGTATATATCAAGCACAATTCAACTAGCTTGATCCTTCTATGGATCACCACACATATCAGTCTTCTTCCATTCATATCCCCATTTCATTGCAACTTCCCGTGATAAGAAAAAGCGAAAAGACATTCCCGGAGAGTCATTTCCCCAAATCCTCATAGCTCTAAAACAAAGGAAACTTCCATGAACCACAACTCACTATCTACCTCTCACAAAATCCAACGCCAGTCTCCAGTACTAGGGAGCATGACACAGTATCAGCCAACCTAGCACACATTTACCTTGCACGAATACCAAACCCCCCAAAAAAAATTCGGGAATAATAAACTCGGGCATTAAAATAACTAGAAGGAAAACACGATAGGGACATTCCCAGAGATCCACTTACCCCCGGGTGTTTACCACCACGCCCAGATCGTGCCGGCTCTCTTATAAACCACGTGCAGGGAAAGTCGCGAAGTTACTCCCCGCGCCTCGGACATAGACACGCACAATAATGCCAGCCTGGAGCGCTGGGGGTTCGGGGAAGGGGGGAAAGGGAAAAATTCTGGAAATCATGCTACGAGCTTGAGACGTTCCAGCTCGGCAGCTGCTGGTACCGATATTATAACAACTCTCTAAGAGCGAGTCAAGCCAGGCGCACGGACAAACGCAAATCATCCGGATCCTAGTCATGCACAAGTGAAGCCGAATTTCTTCAGGATACCGGTACGAGAAACGGTTCACACTTCAGATCGAATTTGAGCCGTGCTGTTACAGGGAGAAGCGAGAAGTAAGGGGAGGAGGAGCAATATTATTGGCAGGGTTGATGATCCCCCTCCACCAAAAAAACCGCAGCAAAACTTCACGGAAAATGCAGCCCTAATGGTAGTTATTAAGATAAGAACCCCCACTGACCCATGATACAGTTGAGGATGACCACCGAGATTCCAGAACATTCCTCCTGCCTCACGCTGCACACCGTAACTGACCTCTTTGGCACTAAGTACGGTACCATAGCCAGGCGACGATATCCGCTGCTATACTCGAGTAGGTATGATCCCCGTCTTCACTTAAGCGAGTGATCGTGGATGAATCCATCCCGCCTGCGTCCACCTAGTACACAGGGCTCAGGGGAGGGATGGATGTCATAGAAATTACTCGACATACCTTCCAATGGGTTAGGTGTTTCCCAAGAAGTGTGTTCTGGGGAGACCAAGGCCCTGTTTGGATACAAAGGTTCCGTTCCGCTTTACGACCGTTTCTTATAAAAATGGTTGTCCTGTTCTGAAACGGTCATTTTGTATGGGGGAACGGAACGGAACCGTTGTATCCAAACAGGGTGTAAGAGGTGTCCTAGTTCACACCGTCACGGAAACATCACATCACGTTCCATATAGCACGGGACCGCCGTTAAAGGTATTGTGCGTGGACAAAATTAAGCGGAGGTGCCAGGGGGCATGACAACCGATCGCTCCCAGACAACCTCTCACATCTGCCCCACCACAAAGATCATTACCACCCAACCTATATCCCATAATACCCCCTCTTTTTTTATTCTGAGAAATAATGGCTCCTGTTCTTCGCAGTCATCCCAAAAAACCTATTCCTTCTAAGCATCTCAGTCAATGGACAAGGGGGAGGGTGTATGGTTTGCATGAAGGAGGCATGCCCTTGACAGACATTTCCCACAAACTCAACATCCCTCTTAGTACTGTTAGTGACACAGTAGTAAGAGGAGAT
>JACCEG010000118.1:260783-354121 GCA_014065205.1 Tuber brumale | reverse complement strand
TATTTTTTATTATTTTTGTTGGTTGATGTTGAGGTGGTTGAATGTATGAGGGTTGCCATCACCGGGCAAATTGTGTGTCCGTTGTCGTTGTCGTTCTCCGCTTAATTTTGTCCACGCACAATAATGACGTTAGTTAACCATTCATCATTAATTCTAAAATAACAGTCTAAAGTTATGGTTCGTCTTTTTTGCCTTCGTAATCAACTCTCCTCTATACACTACCGGTAACCTTGAGTCATACCATCCCGCCCTACCATTATCATTAACTCCAATATCGTACCATAAGTGTGGTTGCGATCGAATGAGGATCGATCTATTGAGTGTAGGCTTGAGAGGGTTGCTTGGATTAAGCAAGGTATTCGACGGCAAGGTGGATCGGGAAAGCGTTCGCGGTGATGATAGCACCCTCATCAACCCAACGGATCTGGGAAATTGTTAGTATCGATTGGGTTATGGTATATGGGAAAGGGAGACAGGAGCTACTGACCTCCCATCCAGTGCCGGTAGTGGTAGGGAAGGCATAGAAGCGGTCTTCGGATCCGTATACTAGTTTGTCGTTGGTAATACCCCACTCAGTGGAGCGGGACTATGGTATCAAAATCAGCAAGCTATCCCCGATGCGACAATAATGGTATTGCAAATCCTACCTCAGCAATAGCAGCATCAGCGAAAACAAAGTTGGAAACAGCAGAACCGGGAGTCCCAGGGATTAGGAACGCATTGTCCTCGGTACCATCGAGCCCGTTAACGATGAGTCTGCGGCTGCCGTCGTCGGCGAAGTAAGCCCTGACAACCTGCCCACTAGTGTTAAAGGAGGCGAGGTTGCCAAAGTTCTCGACCTGGAAGTTGTTCAGCTTGTCATTGGAGCTGTTGGCAGTCTTGAGGCTAAAGACACGGCTTCTGGCAGCAGCCGGGACAGCGAGGACGCTAACAACAACGGTAGAGGCAAAAAGGAGAACACTGGAGAACTTCATTCTGGTGGTTTCGGTTGTTCAGGTTGGAGGTGAAGAGAAGCTTGTAAAGGCTTTGAGCGACTAGTATTGAAGTGAATGGAATAGAACGTTCGGATTGTCTGATCTGGGCCGGTTGATGAGGGTGGGGGTCGGGGTTCATGAGAAGACATCCACCCTTATATAGTCTGGCGGGGAAGAGTTGCATTGGCGTGGCGAATTTCACCAGTCAAGGATCGCCAAGGCTTCGCGAGTCGAAACGTATATCGTAATTGTCATCATTCTCATCTCACTCATGATGATCATCACTAGAGTGTTCTCCGTAAGTTAGGGTGTAGTTTGGTTGAGGATGGCTAGGGCGGTCAACTCGTCATGGTTCTTCGCATGCAAAGTCGGGTGCTGGAGACTTGAAATCAACAACTAACGGGTGATTGATCTGCTTACATAATACGCATAAAACAGTTGGGGCTCGGCAGATACGATATAACTTTGAACACGACTATACGAGTGCGGCCGATAGATATATTCGTCACGTGGGTCTGATAAGAGATTTTTGGCGAGTCTTTCTCACTAAAAAGTTTTTTATCAGACTCACGTGATGAATATATCTATCGGCCGCACTCGTACATAAGTATGATAATTTGAAACCTTACTACCTCCATTAATATTGCGCTAATTGAAAATCAGAAAAAACACAATTAGAGAGGAGTGCCTTCTAAGCACATGTTCACATGGGGCTGGTAGGTCTTGGAACGCACACATTAGCAGGGTACCACCGCCACCCCATCTCCCCTCACACCACTTTTGAATTTCGATCCAGCCTGCCGCATTGCGGGTACTATTTCCATCGTCTGCCAGGGCGAGGCATCTCGCGAGCGGACTCAGAGAACAATTTCGTCGGTACAGCAATACGGTGGTGAGTAATTACTCGTACACCATAGAATGACCTTGGACGGGTGTGTGATTGGTCCCACCCCACCTAGTAGAGCGGTGTGGTATAGTAAGAAGAGCACTGCCAGCCCCTCCTCTTTGCTTGTTTACGAGCCCTTTTATGTTCCGTGATACTGGGATGGTGGACCTAGGCAGAAGAGACCTTGCGTAGAATCTGGGCCCCACAGTTTTCGTGTATCGTCGAGGCTCTGATTTGGCTTCGAGCAATGCCTCCCCTCTTGCGCAGCGTTATTCAGAGGCAAGCCTAAACAGCCCCACCTTCATATCCGTCCTTCACTAATTCCGTTACGAGTTGAATGAACCCCGGGAGATGGGTACTCGAGTACAAGTACCGGTATCGCATGCGACACCTAACCGGGCCTTTCCTGGTAAAAGTTCGGGAATTCACCAATTTGCTAATTCCAAATTAGATTTGAGTTAGTCCTTAATAAGACTTGTGCTTTATCCTAGCACATGTCAGTGGATTGATCTGGCCTCGCATATGTATGGTGTTCAAAACTACGGTACCTACTTTCCAAACATACCACTTCCTTTATCTATCGAGAAATTAAACCATAGAGCTGCTCTCCACCCAGTTATCTATGAGTTTAACGATTATTTGGAGATAGTTGTGGTCGAGTGTTTATATGTTTCCTGTCGAAGTGTTTTTTTTTGGCCCAGGCCAAGGTGCCGCAAACCACTGTGAGCGGCCATGAGTGGGTGGAGGTTTTTGTTTCCGTGTTCTGTGCTCCTGGAGTTTAGGCAGAAGTACTCACTCGGTGGAGTCCCAAGGGGGGGGATGTATTCCGGATATTATCACCACTATGTCCTTCGAACCTCGGGGGTACTGAACGAATTTTCCTTCACGTTTTTCACGTTTCTCCCTCCTCTCAACCCGGGGTTTTCTTCGTATTGGCGGTAATGTAAAGGCATCTGGCAACAGAAAAGGGTCTGAGAATAGCGAAAAACTTTCAATCGTAATGCCATCAAACCAATGTTATTGTCAGATGATCTATGCGCCAAAGATCTCCAAACCATCCAGCGTTGTGCTGCAGCCTTCACCCGAGATACATCTGCCCCAGTTCGAACTTTCAGCTGTCCAAACTACAGTCCCGCCCGGCATCGTTCGTGTAGCACCCGAGCACGTTTAGGTGCTCGATTAGAACTCCCCCTAGGGTATGCTTCAGACTCGGGAATGTGATGTCCAACCCACTGCAAGGAATGAATCAGCAAGGAATGAGCACTTAAACTGATATTGCCTTTATAGCATTTGAGGCGAACAAACACCTTGCCTACCGCTTCTAGATTGGCGTAATTGGTAGTAAAAAATATCCTCTAATCTTCTACCTCACCATACCGAATCATTGGGAGATATATATGGCTGGACACTAGTGATTGCTTATCCTTATACTACGGATACATATACTCAACAAAACAGACTGCCCCCTACAAGTAAAGCTATACTCTAGAGAACCTGTCTGATGGTGGAGGATATTCTTGACAGGAGGGTGTAATCCGCAGACAGGCTCTTACCAGCATAGCGCGTGATGGTTCAGCAGGGACCTAGCAGGACAGCTCCAGCTCATTTTGTCGCACCAGTCATCGATTGCGTCCGGAGTTTCTTATGCGCTGATGGGTTTAACCGTTCGGGGTAACGATTAATATTTTTCCGGGACAATGGTGCATCATACCGGTAATTACCTCCATCATTGGTATCATGCAAGTAACGTATTGGGCAAGGGGAGGAGTCACTTTGTACTTGTAGACTATGCGAATTTTTGATCAAATCCCCATTGCGGAAATTTCGACAAAATCGAACCCTCGAATTCAGGCAAATCTAACATATTAGGAGTACCTCCCGCATTTTTGGATATGGTCTCCCCAGTGTTGGGTGGGCATCGATTGAGATTTTCAGGTTCCGTCTGTCCGGACACAGCCGTTCTATTCCGTCCTGCGACCGTTTCAGCTGTAAAAATGACCGTCAAACGGAAGGAAACGGTCACTTTGTATGGGGCACCGGAACGGAACCGTTGTACTCGTACAGCCCCCAGTTGAAAAAATCGGGAAACGGGGATCGAGCTTCTGGGGGTTTGATTGGAGCATTCGCTGTGCTCGAGCCAATTGAGTAACCGTGTTTCTGACTTTTAATTTCCGCATTTCCCGATCTTTTCGACTTGGAGGCTGTACTGGGGGTTGTGGGTAAGTCTGGCGAAGTCATCCTGGTTGGCTCGTTGGCCAATCAGCCAATCATGGGTTTGAGTATGGTGTGTTTCATTGTGCCAAGAGTTCGCCAGACTTTTTTCCACCTCGAAAATCGAGCCAAGATTGGCTGTCCCGATGGTCACACACACCTAATTTTTGCGTGTACTCGAGTATGAAACAGAGTTCGCCGTACTTATGCTCACCCCCTAGTACAATATCCAAACAGAGCCTCAGTGTAGCTCAGTCGGTTCAGTAAGCTCGACTAGCATTGGTAGTCGAGCTTGGGTAAATTAGGGCCATACGATTAGCCTTCCCTTTTAGAAAGGTTATCATCATATCAGGTCACGCCTTACTACTGGCAGCTGGCAACAAATTGTTCGATAATACGAGTCGAGAGTTTGTATTACGCACGGAGCTTATTTCAAATCTCTGTTTTCGGATACTTCTTGCGTGTTGCGAGTACTCGGATATGTTTACTGCGTATATTGTGCCATACTCCCTACAGATGGGTGTTATTTTTACCTTTACACTGAATTGGCTATTTGTTGCCATTCCGTTCAGCGTTTGTGTGTATACACACACATCCGCGAGGTTTGTTGTAGCACCGTGGGTACCCCACCAACTCCGGCATTACATAGCCGGACAGGGGCGACTCTTTTTCGAGAAACCCTTTCAATCTGGTAACGGCAGGTTACATAAATTTAGAGGATATTCATGCTTTCTTCCTAGTCAATAGATTCTTTGAAGACTGCCGAGGCTTTGAGATACACTCGAATTTCGGGAAGCTTCCGGACATGAGTGTACGCGGGTACATCGGCCATGTCTTGTACAACACACCGTCAGCTGCTCGGAGACATAAATCTGGCTTGTAGTTAGTCTGTCTCTCAAAGAGGGTAATAATCCTAAGGGTCACCCTTAGTAGTTCATTTTCAGCCCTTAGGGGTTGGTCGGAGATCCCGGGTTGAGCACCGGTATTGGGGGCTGTGACTTGAGTGAGCTGGAGGCGATCACTCAGGAGAATTATCAGGGGATAACTTAGCCGCAGGATATCCCCCTTGCAGCTGGCTTCCTGGTTACTTGTATGTGGAGGATGTGCCAAAGTGGCGAATTGGTACAGTCCGCCGATTTTGGAAGGCCGGTGAAAGTACGGGGATATTAAGAAATACCCCGCATCGTAGGTATTTTGGGGAGGTTTTCAAGTGTGAGTGGCTATAGTACTACTGGTACCAGTAGTATCCTGAGGCTACCAACAGATGTGATGGTTCCTCAAATACCGTAGCAAGGCTCTCCCGGTAAGTTAGGGCTTTTCCACCTGCGGATTGCGTCACAGAGGTTGATCAGCCCGTCCCCCGCTCTTTTTGTTCTGAAACAACTGTCCCGATATCGCGATAACAATGTAGCAAGAAAATGAATGGACTTCTGCATTTTTACCTCTAAGCTTCTATAGATGGCATCATACTGTACTACTCGTAGCAGGCAAGATAACAGGGTCAATGAGTTTGTTTGTGTGCTCCATTATTTACTGATTTTTCGTCATATATTTTGCTAACCCCCCCTATCATGTACTTCTTCCCTGCTAGGAGTATACAAGAATACCCTCAGGCGAACAATCGACTTCCTGGACATAGTAGCGCGTTACAGCCTCATAATTTACGGGGAACCTATCACAATCCACCCACAATCGATATACCGGTACTCCAGCAGGTATTGTGCTTACCCTGGGGCCCGTTCTGGGGGTTAGACAAATCCCCAATCTCTCGAAGTACTGCAAAGTACTGCATCCGGTGGTAGGTTTTACGTTATACGCGGTACGGACCTATCAATATGGAAAGACTCCTGCAAATTCTTAGAGCGTCTCCTTTCCGCCTCGCAATATCAAATGATAGACATGGTACCCTGATCCAAGCACGTACAGTGCTCTAGGAAAAGATGCAGGTGCATGTAAGAGCTACCTGATAGTTACTAAAACTTGGAGCTTGTTGATCACAATAACCTCCGCGATTATTGTGAATCACCGGTGCTTCATAGATTGACATGACCCAGCATTATCAAGAATCAACAACCCACATCCGGAGTTCCTTATTTCCCACATGAAGAGCAACTAAGAATGCCTTGTGAGTTTGAGAGAGCTGTAGTTGCATGGAGTGGAGAAGAGAAGGTACAGAAGAGGAAGGGAGGGGAAGGAAGAGGAGGGAAGAGGAGGGAAGTGAGGGAGTTAGGGGAGGTGAGATGAGATGAGAAGAAGCGCGATCACTGTTATTAAAGGGAAAGCGATGACGAGGCCCGAAGAAAGAACATGAGAGCTTTCAGATTTATGTATTTAAGGGTGCCTGTTTTGCCGGTAGTTAGGAGAGGATGTGAATTAAGAACAGTGTTTCTCACCCCCACTTCTGACTGAAGAGCTTCCAGTGCATATGCAAAATCAACGGCCGGTTTTTATTTACATTGATGATTGACAAGCATCCTTACCATTTGAGTATGGAGTGTTTTAGCTCCGATAATCGTGGAATATGAATGACACCGTTAAAGTGTGAGTTTTTGGGCTACGGGCTATCACGGAAAATTTAAATACAAGTACTACTACTAGAGACTGCCATCCTTCGCGGCGGAGCAGGCGACAATGTGGTATTGCTTAGAACGAGTTTTTCTTTCTTATGAGAGGTAGGGGTTAGTTTCTACGATATTCACGTCCTGGGATGTCCGCTCCTGATCATTGGTGATAGCAGTCATTTTCTTAGGCACGTCATGATGACTGAACTGCCTCAGCATGTGTGCTTGGGCAGTTTGAAGGTGTCCTTTAATGACTCAAATAATTTCTAATCGGTAGAATTTCTAATCGGTAGAACAGTAACTCACAGGCGTCACCACCAACATTTCTGCCGAGCTCTCTCCAAGGGTTCTCACCAGCATCACCAATACTCACTCTGGTTTCTTGTGAACCACTTTAGCAATTCCAGTGAAGCCAATTTCCCAGACGAGGCAATTGTAGTAGAAACGATATGGTACCAGAAGCGATAGTGGGGGAGCTGTGTACCCCACTTGCCGAAGGCCTTGTTGGGTACAAAGCCCTTAATTCTGTTGACGCTCTGAACTTCAGGATAGAGTTGTTCACCACCCTCTACAGTTGAAAAATCGAAGTGGGGGCTACACACAATGATCCATGACATGACACCTTGTTGGTTCGGAGAACTACGGTAACGGAATAAGGGGGTTTTTTCTTTGCGGACATGGTACTGCCGCGCATGTAAGTGGCGATGGCATAGATCATGGCCAAAATAAGAAGGCAACTTATGGGAGGCGTACGGCAGACCCCAATCGTCTTCCTAGGAGCGCTCTGTCCTTAGGACTTATCGAGAATAACTTCTCTCACAGCTATGTACCGGAAAGTCCTTCACAGTGCGGTAGGATCCCCCCAATCAGGGGGGAGGAGGAGAATTCACTTCCGCCGTGCCTTTCGCCCCTTTCCAGAGTATATAATATGCGACTACATTATAAGTTCAATTTTTCAAGCTTCCACTGTAAATCATTTCCAAAGAGGAGTGTACGCTCAGTGCCCCACAAAACTACGGCAGAGCATCGCATCTAAATTAGCACTTAGCTCATGAGTCAACTTTCTCGCTGTAGTTTGTGACAAAGCAAGGATCATACTCGGTATGTGAAAATATTGCAGTGTCCGATAGCTCGCTTATAAGTAAAGTAAGATATTATAGTAGTATTCTTCTTAATTAATAAGGCGGCGGTGAGACTTGAACGCAGTATAGTTTAGACTTATAGAGGAATTTCCAAGCTTGCGCTAATGAACAATGTGATAAATTGTTAGGCATATGGAAATCCGAGACAAGTACGTGAACCCACAGTAGGGTAACTGCGCACAGACCCTCTATTTACAGAAAAAAAACACCCCCCTCCGGCCCCCTTATGGGGCCCACATGTCATTAGCGAGATTTCGAGAGTGGCGTCCTGTAAGTAGAATGTCACATCAATGAAGCCCACTGCATAACACCATATACGTCGCCGCCATTAGTCCAACTGCATACTGTTTGCAGGATATATGAGAGGGGACCTTTGGTGACATCTGGGAAGTAGAACGGAGGAGGCCCGTGGGAGGTGCATTGAGATAGTAGGCTTCAAGGTTAGGCTTCCTAAACTATGGGCCAAATGTGATGGGACGTTTTCAGTGAAATACTCCAAGAGGATGTCGCAGTAGTGGAGGAGGCTATTGAGGACATACCGAATTTACCAATACACTTCTGAGATCACCGGTATATTAGTTGGTCCTAGTAATAGGACCCCTCTATAGAGGCGGGTTCACCAAGGGGAAGCACTTTCAAGAAGTGTTAGGTAAATGCCGATCTCTAGTATAACTGAGGGATGTAGGTCACAATCTTTTGTTCTGAGAATCTGTTGAGGAAGGGGCATCTCGATAAAATAGGGAAAGTAAAGATTTGTAAGGTAAACAATTATTATATTGATAAGATCTCTTCTACATTGCTTGATGATGTCTGTAAAGCTCGGGAGGCACTTCGATATTTATATCCTCCATCTGCGTATTCGTGGACTACTTCTAACTACTATACCTCTGAAGTACCACTCTGGTTTTAATACGCAAATGTCCAGAATCCTATAAGTGCGAACACCGTTTGACCCTGAAACTTATCACACCATTTTACAGTTACGGAATAGTATTCCTCCGTTGAGATGACTGCGCTATTGTTATACCAAACAGTAGCCTTCTGTTAGGCATATGGAAATCTGCGACAAAAAGTGCACAGACCTCACGGTAGGGTAACTGCGCACAGACCCTCGATTTTCC
This sequence comes from Tuber brumale, assembly GCA_014065205.1. Classification (NCBI taxonomy): domain Eukaryota; kingdom Fungi; phylum Ascomycota; class Pezizomycetes; order Pezizales; family Tuberaceae; genus Tuber; species Tuber brumale. The sequence goes on along the minus strand of JACCEG010000118.1, from coordinate 345,226 downwards.
GGAGAAGCCAACACCCCCTTACGGCCCCCTTATGGGGCCCATACATCATTAGTGAGATTTCGAGAGTTGCGTCCCATAACAAAAATGTCACATCAATGAAGCCCACTTCATAACACCAGATACGTCGCCTGCATCCATCCAACTACAGGGTGTTCACAGGATATATGAGAGGAGACCTTTGGCGACATCTGAGAAGTGGAATGGAAGAAATGCATGGGATGCACATTGAGATAGTAGGCTTCAAAGTTAGCCTTCCTAAATTATGGGCTGAAAGTGACAGGACATTTATGGCAAAATACTCCAAGAGGATGTCCCAGTGGCAGAAGCTATTAGGGGCATACTGAATCCACCCATACCCTTCTGAGATCAGCTGTAGGTTGGTTGGTCCTAGTAATAGGACCCCTCTACGGAGGCTGGCAGACCAAGGGGAAGCATGCGCAGATAGGAAGACCTAGATAAGTCAGAGACCCTTAAGACATTGACATGTTGGGCTCAGACTTGCGATTGAGACTAGGTGGCCCAGCATGAACTTGATTACTTTATGACCGAAGAGACTACTGGAATAATAGTCAGCAAGACTAGAGTAATATAATAGTCTATGAAGACCACTAAGTTGGAGGCAGCTGGTTGATATAACAAATATGGCAGTCATCTCAACAGAGGAATACTATTCCATAACCATGAAAGGGTGTGATAAGTTTCAGGGTCAAACAGTGCTCACACTTATAGGGTTCTGGAAGTTTGCATATTAGAACCAGAGTGGTACTTGGGAAGTATAGTATTGTGGGTGGACAAAATTAAGCGGAGGCGCCAGGCGGCGTGACAACCGATCGCTCCTGGACAACCTCGCACAACAGCCCCACCACAAAGATCATTACCACCCAACCCATACCCCATAATACCACCTCTTTTTTTTATTCTAAGTAGTGATTACTGCTATGTATTTATATTATTTTTTATTATTTTTGTTGGTTGATGTTGAGGTGGTTGAATGTATGAGGGTTGTCATCACGGGGCAAATTGTGTGTCCATTGTTGTTGTCATTCTCCGCTTAATTTTGTCCACGCACAATAGATAGAAGTAGTACGTGAATACTCACACATGGGATATAAATATCGAAATGCCTCCCGAGCTTTACCAACATCATCAAGCAATGGAGAAGAGATATTATTAGTATAATATTGTTCTACACTTTAAATCTTTACCTTACATATTTTATCGAGACGAGCCTTCCTTGACAGATTGTCTAATCGAAGATTTTTGGCCTATGTCCCACAGTTATAAACTTGAGTTGGTGTCCGCCTAACCGTATATTGATAGTTCTCCTATTACTAAGGCTCACTATATGGACTACGAGTTCACTACAAACTCAACCCACAGCTCCCACATCGATTACATTTTCAAAGCACCTCGCGGTCCCATTTACTTTCACATATTCGAAGAAATCTTTGCGACTGAGCTATTTGAAATCGAAGAAGAGTTAACTTAAGAACCTTCGTGGTTCGCAATACCTTTTGGGATTCCAACGAGCGATCAATTCAATGTCATATATCACAGCTGGTACTGCCCGAAGTTCGTGTGGAGTTCCACCCAGTCAGAAGACTTCGTCGAGCGGAGTACCCAGTACTCCGAGGACAAGAAACTAGGGACCGTTATCCGGCGGTCAGACATCCTCTTGGTTTGGTCCCAAAACCTATACATGTACTATAAGAACATTTTGAACCTTGAAAAAGGAAATTCAGGTCCCGAGTCCAGAATCAGATCTCCGGAAGCCTTTTTTACTCACACCTCTAGAGTACCTCAGACATTGGATACCTTACATACGATTCCTCGAAGCTTTTAAATGATATTAAGAACTCTGGTACGAAGTACCAGTGATTACTCATCTAGGGCTATTAGAGCAATTGGCCCATCTGGAAAGTATCACAATGGCTGAGATTCCACAAGATTCGAGAAAGACAATAATGGCGGGAGAGACTATAGATACTGGACCAAATACGACGGAAACCGCTGATTCAGCTATACACAGCCGTTTACTGGTGATACCTCAAGAACCCACTTTCTGGAGAGGAGCTTTACCCTCTCATTGATCCTTCAGTGTGGTAAGCACATATAGGATATCAAGGGCCTCTACATCCAAGCTAGGAGGAGACCACGCTATAAACTTAGCCAAGCTAGCAACCTGTCTGGTGATAACTTTGGGTTGAATAAGGCAAGACATAGACATCTCGCTCGACTAAGCCAATATTGCCTTCAAACATTTGATGGTCGTCACTTAAGACAATACCTTAAAACTAATGAAGGTTCAACAATAAATCGCTAATGGAGAAGATATCCATGACAACCATATTGCTGTCTTATTGATGCAGGTCACAGGTGTAGAGCAGGAAATCAAAGGTATCTAAGAAGAAATGCTATGGGAAGTAGCAAACAAGATAGATGCCCATATATAGGCGTTAGCAGGAACATGAAGATGTAACCACAAGGTTATATGGAACCATTGGGCAATAAAGCCAGGAGGTATTAGCTCGAGATCAAACGCTGGAACAGATGGTCAATAACCTAAGAATAGAATTTGCAGAATTCTGTGCCCAATGTATTACGTGGGAAAGAGAGGTCAACTGTACCCTGGCCCAAGCGTGTTTAGATAACACTACTCGCCAGGCAGAGATTCGCAGGTCCCTAGACCAACAACACCAGCAAAATGGCAAGAGGAATAACATCCTGAAGGTATTAATGGTAGCAGTAAATAGGATACTTGCTGCCGTACCAAGTCCAGAAACTGAGGGACCAGCACCCCTACCAGCGGTCGAAGAAGGAGATGACGAAGAGTATTATGCTCTGCCTATATGAAGAGACAAGCGGCAAGGCAAAGAAGCTGCTGATGCATCCCCCTCTGGTGCCCAGGGAGGTGACCCAGGAGATCATAGCGACAATGATGACAATGGTAATGAGAGGAAGAAGGAGAACAAGTCCAAGCTGCAGCAGGCAAGAACAGATACCAGAACAGTCTGGTATGGCAGAGAAACTTGCCAAGGTAATGGCACTGAATGTAAAGTGGCCATTGGAGGCCAGCCCCATTCTTGGATGGCCAAATCCATGGAGGACATATATATCTGGAATATATAATGCACTGACTATTACGAAAGAAATCTGCGTATCTGGGACAATGCTAGTGAACGAGTTATATACATGCTGAATCGTACAAAAGGAGACATAGTGCCTCCTTACACTATCTGGTACAGGAAGCCTATGGACGGGCTTCAAGGGGAAATCTAACAACTAGAGTTGGCTACATGGACTCGTTTTGAACATAATATGATCAAACGATTTGCCCCAGTGGAAGCCACAAGACAAGTGCTACGAGCAATAAAGCTGGATGAGTACGAAGGCAGTATTGAGCATTACCTCACGGTCATACATAACCAAAACATCTGGGTACACATGATCGGGGAATCCTGGAGGGAGGAAGTCGTGAATAAACTTCCAAAACAAATTGTGCACAGGTTATTGGCCCTGCAATATACAACGGATCAAGAATTGGAAGAAGCACTCAGGCTATGCAGTTGCTCGGAAGAGGCACTTCTTGCTACAGAAAAGCTTGTGAGAGAAAAACCGTCTAAGCCAAAATTGGTTCCTGAAGTCAAAAGAGAAGACCGATGAGACTCTAAACCAAAGTGACAAAGGGATACTAAACCTTTTGTCAAGGGAGGTGGAGCCCCACCATGGAAGCGGAATAGAGACAACGAACCAGAATAACCTAGGAAATGGTTGGGAGGTACGACAAAAACCACCCACACAAACTTTGATCAGGCCTATACCAGTATCCCGCAAAGTGTAATAGATACGCGGAGGCCAGTCGGAGATTGTACATGTTGTAGAAGGAAAAACCACACCTATCAGACACGTTGGGGAGATGCCCATATATTGGCAGTGATGGTCAGTACAAGACCGGTAAAAATGGGAATTCAACGAGCAAGATCAGCTATTATAAAGCCTTAATTAACTCGTAGAGTTACGACTATCCTGCATCCGGCCCTGGTGAATAAGATCTGGCAGCTAGCAGACGCTGAGGAACTGACCTAGGTCAGTTCATAGGCACTAATAGTGGCAGAGTTTAGGTATTCAGTGTCCAGATAGAGCTGGAATCCAGATGGGAACCCCATTTGGCTGGGGTGTATTGGGTACTGACCACGATGGGGATCGTGTATTCTGTGTGCAAATACCGGAGTCGAAACTCAAAATGATCAAAGCAGCGCGAAGCATGTCTCTCCATTCAGGATCAATGCAAGTAGGCTCTAAGTGAAGGGACCCTATGAGGGACATGTGAGCTGGAACACATAAATCAATATTTGGAGAGTCTTGATCAACAGAGGGGATAGTCAACATGCCCACATGGCCCAGGAGCCAACAGTACGAAGTTTCTCGAGTCACCTGGTGGCCACCACCTACCCGTGTGCAAGCAAGTGACTATACTGAAGAAGTTGGGACATAGCAATGTAAGATCTATCTGATAACAATACGCGATAAAAGGACAACTGACACGGGCCGTTCCACCTACCACATGAGTCAGAGTTGTATTATACATATGTACTATCTTACTTTTTGGCCTGAGTGTGGGATAGGAATGTACTGCTTTGGTGTGCAAGGCCCTTCTGAAGGAGCTGGACGGATAGCTGAAACCCTAAGGGAAAGGATCGGTGAAAGCAGGAACCCCACACCATGTAAGTAAAATGGCTAATAACCGCCCGAAAATCTGCTATGAGCCTAGGTTTGGAATGTTGGAAGAAGGCATCCAGCCTGAAAACTGGTCTTATACAAGCGCGTATTCATGAAATGCCGCTTAGTATACAGACCCAGATTGTTAGAGCTAAAGAGTTACTAGTTTGTCTGAGAAGATCTCAATGGTCGAAACTCCGTGGGCATAGTAACAAACATCTTGTTACCTACACCCAATCCTTATGATGCCTAAACAAAAGAACCAAGAAAGTCTTATCCGTGCTAAGCATGTAGAATTAGACTCTCCAAAACCAAAACAATACAACTGTCCTGAGAAGATCACTTACCTCCACATACACGATAAGTAATACAAAGTTAAAGTCTTGTTAGACTCGGGATCTAATGTATTCCTTATCAATAAGGACCTAGTTGAAGGGCTTCACATTCCTATTATTGAACGCAATAATGCAGTTAATATATTAGACTTTGATGGATCATCAGCCACCACAGGAGGGAAGTATTATACTCTACCTATAAAGTTGGAAATAGGAAAAGATTGACACATCTCTGAGGTATCATGTGAAGTGGCTAAAGCAGGTCATTATAGAATGATAATTCCATTTGGTTGGTAGCATCATGAACACCAAGTGTCTCACATAGAAAATTCGGAAAATTGGAGCTTCTCTGTAAAATGCTGGGAAAGCTGTGTAGAATAAGAGGAAGGGATAGCGGATATATTCGAACATGACAAATCAGTTGCTACAGATCCTAACGCATGCTGTATTGGACGAATCGGAGCCATCGAAAATACGCTGGAACTCGAATCATTACCGCAGGCATACTGGCGTTGCAAATATTTGTTAGAAGACTAGGTGGCAGAAAAGGTTAGCCCCAAGACCGACGATCGATCATGAGATAAAGTTGATTCCAGGATTAACTCCCCCTTGGGGACCGATATGTCGACTATCTAAAAGGCAACTTAAAGCATTAAGAGAATACTAAGAAATAATGATTAAGCGGAAAAAGATTATGTGAAGTCAATCTGCTGCAGGAGCATCTATATTATTCGTACCCGAACCCGATGGAAGGCTACGATTAGTTGTGGATTATTGGAATCTAAACAAGATTGCCACCCTCAACAAACATCCCCTTCTACGAATGTCTGAACTCCGAGACCAAGTAGGTGGCGCCAAGATCTTCAACAAGTTAGACTTTAAAGATGGCTAACACTTGATTAAGATTAAGGAAGGAGATGAGTGGGAGACAGCTTTCAGGACGAGATATGAGTACTACGAATATAAGGTTGAGCCATTTGGATTGGTCAACGCTCCAGCAACCTTTCAAGATATGATGAACTAAGAACTTAAGGAATACTTAGATGTTGGAGTCATGTATTACCAGGACGATATTTTCATCTATTCAAAGGGCGAAAACGAACACATTGAAGCAGTCAAAAGCGTTTTACAAAGCCTATCAGACTTCCAATTAGTAGTAGCGCTAAAGAAAACAATGTTCTATACCACAGAGGGAGAATTCCACAGTTATATAGTGGCAGTCGATGGGGTATCTATGAGCACCCAAAGGGTATAATGCATAATAGTTTGGAAAGTGCCTAAGTCGGTTAGAGAAGTGCAAGTCTTATTGGATTCGCTAACTTCTTCGGAAAATTTATTAAAAACTTCTCGGCTATTTGCCAACCTATAACTGTGACATTAAATGGAAATCCTAAGGATTTGAAATGGGAAGTTGAGCAGGATATAGTATTCGAGGAATTAAAACACCAATTCACCACAGCACCCATACTCTACCACTTCTTTCTAGAAAGAGAAATAGTGGTGGAAACCAATACTAGCAATTTCATACTCGATTGGGTTCTTTCTCAATACCTTTGGATGAGGTTACATCCAGTAGCTTTCCATTCCAGAAAACTAAACTTGGCGGAGCACAATTATGAAATTTAGGATAAAGAACCTCTCGCGATCCGGGAAACTATTAAGGAAAAAAGACACTACTGGATCGGAATGGAAAAACTGCTTACAATCTTTACTGACCATCGGAACCTACAATACTTTCTCAGCTTGAAAGTCTAGAGCGGCTGCCAAATTCGATGGATGCAGAAGTTAGGGAAATACAATTTTCATATTGTATACCAACCAGGCACAAAGGGTGGAAAGCCTGATGCATGAAGCAGATGGCCGGAGTACAGTGCTGAGGAAGGAGCTGCGTAGAGCAAACAGAAAGTTTTCAAGCGGGAAAATTTCTTGGTATTACTAGTAGCGAGGGTAGGCAATGAGGGAGAAGACTGGGATGGGAGATGAGGATTTGGATTTGGAACCTGGAAGAGGTGGAAAGAAACCAATGATTAGGGTCAAGAGATTGAGCAAAAAGGCATACCTGCCAACAAAGGGCTCAAGAATGGCGGCAGAACATGACCTATATGCCATAGAGGATGATATGGTCCAGAAATAAAGACAAGTATTAATAAGGCCGGGTATAGCCATAGGGCTACGCAAAGGAACTTGCAGGAGAGTCGTCCCGAGAAGTAGTCTAGCTGTTTGAAGAGGAATCTCTACCAGTATGTGAGTGATTGATGCCAATTATACTGGCGAACTCAAGGTCGCACGCTTCTACCACAAAAGCGAGGACAGCCAGATAAGAATGGGTGATCTCGTAGCACAACTGGGGGTAGAAAAGGTCAACACCTCTGATATGACGGAAGTAGACAACATGTGAGAAACAGAACTGTTAAGTGGACGCCAAACTCAAGTATATCACTGAGGGGCGTAGGCTAAAATCTTTGTTTGGAGAATCTGTCGAGGAAGGGGTATCACGATAAAAGAGGTAAGGTAAAGATTTATAGCGTCAAATAATTTTATATTGATAAGATCTCTTCTCCGTCACTTGATGATATCTGTAATGCTCGGGAGGCATTTCGATATTTATATCCCGCATCTGAGTGTTCGCAAACTACTTCTAACTACTATGCCTGCAAAGTATCATCCTAGTTTTAGTACGCAAACGTCCAGAATCTTATAAGTCCGAACATCTTTTGACCCTAAAACTTATCACGCCCTTTCACAGTTACGGAATAGCATTCCTCCGTTGAGATGACTGTGCTATTTGTTATACCAAACAGTGGCCTCCAACTTAGTTGTCCCCATAGACTATTATATTACTCGAGTCTTAATGACTATCGTTCCAGTAGTCTCTCCAGTCATGAAGTGATCAAATTCATGTCAGGCCACCTAGTGCCAATTGCAAGTCCACGCCCAATGTGTCAAAGTCTTAAAGGGCTCCGACTTATCTAGATCTTTCTTACTAAATGTGCTTCCCCTTGGTCCACTGGCCTCCATAGAGGGGTACTATGACTAGGACCAATCAACCTACAGCTGATCTCAGAAGGGTATGGGTGGATTTGGTTTACCCCTAATAGCTTCTGCTACTGTGACATCCTGTTGGAGTATTTTGCTGAAAATGTCCTGTCACCTGCAGCCCATCTTTAGGAAGCCTAACTTTGGAGCCAACTAGCTCAATGCGCCTACGATGGACTTCTTCTGTTTCACTTCCCAGATGTCGCCAGGGGTCCCCTCCCATATAACCTGTGCACAGCATGTGGTCGGTGGGACAGCGGCGATGTATATGGTGTTATGAAGTAGGCTTCCTTGATGTGACATTTTAGTGAGGGGACGCAACCCTTGAAATCTCGCTAATGATGTGCGGGTCCTATAAGGAGGCCAGATGTGGGTGTTGGCACTAAGATAACTTCAGGGTCTGTGTGCAGTTACCCTACCGTGGGTCTGTGCACATGTCTCGGATTTCCATATGACTAACATGAGCTCCCACCTACCAGGCTTCTCCTCGAATGCCTCCATAACCTTTTATAATTTTCTTCTAAATACATTTTAAGACTCAGTGTGGTCATGGTAAAAAAGCCTTCCACATTTACTTGACCACAGTAGGAATACCTTTTCCTCACTATCTTACTTCTGCCCTTCCTGGCATGTCCAGATTTGAATTACGAAAGTTCTCCGAAACTTCTTCCGCGTTTTCCGTACCAGTAGCAGTCTCCCATGTGTTCTCATCTTCTGACCACTCTTGCCATTTGATGAAGGACCACAGTTCTCGCTTCTCTTGATAGCGGCTGTGTACCCATTGTTAGATATCCTACCTATCTCTTGTATCTTGAAGTACGGCTATGACAGGCAACAACTTCTTAGTTACTCGTCAAGGATGATATAATACTTCTCCGACATCGTCAGTGACCTTGACCGATTCTGATTCTCTATCGGGACTCTGATTATTATTCTTAGACCAATGTCTACGTTCCTCGCTTGAATGCTAATAATCAGATCGTATCGCGATAGATGCGTGAGGTGGTAGAATAGATTCTATTCTTAATAGTATAGGTAAGAAAGTATAATAGGTGGTTGCATGAAGAACTAACTACCAGGCTCTACCGGCCTCCTTTTATAGTCCTTCACTCAACCCGCTTATAAATCAAATCAATTATGAGTCATAATCGTGACTCATGAAAAACATCATATGACCGCATCATTGGTCATGTGCGTAAACCACATGACCTCTAAACAGGTCATGTGTGTAAAAGTAAACCAAACTGTGCAGCCCCCTTGGCCTCGTGCGCTGCCCCCATGACCTCTTAATAGGTCATGTGCGTGAAAGTAAATCAAAACCAATATAACAAATAAAACCCCATGACGAATATCCTCATCATGGTGCAGAACCATCTGCTTCCACTACTTGCCACAAATATCTCCTTCCACTATCTGCCACAGAACTGTGACAATAGCTCCCCTCTCCCCACGGCCTAAGTCCCTTTAGGCCATCGGGAACTCGTCCTCCTCTTCTGATCCTGCCGTCTGCAGAATATTACGTCCTATCCGATGCATCAACTCTTGCTTTCTTTCTGAAGGTTTTCCAACCTTCGGATCCTTGCGTCCCTCCTCTTCAGTTGGGAATCCGTCTTCCCAACCTTGTATTCCGCCAAACTTGCCCTGACCTGTTGAGCCGTCACCGCTCTTGCCAGCTGCACGTTCTTTTTCTCCCATTCCTTTGCCTTCAGCTCCCACATCATGGCCTGACCTTTGTAGAGTCCCGTCTCTACTTCCGCTGTCTTCTTTTGTTCGCTGATCGCGATCAGCTCCCTCTGCAGGCTTTCTACCATATCTTCTTACATTGCCGACCAGCTCGGCGATGGTGCTGGGTCCTGTTCCCAGGTGACTTTCTTGGATCTTTTGGCCCCCCTCCCTGTAGGTTTCGTCCCCGAAACCTTGTCTTTGTTGCCTAGAGGAGGTGATGCCGGTGGTGTCCTGTCCCTTTTCTTGGGAAAGTAGTTGGTTCCCATTTTCTCCGTGTAGTGGGTGGGGCACCCATTGTCGTAGCACCGTGTCCATGACAGACACGCGTGTGCTTTCTCTTCTTTCGTTTGTTTTGTCTTCCTGATTGGTAGGTCCACGAGTTGGACCCAGTCGTCTGGTGCGACGTACTCTTCCACTGGAGCTGCCAGAGGGCATAGGTCTGGGCTGGTCGGGGGAAACTGGTTTCCCCGGATATCGTTGGTGGAATTGCCTGATGGCATCTTGCGCATTGGTGAAGTTGGTGGCTGGGTACCACTCTTGATCGTGTTCTTCCGCGTAGCCGGTCCACTTGGCTCGGTACTGGAGATATTTGCGGTGTAGTCTTGAGTCGATGATTTTCTCAAGTTCGTATTCGTCTTGACCCTTGATCTCGATGGGCGGTAGAGGGAGTTTCTTTTGAGATGTAAAAGCGTTGTCTTAGTAAGGTTCAAGGAAACTGATATGGAATGTAGGATGAGTGTTGTTCATCAAGCCTGGGAGGTCGAGTTTATATGCTCGGAGTCCGATAGGTTCGATGATGCGGAATGGTCCTAATTTCTTGTAGTCCAGTTTCCTTGATGGTCTCGTGGTCTGTATATTCCTTGGTATCAACCACACTTTATCGTTGACTGGAAGGTTGGGATCGGGTTTTCGGTGTCGATTGGCGTATTCCTTCTGTCGTTCTTGTGTGTTACATATTTCTTCTCTTAATATGTCATGTAGTTTCTGCATATCCTTCGTATGAACCCCTTGTGCCGGTACGTCGTATTTTGCTGGTTCGTATATTGGGTCAGACCCATAGTTTGCAAAGAAGGGTGTCGTCTTGATTGTTTCTTGCTTTCCGTTGTTGTATGCGAATTCGGCTGTTGCTAGCATCTCTGCCCAATCGTCATGTTGATAATTGACGTATGCTCCTAGATATTGTTCCAATAACGCATTCGTTTTTTCTGTTTGTCTGTCGGTCTGCGGGTGAAATGCTGTGCTGAGCTTCCTCTCGATTTGCCATCGTCGTGTGATTTCTTTCCAGATATTTGCCGTGAATAGTGATCCTCTGTCTGATATGATATCTTTCGGTAGTCCGTGAATTCTAAACACCCGATCCTTGAACAGGTGGAAGAACTGTTTTGTGTCCATGTCCGTTCTGCATGGTATATAGTGGGCCATTTTCGTCAGGCGATCGATAACAACCCATATTGCGTCATAACCGTTCGACTCCGGAAGTCCAGTTATAAAATCCATCGCAATAGATTGCCATGGCCTTCCAGGAGGTTCCATAGGTTTTAGCAATCCGTATGGCGTGTGACGTATTGCCTTCGTCCTTTGGCATATCTTGCAATTCTTGACATATCTCTTGACGTCATCCTTTATCGTTGGCCAATAGTATGATCTCCTGATCAATTCTATGGTTTTGGCCGTTCCTCGGTATCCAGCTTGAGGTATATCGCCCTTTCTTTGTATTGTTTCTGTTCGGAGCGGTTCGTCTTCGGGGATTCTGATCTTTCCATCGTACCAAAGATATCCCTCTTTTTCTTCGTATAGCCCCAATGCTATTCCCTTCATCTCTTTTTGCTTTTCATTTAAAGCTTTCCTGATCGCTTATATCTCCGTGTCTTTCTCCGTTGTTTTTCGTATCCATTCTGTGTGGTCCCTGTTGGCCAGTGTTGCCGTTTCCATTTCGTTGATTGCATCATTTTTCCCGCTTTCCTTTTCTTCTTCTTTTTTGAAATATCTTTCTTTGGGCAGAAGGATCCTTTTCCGTTGCAGGATCCGTTCGTCGTCCTTGGTTGGCATATCCTCGTGCCTTCTGGTAAGGGCATCTGGTTCTCCTCCTAGCTTTGCTGGTCGATACTCGATTTTGATGTGGTATTGCGATAGTGTTTCGCTCCACCTTGCTTGTCGTTGGTTGAGTTCCTTTGTGGTGGTGAAAGCGAGAAGACTTTTGTGGTCAGTTACCACCCTGATATCATGTTCCGCTCCTAAGGCGTACTTTCTCCCTGCCTTGAGGGCTTGCACTATCGCTAACAGTTCTTTGTTGTGGATGTTGTAGTTGCATTTGGCCTTCGTCATTGTTTTGGATCGAGGTGCCACCGGTTGCCATAGTTTGTTGTCTCCTAATTGTGATAGGATTCCCGAACAGACGTAATTGGATGCATCTCTTTCTATCATGATTGGTAGTTTCGGGTCGAAATGTCGGAGCATGGGTGCAGTGGTGAGTCTGTTTCTTAATCCGCCGAATGCTGTTTGTTGTTGGTCGGTCCAACTCCATTTGGTATCTTTCTTGGTTGTTTCGTATAGTGGTCTAGCCACTCTGCGGAATCCTTCGATGAATCTGCGATAAAGGTTACACAAGCCTAGCAAGCTCTGTACTCCTTTTACGCTTTTCGGCGGTTTCCATTCTTCGATTGCCTCCATCTTGATGGGGTCTGTCCTTATTCCTTCGGGGTTGATGATAAACCCTAAATATTCCGTTTCTTGCTGATGAAATTCGCATTTCGTGGGTTTGAGTTTGACTTTTACTTCCCTTAGGGCTTGCATAACGTTCCGGTTATCCTTTCAATGTTGTTCCATAGTCCTCGAATATATGAGAATATTGTCCAGGTAGACGATGCAGACTATATCCAGGAACTTGCTGAGTTTGGTGTTGATCCATCTTTGGAAGGTTGCCGGTGCGTTCGCCAATGCGAATGGCATTACCAGGTATTTGTATAGCGCGTATCTTTTCCGCAATGCCGTCTTCCATTCATCTCCTTCGGATATTCTGATGGTGTGGTAGGCATCCTTGATGCCTAACTTCGTGTAGTATTGGGCCTTTCCCAATCTATCCAATGCTTCATCGATCAGCGGTAATGGATATCGATCTTCCTTGGTGACTGCGTTCAGTCCGCGAAAATCCACGCATAGTCTTAGCTTTCCATCCTTCTTTTTGACGAATAATATTGGTGCTCCTGCCGATGATGAGGATGGCCTTATCCATCCTCTTTCCAGGTTTTGCTGGAGGTAGTCTCTTAGAGCCTTCAACTCTTCTTCCCTCAAGGAGTAAAGTTTCATAAACGGTGCCCTTCCTACCAGGTCGATCTTGTGGTCTTCTTCTCGATGCTCTGGTAGGTCCGTCCTTTCTCCTTCTTCGAACGTATCTAAGAGGCCATGGTATTCGCTCGGTACCAGCGGTCTTAGTATTGTTTTCATCTTTGTTGCTTCCTGTCGTACTGCCAATCTGGTACTGATTGTTGAGGCTTCAGCCATTGTCGTGCCTCCTTCTTCTTGATCCCATTTGAGAACCCCGGTTTGTTCTCCCTTCCGATACATCTTTCCAAAGGTCCTTGCTGATATAAAGTTGATATCGACGTGTCGTTCCTAGGGTTCGTTAGGTGTAGTTTTTCCAGTGCTGCCAAATCCTTGATCTGGTCTTTCTGTTCCTTCGAGGCCGTCTACCTCTCGTAGTCCTCAGTTGTCGATTTTTTCGACAATCAACTCTGCGATTCTGTCGCCTTTCTTGACTTCATAGTCTTCTTCTTTCAGGTTTATCAAAAGGACTTTGATTTCTCCTCGATAGTCTGCATCTATCACACCTGCACCTGTGGTTAGGCCATGTCTGGTTGCTAATCCACTTCGTGGGGCAATTCGTTCGTAGGTACTATCGGGTAGTCCTATTGCTATTCCTGTCTTTATCATCGCTTGCCCTTTGGCCCGGATGATAGCTTCTTAAATGCTGTACAAGTCGTGTCCAGCGGCTTCCTTCGACCCTTTGGTCAGTACTTTTGCTGTGGGATCCAGTCGTTGAATCTGGATCTCTTCTGATCCACTTCGGGTTTCGGTGATTCGGCTGTATTCGTTTTCCCATTGAGCCAGTCCGCTAGGGACTGTCTCGACCTTTGGTGATTCGTTGAGGCATAATCGGGTACACCTTTCGCTTCCGAAATTGACTTGTTTTTTTTCCCAATCCATATCGGGATTGTGTTTCCTTAGCCATGGTATTCCCAGGCCAGCAGTATGTCTGACCATATTTGCCACCTGGAATATTATCTTTTCCTGGTGCTGTCCTATCTCCATGACTATTTCTGCGATGTGGGTAATGGGGCCCACTTTGCTTTTTTCCCCATTAACCACATAAATATCTCTTGGTTTGTCGATTTTCCTTAGGGGTATCCAGTGGGTATTGCAGAATTGTCTGTCAATAAAATCCTCCGTTGCTCACGAGTCGCCTATCGCATTGGTTTTCGTAATTCCCTTTTTTGCGCCTATTTTGATTTTTACCATCATCTGGTCTGAGTCGTCTTCGTTGTTGTCCGCGGTGTTGATTTGTGCCGTGTAGTCTGTTGCCGTCGATATGTGTATAATCCTAGTGGGTTTGTCGCGTTGGTTGTCCCTCAGACCACTTCTTACTGGGGACTGTTGTCATTTAAAGTCTCCTCCGTTTCAGCCGCTTCCTGGCTCGGCATCTCACAGATCTTGGCGTTCTTATCCGCGCATTCCGTCGCTCATTGTCCCCCTTTCCCGCAATTGAAACCCAGGTTGTTGTCTCTGCGTCGCAGGAATTCCTCCGGTGTCAATCTCAGGGGATTCGACCGGAACTGTCTGATGTTTCGTCCAAATCTCTGTCCAGGTCTCTGCAATTGTTGTCTCGATTCTCGGATCGCATCCACGTCCATTCCTTCCCCTCCTTGTGTTGTCGTTCTCGCTCCTGATATTCCGTTTTGTTGACTCACTGGTCTCGTTCTGCAGTTTCTTCCTTGATTCTTCCTGTTTTCGAGTTCTGCAAACCATTGGGCGAGGTCCTCTGTTGTGTTGAATATGCGATCCGAGTTGGTCCATGCTTCATGTAATTCCTCATGAATTCCTCTCAGGAGTTGCCGCTGCAAGGCATATGTGTCATACTTGGCGTCTGGTGCCAAGAGTTGCATATGGTGCCAGAATTCGATGACCGTGTTTTTTCCTTGTACCATCTTCTCGACTTCGTTTCTCGCTCTCTGCCGCTTGTCTTTATCTCTGAACTGGGCTTTGACGTCTCTTCCGAATTCCTCCCATTCGTGCCAAACTTTGGGGTTCATCCCTTCCACTATCGGAGTGATCCATTTCTCTGCCGTTGCCCGTAATAAGGTTTACGCGTATCTGATCTTTTTGTCGTCGTGTTCGTCAGTCCATTCTTTGACTTCGTAGTACAACTTGAGTTGTATGATGAAGCCACAGAGCTTGGTTGGCTCTCTGTCGAATGTGTCGGGATTTCTTAGCCTAAGCTTTTCTGTTCCTGGTGCTGGTCTGAGCCCTACTACCATATATTCCAGTTGTTCTCCCGTCATGCTCAGCACATTCAATCGTGCTGGTGGTGCTGCTGGGGCTGTTCCTGCCCCTTCTCTGGTTTGTTCTACCTCCATGTTGTTGGGTGTCGCTGCTGAGATGCAACCAAATGTTAGATATCCTACCAGTCTCTTGTATCTTGAAGTACCGCTGCGACAGGCAACAACTTCTTAGTTAGTCGTCAAGGATGATATAATACTTCTCCGAGATCGTATGTGACCTTGACCGATTCTGATTCTCTATCGGGACTCTGAGTATTATTCTTAGACCAATGTCTACGTTCCTTGCTTGAACTCTAATAATCAGATCTTATCTCGATAGACTCGTGAGGTGGTAGAATAGATTCTATTCTTAATAGTATAGGTAAGAAAGTATAATAGGTGGTTGCGTGAAGAACTAACTACCAGGCTCTACCGGCCTCCTTTTATAGTCCTTCACTCAACCCGCTTATAAATCAAAACAACTATGAGTCATAACCGTGACTCATGAAAAACATCATATGACCGCATCATTGGTCATGTGCGTAAACCACATGATCTCTAAACAGATCATGTGCGTGAAAGTAAACCAAACTGCGCAGCCCCCTTGGCCTCGTGCGCTGCCCCCATGACCTCTTAATAGGTCATGTGCATGAAAGTAAATCAAAACCAACATAACAAATGAAACCCCATGACGAATATCCTCGTCATGGTGCAGAACCATCTCCTTCCACTACTTGCCACAAACATCTCCTTCCACTATCTGCCACAGAACTGTGACACCCATTTTCTGTAAGAGCAAATCTTGCTTCTCACTATTTTTTCAACCTCCCATTGTAGATCACCGTCAATACGCCCCAGTTCTCTAGGGGGTTGTTGGTGACTGCCATGAACTGACTGGCAGTAGGGTTCCAATAGGGCCACATGAAATACGTGGTGAATGTTCCATCAATCGGATCTGTTGATTTTGTAGGCTCGTGATCCGCACTTTTCCATGATTTGAAAAGGACCGTATAGCTTTGTACTTAGCTACTTTGATTCCCGTCGTGTTGGAATGTTTTTTGTGTTTAACATTACTTTGTCCCCGATGTTGAAGTCTGGCTATTGTTAAGCTTTCCGGTCACAATATTTTGACAATCCTTCTCGTCTTTGTTCTTGTGATCCTCTTGCTTGTTCATGTATCGCCTTAATCCAGTTTGCGTAGAGTGTTGCTCCGGGATCTTGAGCTTCGCGCTCCTTCATCCCCTCTGTTCGCGGATGAAATCCGTTGTTTGCATAGAATGGTGACATCCTGTGAGAGTTAGTTGAGGAGTTGTTATACGAATATTCAGATACCGGTAGTAGCTGATACCAGTCATCCTGATCATAGTTAAAAAAACTTCGCAGGTACTCTTTCAGCACTTGGATGGTTGGTTCGGTTCGTCCTTTAGTCTGAAGATGGTATCCCCTTGACATTCTTCGCATAATCTCCCGCGCTTTGCATAGAGATTCCCAGAATTCTCCTGTAAACTTTGAGTCCATGTCCAACACGATTTTGGTAGGCAGGCTGTGTAGCCTCCATAGTTCCTGCAGGAATGCATTTGCGACGTCTTTGATGGTAGCCGATGTCTGTAGTCCGATGAAATGTGCCCTCTTCATAATCTGATCAACTACTACCATTATCTGAGTGCACCCTTGTGACTCTGGTAGTTGAGTGAGAAAGTCTACCAAGATAGATGCCCATACTGTGTAGGGTATTTGCAATGGTTGCAGCAATCCATACTTGGCGTATCTAGGTGACTTATTATGTTATCATTCATTGTAGGATCGTACATAATCGTTGACCCATTCCGCAAGTCCTTTCCAGTAGAAGTCTCTCATGATTATTTCAGATGTTTTTTCTTGTCCAAAATGTTCTGCAACTTTTGCATCGTGACCTCCTTCTACGATCTTGGTGTATAGTGCCTGACTATCTAGTACAAATAGTCTTTGCTTGTAGTATAGTAGATCATCGGTTATGGTCCAGTCCTTTGGGAAATCCTTTCCTTCATCTCGTAACCTGATGAGTTCTTCCCTCCATTGCCTCCAAGCTGCCTCAGTTCTGATAGCTGCCTGTATCTCACTCAAGAATTCAGGATTGAATTGCTTCATACGTTTTTGTAAGATTATTGCATTAGACATTAGAACTTTCTCTGGCACTTCTGAAATGTTGTACCAGTGTTCGTTGTCTCTAGCCAATGCCTGCAGGTAACTGATACTTGGTTCCTATTCTTTAACAATCGAGAATCTTGTCGCTATATCGGTGCTTCAGAATCCCATGGTTCCTCGTTCTGTATCTTCCCAGTTGTCTAATTCTATCGTATCTGAGCTGTTGACCTTTTCTACCACCAGCCAAGCTATGCGATCACCCATTCTTATCTGGCAGTCCATGGTTTCATGGTTGAATAGTACAATCTTGCGTTCACTGGTATAATTGGTATCGATTACTCCAGCGCCGGTAGAGAATCCGTTTTGGACCGCTAATCTGCTTCTTGGAGCAACTCTTCCATAAGTTCCTGCAGGTAGCCCCATGGCTATACCTGTTTTTATTAAAGCTTGTCCATATTTCAGGACAATGCCATCTTCAATAGCATACAAGTCATGTCTGGCCACCATTCTTGAGCCCTTTATTGGCAAGTACACTTTTTTGCACAATCTTTTGACTCTGATAATAGGTTCCTTTCTACCTCTTCGAGATTCCAAATTTAAATCCTTATCTCCATCCCAGTCCTCACCTTCAATGCCTATCCTCACTACTAACGATATCATGAAGTTTTCCTCTTTCAAAATCTTTTGTTCGCGATGCATAGCTCCCTCCTCAGGACAGTACTAAGGCCATCTGCTCAAGACATCAGGCTTTCCGCCCTTTGTGCCTGGTCGGTATACAATCCGGAAATTTTATTCTACCAACTTCTGAGCCTACCGAATTTGATGGCCACTCCAGAATTTTGAGGGGAGAAAGTATTGTAGGTTCTGATGGTCAGTAAAGACTGTAATTGGGTTTTCCGTTCCGATCAAGTAGAGTCCCCATTTCTTGAATGCTTTGAGGATCGCTAGAAGTTCTTTATCATGGATCTCATAATTGCGCTCCGCCAAGTTTAGCTTTCTGGAATGAAAAGCTACTGGATGTAACCGTTTCTCAAAATACTGAGAAAGAACGCAACTGAGCACGAAGTACCTAGCATCAGTTTCTACCACTGTTTCCCTTTTTTGGAAGAAGTGGTAGAGGATAGGAGCTGTGGTGAATCGGTGTTTTAATTCTTCGAATGCCATATCCTGCTCAACTCACCATTTGAAACTTTTTGAATTTCCTTGTACTGTCGCGGTTATGGGCTTGCAAATAGCGGTCAAGTCTTTTATAAAGTGTTGGTAGAAGTTAGCAAATTCAATAAAAACTTGTACTTTTCTAACTGACTTAGGTGGTTTCCAAATCGTTATGGATTCCACCTTTGAGGTGCTTATAGACACCCCATCGACCACTACCATATAGCTGAGGAATTCTGCCTCAGAGGCATAGAAGGTCAACTTTTTTAGCGATACCGCTTATTGATAGTCAGATAGAGTTTGTAAAACCTTTTTGACAGCTTCAAGGTGTTCCTTTTTGTCCTTGGAATAGATGAGAATATTATTATGATAACAGACGACTCCAATATCCAAGTATTCTTTTAGTACTTAGTTCATCATGTCTTGGAATATTGGCAGAGCATTTACTAATCCAAATGGCATAACCTTATATTTGTAGCGCCCATATCTCATTCGGAAGGCGGTCTTCCATTCATGTCCTTCCTTGATCCTAATCAAGTGATAGCCATCTTTAAGGTCTAACTTGGTGAAGATCTTGGCGCCGGCCACTCAATGTTGGAGTTCAGACATTAGTGGAAGGGGATGTTTGTTGAGGATAGTAATCTTGTTTAGATTCCGGTAATCCACAACCAAGCCTAAACTTCTATTAGGTTTTGGTACGAATAATATAGGTGCTCTTGCAGGAGATTGACTTTGAGTAATCTTTCCCTGCTTAATCATCGTTTCCAAATATTCCCTTAAAGCCTTAAGCTGTTTTTCAGATAGTGGATATATCAGCCCCCAGGGGGGTGGTGATCCTGGAATCAACTTGATTTCGTAATCGAATGTCCATCTTGGGGCTAATCTTTCTGCCGTCAAGGCTTCCAACAAATGCTTGTAATGCCAGTATTCTTGCAGTAATGATTCGTATTCCACCGTATCTTCAATGGCTTCGATTCTTCCGATGCGACATGCATTAGGGTCTCGAGCGATGGATTTGTTATATTCGAACAAATCCGCTATTCCTTTTTCTTTTTCCACAGAGCTTTCACAAGATTTTAGGGAGAAGGTCACATTTTCTGCATCTTCTATGTGAGACACTGGGTGTTCACAATACCACCAACTGAATGGAATTATCATTCCATAATGACCTGCTTTAGCCACTTCACATGACACTGCAGAGATGTATCGGTTTTTTCCAATTTCTAATTTTATAGGCAGGGTAAAATACTTCCCTCCTGAGGCAGCCGGTGATCCAGCAAAGTCTGAGATATCAACTGCATTGTTGCGTTCGATAATAGGAACGCGAAGGTCTTCAACTAGGTCCTTATTGATAAGGAACACATTGGATCCCGAGTCTAACCAGACTTTAACATTATAGCGCTTATCGTGTATATGGAGGTAAGCGATCCTCTCCCGACAGTTGTATCCCTTTACTTCAAGAGCGACTAATTCCATGCGCTTAGGGTCGACGAGAGTTTCTTAGTTCTTTCATTTAGGCATCTGTTAGGCATATGGAAATCCGAGACATGTGCACAGACCCACGGTAGGGTAACTGCGCACAGACCCTCAATTTACCGGAGCCAACACCCCCCTCCGGCCCCCATATGGGGCCCGCACGTCATTAGCGAGATTTCGCGAGTGCTGTCCCATAACTAAAACGTCACATCAATGAAGCCCACGTCATAACACCATATACGTCGCCACCGTCCGTCCGACAGCATGCTGTTCACAGGATATATGACAGGGGACCTTTGGCGACATCTGGGAAGTGAAACAGAGGAAATCCGTCAGAGGCGCATTGAGGTAGTAGGCTTCAAATTTAGGGATCCTAACAACGGGCCAAAGGTGACAGGACGTTTTCGGCGAAATACTCTAAGAGGATATCCCAGTGGTGGAAGCTACTAGGGGTATACCGAATCCACCCATACCCTTCTCAGATCCGCTATAGGTTGGTTGGTCCTAGGAATGGGACCCCTCTACGGAGGCCGGCGGACCAAGGGGAAGCACGCTCAGAATGGAAGACCTAGATAAGTTGGAGCCCCCTAAGACGCTGACACGTCGGGCTCGGACTTCCGATTGGCACTAGGTGGCCCGGCATAAACCTGATCACTTCATGACCGAAGAGACGATTGGGACGATAGTCAATAAGACTAAAAGTCATATTAAAGTCTATGCGGACATCTAAGTTGGAGGTGGCCGTTTGGTATAACAAATAGCGCAGTCATCTCAACGGAAGAATACTATTCCGAGTCCGTGAAAGGGTGTGATAAGTTTCAGGGTCAAACGGTGTTCGCACTTATAAGATTCTGGACGTTTGCGTATTTACACCAGAGTGGTACTTGGGAGCCATATTAGTTAGAAGTAGTCCGCGAACACTCAGACACGGGATATAAATATCGAAGTGTCTCCCGAGCTTTACAGACATCATCAAGTAACGGTGAAGAGATCTTATCAATATAAAATTGTTTACTCTATAAATCTTTACCTTACTTTTATTTTATCGAGACGAGCCTTCCTCGACAGATTCTCCTAACAAACATTTTGGGCCTACACCCCTCAGTTATATACTTGAGTTTGGCGTCCACCTAACAGCATTATTAGTATTGGGTGCAGGTAACACCATGTTTGTTACTGCACCTGCGTAGTTTCGACCATTGAGGTCTCTTCTGACAAACTAGTAACTCTTTAGCTCCTACAATCTGGGTCTACATACCAAGTGGCATTTCACTGATATGCAATTGTGTGCGACTAGTTTTCACGCTGGATGCCTTCTCCCGACACGCCAAACCTAGGCTCATAGCAGATTTTCGCACGGTTATTAGCCATTTTAGTCCCCTGGTATGGGGTTTCTGCTTTCACTGATCCATTCCCTTAGGGTTTCAGTTGTCCGTCCAGCTCCCTCAGAGGGGGCTTGTACACCAAAGCGGTACATGCCTATCCCACACTGTTGTCCGAAGGTAAGATACTACATACGTATAATATGACTCAGACACCTGTGGTAGGTGGAACGATCTGTGTTGGCTGTCCTCCTGTCGTGTACTGTTATCAGGTAGATCTTCCATCGCTATGTCCCAACTTCTTCGGTATAGTAACTTGCTTGCACACGTGTAGCAGGCAGCCACCAGTTGACTTGAGGAACTTCATACTGTAGGCTGCCAGGCCATGTGGGCATGTTAACTATGCTCTCATTTGATCACGAGTCTCCACATATTGATTCTTGTGTTCGAGCTCATAAGTCCCTCGTGTAGTCCCTTCACCCAGAGCCTACTTGCTTTGATCTTGAAAGGAGAGACTTGCTTTGCGCTGCATTGATCGCTTTGAGTTTTGACTTTCATAGTTGTAGATGGAACACCTGATCCCCGTCATGGTTGGTACCCAATACACCCCAGCCGATGGGGGTTCTCGTTTCGATTCCATCTTCATCTGGACACTGAATACCCAAATGCCATCGCCGTTGGTGCCAATGAACTGACCTAGGTCAGTTCTTCTTGGTCTGCCAGTTCCAAAATCCTAGTACCTCATGCTGGGTTCTCGATGGTCGCGACTCTTTGTGCTCATTTAGGCTTTACAATTGCTGACCTTGCTCATCCAATTCCCATTCTTATCGGTCTTGAGCTGACCATTGCCACCGATATATGGGCATCTCCCCCACACATTTGATAGGTGTGGTTTTTCTTTCCACAACATGTACAATCTCGATCTCCCCTCTGAGTGTCTATCATACTCTGCGGGATACCTGTATGAGCCTGATCGAAGTTCATGTGAGTGGTCTTTGCCAAACCACCCAACCTCTTCCTAGGCCTTTCCGGGTCATTTTCCCTTTTCTGCTTTCGTGGTGGGGCTCCACCTCCCTTGACATAAGGTTTAGTCTCCCTTTGTCGCTTTGGTTTAGAGTCCTGTTGCTCTTCTCTTTTCCCCTCTGGGACTACCTTAGGCTTCAGTGGTTTGTCTGGCCCAATCTTTTTTCTGGCCTGAAGTCCTTTACCCGACAGACCGCACTGCCTTAGCGCCCCTTCCCATTCTTGATCCATCATATACTGCAGTGCCGACAACCTGCTGACAATTTGTTTTAGAAGTTTATCTTCAACTTCATATCTCCTGGACTCTCCGGTCATGCATACACGAATGTTATAGTTATGCATGACCGTCAGGTAACGTTGAATACTACCGTCATACTTGACTAGCTCGATTGCTGGTAGTGCTAGTCTTTCACCTTCTACCGCGGTAAATCGTTTCATCATATCCTATTCAAAACAAGTCCAAATAGCCAATTCTGGCTGTAGGGTTTCCCCTTGAAGTCCGTCCATAGCCTTCCTATAGTAGATAATGTAAGGAAGTACTATTTCTCCTCTCGTATGATTGAGCATGTATATAACTCGTTCCCGGGCATTGTCCCTGATTCGCCGGTTCCGCTCGAAATAGTCCCTGCATTGTATAATTCAAACATATTGGTCTTGCGTGTATTTCATCCTCCGTCTCCTCTACACACCCGGCGATTGAAATCAACCCTCAACGCTAGGTACTCACGCACCATCAACCTCCCCTCTCCTCCCACGATGGCTTCGGCCTAGGAGTGACGGCCATCTCCCTCCCCCCCTTACTGTCCTCTTCTGCTCTCTTACGCGTCGAGGCTTTCCATCCCTTAAGTTCCGGTACTGCTTTTCTGCTGCCCGTTCTCGCCCCCCTCCTCGCCTAGCGAGGCCTCTCCACACGGTCGGCGACCGTTCGCTTCCCATGCTTCAGACGGCTGGGAACACGGTTTGCGGTACGCGTGGACTTTTCAACAGGCCCACGGGTCGATCTCGCACCTCCCCACGGTCGGCTTAAGCGGTGGTATCCCATCCACTAAGTAACGCTATCTCTCTGAGAAAAAGGGACTACATGAGAGACACGGTAAAACGCTTGCCTTCTTCTACGGGGACCGCCTAGTCAGACACGAACACGATTACCGAGAGTTGACACGGTCGCGTTCAGTTTCCCTCCTGTTCCGTCGGTTGGATCGGCTTGCACCCTACTGCTACACCCTCCCTCGGCTGGCACCCTACTGCTCTATCCTTCCCTGCCCTCGCCTCGCCCACAGAGGGCCCATTCTCGGTTGCAACATGTTGCCAGCGCGTTTATCTGGCTTGGTTGTTGTGGGTTCTACTTTGGTGCGGTTTTTCTTTTGTTTTTTGTGATGTTCCGGGTGGTTACCTTCCTATGTTTTCCTGCTTTCTTCTTATTTAGGCTTCTCCTATTCTCTGAGTTCGCTTGTGAGGTGGGGACGGGTTTTTCTTTGAGGCGAGATGTGCGGTTAGGCCCATACCAGAGGGTCTTGGAGATACGGTCGGGCTGGGTGGGAGGAGGTTATAGGTTTTCTTCTATGCCATAGCTAGCGCTGCATGCACGGTTCTTGTACCTTAAACTAAGCAATCATATGAAGATAAAAAAAAAAGAAAAAAAGCAAAAAAAGAAAAAAGGTCTTGCGTGTATTTATCCTCAAAGAATAGGGGTGGCTCTAATGGTCGCTTAATATTTAGCGCCATCGCGTTGGCCAGTGTTTCAGCCATACCAGACTGTTCTGGTGTTTGTCCACCCCTACCTCGGCCAGGACTTCTTCTCCTTCTTCCTCTCTCATCATCATCGTCATTATCGTCACTAGGATCTCCAGGGTCACCTCCCTGGGTACGAGAGGAGGATGCGTCAGCGGCTTCCTTGCCTTTCCCCTTTTTCCTACGTATAGGCGGAGCGTAGTACTCCTTATCATTGGTTTCTTGAACTGCAGGTAAGGATGCAGGCCCTGCAGCTGCAGAACTTGGTGAGGCAGCCAGCATCCTATTTATTGACACTGTTAATACCTTCAGGGTATTGTTCGTCTTGTTATTCTGCTGCTGTTGCTGATCTTGGGACGTGCAAATCTCCGCGTGGCGAGTAGTTTAGTCGAGATGCATTTACCCTAAGGTACAGTTGACCTCTCTTTCCCGAGTGAGGCTTTGAGGGTGGAGTTCTGCGAATTCCACCCTTAGACTGAAGACCATCTGTTCTGGAGTCTGATCTCGGGCCAGTGCCAGTTGTCTTTCTTGCCTGTACCTTCCATGTAACCTCGTGGTTACCTCATCATGTTCCCGTTGATTCCTATCTTGGGCATCTATCTTTTTTGCCACTGCCTGTAGCACCACCTCTTGAATACCCTTGACCTCCATCTCTACGCCTGCCAGCTGCATCAATAGGATCATTATATCATTATCATGAACATCTTGTCCTTCCGCGATTTGCTGCTGAACCTTAAGTATCTTTAAGGTATTGTCTTCGGTAGCTTTCTTCAAATGTTTGAAGGCGATATTGCCTTGGTCCAGCGAGGTGTCGATATCTTATCTAATTCGACCTAATGTTATTCTCAGATGAGTGGCTAGCCTGACCAGATTGGCAGCATGGTCTACACCTGGTTTTAGTATGGAGGCCCTTGATATCCGATGGGTGCTCGCCACACTAGAGGATCAATGAGAGGATAAATTTGCTCTCTGGACTGTAGGCTCATGGGGTGTCGATGGGGAGGGACTCCATAGGGCCAAATCAACGGTTTTTTCTGTTCTGTCGGGTCGGGTGTCCATAGATTCTCCCGCCATTATTCTCTTTCGCAGGGCTTGAGGTATTTTAGCTATTGTGATACTTTCCAGATAGGCTAATTGCTCTAATGTATGCCCAGGATGAGTGATTACTGGTACTTCGTACCAGAGCTCTCGATATCCTTTAAATGGTGTAAGGAATCATATCTCAAGTATCCAACGTCTGAGGTACTGTAAAGGTATAGGTATGAAAGGGTTCGGTTGTTCTGACTCTGGACTCTGGACCTCAATTTCCCTTTTTCGAGGTTCAGAATGTACTTGTAGTACATATATTGGTTTTAGGCCCCAGCCGAGGGGATGTCTGGCCTGTGGATAACTGTGCCTGGGTTTTCGTACTTTGTAGAATACTGGGTACTCCACTTGACGAAGTCTTCTGACTTGGTAGAACTCTACTCAAAGTTCAAACCTTGCCAGGTATGATATATGCGATGGAATTGATCCCACGTCAGGATCCCAAAAGGTTTTGCAAACCATGTGGGTTCTTGTGTAAACTCTTCTTCGATTTCGAATAGCTCAGTGTCAAAGATTTCTTCGAATGTATGAATATAGATGGGACAGTAAGTTGCTACGAAAATATAAGCGAAGTCTGAGCTGCGGGTAGAGTTTGAAGTCAACTTGCTGTTCATATAATGAGTCTTGGTAACAGGAGAACTATCAATATACAGTTAGGCTGACGTCAAACTCAAGTATATCACTGAGGGACATAGGCCAAAAACTGGGTGCTGAGAATCTGTCGAGGAAGACTCATCTTGATAAAATAGGTAAGGTAAAGATTTATAGTATAAAACAATTTTATATTGATAAGATCTCTTCACTGTTGCTTGATGATGTCTGTAAAGCTTGGGAGGCACTTCGATATTTATATCCCACCTCTGAGTGTTCGCTGACTACTTCTAACTACTATGCCTCCCAAGTATCATCTTCGTTTTAGCACACCAATATCTAGAAGCTTATAAGTGCACATATCCTTTGACCCTGAAACTTATCACACCCTTTCACGGTTACGGAATAGCATTCCTCTATTGAGATGACTGCGCCATTTGTTATACCAAACAGCGGCCTCCAACTTAGTTGTCCATATAGACTATTATATTATTACTCTAGTCTTAATAACTATCGTTCCAGTAGTCTCTCCGGTTATGAAGTTGTTAAATTCATATCGGGCTACCTAGTGCCAATTGCAAGTCCACGCCCAATGTGTCAACATCTTGAAGGGCTCCGCCTTATCTAGGTCTTCCTTAATGAGCGTGCTTCCCGTTGGTCTGTCGGCCTCTATAGAGGGGTCCTATTACTAGGACCAACCAACCTACAGCTGATCTCAGAAGGGTATGGGTGGATTTGGTATACCCCTAATAGCTTCTGCTGTGGGAACATCCTTCTGGCATATTTCACGGAAAATATCCCGTCACCTTTGGCCCATCTTTAGGAAGCCTTGCTTTGAAGCCTACTAGCTCAATGCGCCTCTCACAGATTTCCTCCGTTCCACTTCCCAGATGTCACCTGAGGTCCCCTCTCATATAACCGGCGAACAGGATGCGGTCGGCCAGACAGCGGCGACGTATATGGTGTTACAAAGTCGGCTTCATTGATGTGACATTTTAGTTATGGGATGCCACCCTTGAAATCTCACTAATGACATGCGGGCCCCATAAGGGGGCCGGAGTGGGGTGTTGGCATTTCGGTAAATCCAGGGTCTGTGCACAGTTACCCTACCGTGGGCCTGTGCACATGTCTTGGATTTCCATATGCCTAATAGGAACGAGGAACTGCAAGATTCGTAAGCACCAACATAGCGCTAAGATCCTTGATCGTGAAGGAACATGAACCTAGTGTCAGCTACCTACAGGCATCGGCTAAAGGCAATGAACATTGGTATGATATTTCAGAAGTACCAGAAAAGGTTCTAATGTCAAACGCTATTATTCTACACAAGGGTATAAAGCAGTATAATCCTGAATTCTTAATTGAGATACAGGCAGCTCTCGGAACAGACACAGCATAGAGGCAATAAAGGGAAGAACTCATTAGGTTACGAGGTGTAGAAAAAGATTTCCCCAAGGATTGGACCATGGCCAACGATCTACTATACTATAAGCAAAGACTGTTTGTACCAGATAGTCAGGCACTATACACCAGGATCGCGGAAGGATGTTAGGATGCAAAAGTGGCAGGACATTGCGGACAAGAAAAAACCTGGGAAATCATTATGCGTGACCTCTATAGGAAAGAACTTGCGGCATGGGTCAACGACTATGTACGATTCTGCGATGAATGTTAACATAATAAATCGCCTAGATAGGCTAAGTAAGGATTATTGCAACCACTGTAAATACCCTATGCAGCATGGGTATCCACCTTAGTGGACTTCATCACACAACTACCAGAGTTGCAAGAATGCACTCAAATAATGGTAGTTGTTGATTGATTTACAAAGATGGTACATTTTATTAGATTACAGGCATTGGCTATGGCCATGGATATCACAAACATATTCCAGATAGAAGTGTGGAGGCTGCACGGCTTGCCAACCGAAATCGTTGCGGACACAGACTCAAAGTTTGCCGAACAATTCTGAGAATCCCTTTGCAAAGCGCTGGAAATCAAGCGAAGAATGTCAACGGCATACCACCCTTAGACTGGCGGATAAACAAAACGTACCAACCAAGTGCTAGAAGGATACCTACAAAGATTTGTCAACTATGACTGGGATGACTGGTATCAGCTACTACCACTAGCTGAATATTCTTATAATAACTCTGCAACCAATGCTCATGGGATGTTGCCGTTCTATGCGAACTACAGATTCCATCTACAGACAGTGTAGATAAAGGAGCGTCAAGCTCAAAATCCAGAAGCAACACTCTACGCGAACTGGATCAAGACAATATATGAACCAGGAAGACTGTCACTAGAAAAGACAAAGAAGGATTGTCAAAATATTTTGACAGGCAAGGTTGACAATAGCCAGACTTCAAGATCTCGGACAAAGAAATATTAAATGCAAAGAACATTCGCACACAATGGAAATAAAAGAAGCTAAGTGCAAAGCTACTTGGTCCTTTCCAAATTATGGTGCAGGGTAGATCACGAGTCATCAAGCTCAACATATACGATTGATGGAACATTTACCTATTATTTCATGTCGCACTATTGGAACCCTATCACGTATCAGTTCATGACAATCACCAACAACACCCTAGAAAACCAAAAGAGATAGACAGCGATCTACAATGGGAGGTTGTGAAAATAGTAAGAAGTGAGATTTGCTGCTACCGAAAATGAGTACCTGGCCGCTATCAAGAGAAGCGAGAAATGTAGTACTTCGTCAAATAGCAAGGGTATTCAGAAGATGAGAACATATGGGAGCCAGCTACCGGTATTGAAAATGCAGAAGAAGTTGAGGAAAACTTTCATAACGAAAATCTGGACATGCCAGGAAGGACAGAAGCAAGATAGTCAGGAAAAGGTTTTCCTACCATGGCCAAGTAAGTGTGGGACGTGTTTCCCCCTGATCACACTTAGTCTTAAAATGGATTTAGAAGATGTTATAAAACCATTCGAGGCGAAGCATGGTAGGAGGGAGCTCATGTTAGGCATATGGAAATCTGTGACAAAGAGTGGACAGACCTCATAATAGGGTAACTGTGTACAGACCCTCGATTTTCTGGAGAGGATAACACCTGCCTCCGGACCCCGTATGGGGCCCGCCTGTCATTTGACAGATTTTGAGAGTTGTGTCCTATAACTAAGATTTCATATCCATGAAGTCTATGTCATAACACCATATACATTGCCGCCGTCCATCCGACCACATGCTGTTTACAGGATATATGGGAGGCGACCTTTGGCGACATCTGGGAAGTGAAACGGAAGAAACCTGTCACTGGCACATTGTGATAGTAGGCTTCAAAGCTAGGCTTTCTAAATTATGGGCTGCAGGTGATGGGACGTTTTCGGTGAAATACTCCACGAGGATGTCGCAGTGGTAGAAGCTATTATGGGTATACCGAATCCACCCATACCCTTCTGAGATCATCTGTAGGTTGGTTGGTCCTAGTAATAGGACCTCTCTACGGAGGATGGCAGACCAAGGAGAAGCACAAACAAATTGGAAGACCTAGATAAGTCGGAGACCCTTAGGACATTGACACATTGGGCTAAGACTTGCAATTGGTACTAGGTAGCCCAGCATGAACTTGATCACTTCATGACCACAGAGACTACTGGAATGATAGTCAACAAGACTCGAGTAATATAATACTCTATGCGGACAACTAAGTTGGACGCAGCTGTTTGGTATAACAGACATATTATCCAATCGAAGACTTTTAGCCTACATCCCTTAGTTATTTACTTGAGTTGGTGTACGCCTAACACCTTCAACTTAGTTGTCCATATAGACTATTATATTACTTTAGTCTTGTTGACTATCATTCCAGTTGTCGCTTCGGTCATAAAGTGATCAGGTTCATGCTGGGCTACCTAGTGCCTATCGCAAGTCTGAGCCTAACGTGTCAATGTCTTAAGGGTCTCTGACTAATATATGTCTTTCTTTCTGAACGTGCTTCCCCTTGGCTTGCCGGCCTCCATAGAGGGGTCCTATTACAAGGACTAACTAATATACATCTGATCACAAAATGGTATGGGTAAATTAGGTATATCATTAATAGGCTCTGCTACTGGGACATCGTCTTGGAGTATTTCATCGCATGCATCTGGTCACTTTGGGCTCCTAGTTCAGAAAGCCGAACCTTGAACCCTGGTACCTCCATTCTGCTCTAACCAAGTTCCTCCATTCTACTTCCCCGGTGTCACCAAATGTCCACTCCCGTATAACCTGTGAACCACACGCAGTCGGATGGACAGCTGTGACATATATGATGTTATGAAGTGTGCTTCTCTGAAATGAGATTTTAGTTACAGGACGCAGCTCTCACAATCTTGCTAACAATGTGCTGGCCCCATCAGGGGGCTGGAGGGGGGTATTGGCTTCTCTAGAAAATCGAGGGTCTGTGAACAGTTACCCTACTACGAGGCCTGTGCACTTTCTCAAAGATTTCCCTATGCCTAACATGAGCTACCTCCTACCAGGCTTTGCCTCAAATGCCTTTATAACTTTTATCATTCTTCTAAATACATTTGAAAACTGCGTGTAGTGAGGGTAAAGAACTTTCCATATTTACTTAGCCATGGTAGGAAAACCTTTTCCACACTATCATACTTCTGCCCTTTCTGGCATGTTCGGATTTTCATTATTAAAATTCTTCACAACTTACTCCACATTTTCCATACCGATTGCTGGCTCCTATATGTTCATCTCTTCCGAACATTGTAGCCATTTGACCAAGTACCACAGTTCAGACTTCTCTTGATACTGGCCGCATATCTATTTCCTGTGAGAGCGAATCTCACTTCTTACTATTTTTTCAACCTCTTATTGTAGATCACTGTCAATGTCATCTGGTTCTCTAGGGGGTTGCTGACAATTGCCAAGAACTAATTCAGGGTAGGGTTCCAATAGTGCTACATGGAATACAAGATGAATGTTCTATTGATCTGATATGTGGAGCTTGAAAGCTCATGCTCTGAGCTTCTCCATGATCTGAAAGGAGCGTATAGCTTCAGACTTAGCTTCCTTGATTTCCTTCGGGTGTGCAAATCTTTTGCGTTTAAGCTTACTTTGTCCCCAATTTTGAAGTCTAGCTGTTGTCTAGCTTCCTGGTCACAATATTTCCACATTCCTTCCCTCGTTGTTTCTAATGACCCACGTACTGGTTCATATATTATCTTAATTCAGTTCATATAGAGCGTGGCTCCTGGATTTTAAGCTTCTCGCTCCTTCATCCACTCCATCTTTGGATGGAATCGGTAGTCCATATAGACTGGTGAAATCATGTCCGTGTTAGTCACGGAATTGTTATAGGCATGTTCAGCCAATCGTAATAAGTGATACCAATCATCCTGATTATAGTGGACAACTTCCCAGGTATCCTTTCAGCACTTGGTTGGTACATTCTGTTTGTCTGTCAGTTTGAAGATTATAAGCTATTGACATTTTTTACTTAATTTTCACAGCCTTGCAAAGGGATTCCCAGAATTCTGCTGCGAACTTTGAGTCCATGTCAGAGACAATTTCGGTTGGCAGGCAGTGCAGCCTCAATACTTCGTTCAGGAATTCATTTGCGATAACTTTGGCTGTAGTGGATCTCTGTAACTGATATAGGTTACTGGTTTAGGATTTTTAGGTATCAGTTGATACTGATTGTATTTTGAAATTGTTTCAGGAAATGAGGTGTGCCTCTAGCCTGAGAATATAGGGTTTGATACTCTCTATGTTTTATGTTTGGTTTTGAGTATCGGTTTGATACTCCATATGTTTTATATTTGGTTTTGAGTATCGGTTTGATTCTCTATATGTTTTATGTTAGATTTTTAGGCTACCGTTTTGGAGTCTTATATGTTGCGAGAACAAGGCTCTCGGTAGCCTAAGAAATATATTTAAGAACGGCTATTCTACATGTTAGAAGAAGCAGACTTCGACAGACAGAGTTTTCAATATACTTGGTCAAACAGTTACCTTCTTCAGTTCGCTTCGAGAATCTTTAGTTTGAGATCTACTAAACATCTCTGAGACTTCAGTAGTCGCGATGTAGTAAGAATTCTCTTCAACAACCTCTGTTAAAGCCTCCGCACTTTGCTTCTCTAGTTACCACCTTTAGTAAAGAAAAAAGCCCATTAACCCTACGTTTACTGCATCTCCTAAGAGGTGGTTATATTTTTTTAACTTCGGCAAGTTATCAAGATAGAAGGCATTATAGGACCAAGAAAGGACAAGTCCTCTGAAAAATGTTCCCAGTAGTACACCAGGGATTCCAAAGGACGGTTCACAAAGGGCCTAGAAACAGAGTAAGCAGTAAGCGACTCATCTGCTCAGCAGTTAGCCAGAGACGCTGCCGCACAATCAGCGGAAGAGTCGTCACAACAGCCATTAGAACCGCCAACCACTACCACCGGAGTGTACCCAGAATCTCCAAGAAAACCTGCAGGCACACAGGTACCTCCAGCAGCACTAAGCAACGATCCTGATAGCTCCGATAATAATGAAAGATCAGACCATATGGCCTCAGAAGCAGGCCCAGCGGGATCAGAAACCCTAGGACCAGGGGTTCCCAGACAACCGACTCCTAGACCTAACCCAATTGTTATGGCTAAACACAGCATCAAGGTACCCTCACCTAGTAAGTGTAAAGGTGAAGGAGACCACCTCAAATCAGAAGCATTCGATAGATGGTATAACTCAGTACAGTTATATCTACGTCTAAATGGATTACGAACAAGCGACAAGGGAGGATGCAACTATTGGATCCTCTATACTGAAGGACGAGCTCAAGAAGCAGGTTTCCAAGCAGCTGAGCATTTCGGTGAAGACATGACCAGATAAGACCTTGTGGGATATCTGTGAGAAAGATTCCAATCTTCAAAACAGAAAGATAATACCTACCACAAATTCCATGAAATCACACAAGTGTATAATGGCAAGATACACAGAATATCAACAATAGCAACCGATTTGCTGATATTCCGATCATGCCTACCTGCAAATACCATAAGCGATTATGCCTTCATTCAATAGTTCTTTAAGAGGATGCACCCTAGACTACGACAAGAAGCGGAATTACAGTATGCTGAAACCGACACTGTTATGGAAGTTATACAAAATGCAGAAAGCATAGATGCTATTCTAAAAAGCACGGGAGCTTATGGGAAGGAAAGGTTCGAGAAACTAACAAAAGAATTCACTTCCCAAGAAGAAGGACGGAAGGACAATCGGAAAGTGAACATCAAGCCTTACACCAAACCAGCAGAAAGAAAAGAAAAGGGTCTTTGCTATACCTGCGGAGGTAAAGGACATCTAGCACCAGAATGTCCTAGCAAAGATGACAAGGGCAAAGGCAATGACAAAGCTAAGGGGAAAAAAGAAGTCACCTCCAACAGAGTGGAACAGGAACAACTAGCAGAAGAGGTGTTTATCAATGGTATGGAAGTAGATGAAGAAGAGGAAGACATTCTCACAATGGCTGCTAGACCAACAAATGTCAAACCTCATGATGCTCTCGAAGGAACGATGCATATCAATAGCAAAGAAGCCAGAGTCCTGTTTGATACTGGATAAATAGGAGGAAACCTGATTAGCGCTACATTTGTAACCACACACGGAATTCCTTGTCAGGATTTGCAGACTCCGATCAGAATACACCTACCTATAAAAGGATCATGGTCTAAAGGTCATTAAGAATATTCTGTCAACATATCAGCAGGCAAGCTGAGCACAATAGGAACCAGGATGTTGGTTGGCAACTTAGCAAAATACGATGCACTAATAGGAATCTCTTTTCTGGAACTACATCAAGCTAAAATCGAATGTGGCAAGTTAGCTATCCTGTTCCCAAAGCAGAATGTCCGTATTGTCTGCACACCAACCAGTGGTATAATCCAAGCAGCAGTGATTAGTACTGAAGATGTCATAGACCAACATAGGGTAGTATTTCCTGAAGAAATACAGGAAAACTTACCACTCCTAAGGAAGATCAATCATAAGATAGATCTACAACCAGGAAAAGAGCAGCGTTCATTACCTACCTACTCAAGGCCCGAACGATGGGTAACAGAAATGAGCATATGCCCATGAGAAAAGGAGAAAGCAGGAATTATTGTACGACAAGCAGTTTCATTGGCAGCTCCAATGTTTGCTTAGAAAAGAAAGATAAGAAACGCATGAGGCCACTGGTGTACCTTACGGCCAGGAATGAGATAATGATCAAGGATGTTGAAACCATTCCTAACCAAACAATGATCCTGAATGCTCTAGGAAGGGCAAGATACTGTAGCAAAATTGATCTTAGTGATGCCTAGTTCCAAACCAGAGTGGAACTAGAGGATGTGAGCAAAAACGCCTTTAAAACACCATCTGGATGTTTCATTAGCAAAGTAATGCTAAATGGAGATACGAATACTCCAGGAACTTTTATGCGCAAAATATTTGATCTATTCGCCACATATTTAGTGCGCTTCATGTGCGTATATACTGACCATATACTTATATTTTCTGATACAGAGTCCGAACATTTGCAACTCATATCCATGATTTGCGATAAACTAAAGGAAGCACCATTCTGCGCAAGCAGAAAGAAATCCAAATTCTTCGCCCCCAGTATAGAAGTGTTAGGTCACGTTATCAATGGCGAAGGACTCTCACCAGCATCGGAAAAGATAGTGAAGATCGTAGAATAGACTACGCCACAAACCAAGAAACAATTAAAGGAGTTTCTAGGAACGGTCTACAATATCAGTCAGTTTTTGCCATACATTGCAACCATTACATTACCCCTAATGGAACTCTCCAGAATGGCAGAATTTGTGTGGAGCGCCACTCAAGACCAAGCTATGGAGAATGTTAAGTGAAGTATTTCAAAACACGAAGTTATGAAACCACTACAATATAATTCGTCACTTCCAATATGGGTAATACCTGATGCATCCAAGACAGGGGTAGGAGTATGGGTAGGATAAGGAGAAACACCTGAGAATGCCAGCCCTGCTTCGCTTTATAGCAGAAAATTCTCTAATGCCCAAATGAATTATGGCACAACTGAAAAGGAAGCCCTAGCAATAGTGGATGCCCTGATGGCATTTCACCATATACTTGCAGGAAGCAAGTTTACTATCGTCACAGATCACCTACCTCTGACGTACCTCAAAACAAGCAGAACACCCACCAAACAGCAACTGCGATGGAGAGAGTTCATTGGGAAAGACAATACCGAAATAGTATATAGACTAGGAAAATGAAACTATTTAGCAGATGCAATATTCTGTCTTTATGATGAGAATGATGATTACCCACATACTGCAAACCATTCCACACAAGAAGACGATTTGCCTACCTCTTTACCTATTTCATCCTTTTTTTCTTGCGAAGAAGCTACTATTGAACATGAAATGTCTTGATTTGAAGCCCTTATAGTTGAGCAGATTTGTGCTCATTGAGAATGCAGAAGCGACTACAGCCAGGAACAAGCACAGCTAAATGCAAACGATTACAGAAATGCCAAACCCCTAAACGATTAGGGAGTTCATCAAAGTTATACCACTAGTCAGAGTGAGGAGGAACTTGAACATCCATCAATGCATTGCGCATTTTGTGACATACCCTTCTGCCCTGACCACGAAGAATTGAAACCTAAAACAAAGATCTATGCCGGCTCTCACTGCAGCAGCCCGCCAGTTATCGAAATTCCCCCTAAC
The DNA here is from genome assembly GCA_014065205.1 of Tuber brumale. Lineage (NCBI taxonomy): Eukaryota > Fungi > Ascomycota > Pezizomycetes > Pezizales > Tuberaceae > Tuber > Tuber brumale. The sequence continues at coordinate 309,667 of JACCEG010000118.1, read as the reverse complement.
ACCAACAATGATCACAGCGATAAAGATACCCATTCACCACGCCCCCGCCTCAATATTCATGCCATCTAGGAGCGCAACAAAAAAGCATTTGGACGCGTTTCCCCTACTACCAAATATCACAATTCCGTATCTCCAGAGCATCCCCACCATGAACCCCTCTATAGATGACCTGGCGCATACCTGAACGAGGTTCCGGTAGTAGAACCACCCTCTCTACCTCATGAGAAATGCGAGCTCTATAAAGTTTATCTGACACTTGATGAGGAGGAGGAGGTGATGGTATTAGAAAGAGTGGTGGATGAAAGGCATATCGTTCAATGAGTGGATGATATTAAAAACATTTGGAGAGCACAGATGATCAAAGGATATAGGAATGACCTTGTCTACCAGCTAGCAAAGGATTCAAACAACACTTTACGAAAGGGAATGATGCAACATTACAGCATATGTAATGGACTTTTCTATGCTACCACAAGACGGGGCGAAGATTGCCCATACATTCCGAAAGATCATAGAGTAAATGGAGAAACGCTAAGAGAACTGATATTGGGGAGATACACAATAAAGGATACCATAGCACTGATCAAAACCTGCAGTATGCAACAGAATACATCTACTGGCCGGAGATGAGGAAGGATTTCAAATACTACGTTCAGCTGTGTGACATATGTCAACTGAACCGGGAACAGACTACATTACCCGCGGGCAATACACTTGCGCTCCTGTTTCCCTCTGAGATATTCTCAAGCTATGCTATTGATTGCATGGGCCCATTCACTAAGCTGAGAAAACATGATTCAGTATTGGTGGTGGTGGATAGAGCAGTTGGTTTCAGCTGGCTGATACCAATATCAGTGAACGCTACTGCGTTATCAACAATGGATTTACTCCGGTAACATATCTGTATGCCTCATGGAGTACCTACATCGATTGTCAGTAATGCTGATACCCGATTCACCTCCCGATTTTGGAAACAGACCTTGAAAGCGATGGGAGTTGAACACATTATTGCTACCCCTGGCCACCAACAGACCAATGGACAAGTGGAAAGAAAGATCAGGGAACGGAAAATAGTATTAAGAAATGTTATTAATGCACGCCAGACTAACTGGTTTACCTCTCTCCCTGAAGTGACAGCTTACTCCAATGCCTGTCACTCCAATACTATTGGAAGGTCTCCATACAAAGCAGTGTATGGGCGAGAATACCAACTACTCGATACCTAACAAGTTAACTCTACAATAGTGCCTGCATCCGATAACTACCACAATCGACACCTGGAGATCAGAAATGCGGCATACCAAGTGTTATAGTTAGCTAGATCAAGATCGAACAGAGTGGCAGCTAAGAGGATGAAACCACACAAACCTGTCGGGATTGGGGAAAGGATTATGATTTTTGGAGACCAGTTTGCAATGGAATCCAGCAGATCTCGGAAATTGCAACCACGTTAGCAAGGTCCTTTTACAGTACTCGAATTCGATGAACATACGCAGAACTACACTCTTAGCATGGATGCAAGGTTGTACAGGAGAAAGAAAGGAGTATTCCACTGCTCGGTAGTCAAACCTTACCACCCTAACGCTGATTTTCGGTTCCCAGGACGAGCATTTGCAAAACCAGTACCTGTTCTTATGATTGAACAACAGGAATGTGAAGTTCAATCAGTCCTCAATTACAGGGAATGATACGGCAAGGGACAGTTCATGGTTAGTTGGAGAAAATATCCAGCAAGCGAGAATGGTTGGGAACCGGTAGAAGGGTTGGAACATGCATTGGATTTAATTCAGGCATGGTGGACTGATAACATGCCAGGAGATGAGTTTCCTACAGTATTTTCTGGGTTTATTCCTATATGTTATTCTCCCACTAAGGATGGCTTTGAGAGCTATTCAGATGTACTCCTAGTTGATAACGGTTTTTGGGATCCTTATTTGAATTATGATTATGATAGTGAGGATTAGGGATTTTCTTATTATATTTTGAAATAAGGGTCTTATTTTGTTTTCGGGATGTGACCGGTACAGATTACTGGTTTAGAATTTTCAGGTATGAGTTGATACCAATTGTGTTTTGAAATTGTTGCAGGAAATGAGGTGTGCCTCTAGCCTGAGAATATCGGGTTTGATACTCTATATGTTTTATGTTTGGTTTTGAGTATTAGTTTGATACACTATATGTTTTATGCTTGGTTTTGAGTATCGGTTTGATACTTTATATGTTTTATGTTTGGTTTCAAGGCTACTGTTTTGGAGTCTTATATGTTATGAAAACAAGGCTCTCGGTAGCCTAACAGGTGTATTTAAGAACTGCTATTCTTCACATTAGAAGAAGCAGACTTCAACAGACAGAGTTTTCAATATCCTTAGTTGAACCATTACCTTCTTCAGTTCGCTTCGAGAGTCTTTAGTTCGTGATCCACCAAACATCTCTGAGACTTCAGTAGTCGCGATATAGTAACAAGTCTCTTCAACAACCTCAGTTAAAGCCTCCATACTTTGCCTCGCTAGTTACCACCTTCGGTAAAGAACACATCCGGTTAAACCTACATTTACAGCGTCTCCTGACAGGCGGTTATAATATCTGTAGTCCAATGAAATGTACCATCTTTCTGAATCGATCCACTACTACCATCATTTGAGTGCATCCTTGGGACTCTGGTAGTTGTGTGACAAAGTCTATTGTGATGGATGCCCATGCTATGTAGGGTATTTAGAATAGTTACAATGATCTGTACTTAGCATGTCCATGCGATTTGTTATGTTGGCATTCATCATAGGATCGTATGTAATCGTAGATTAATTCTGCAAGTCCTTTCTAACAGAAGTCCCGCATAATAATCTCCTAGGTTTTCTTTTGTCTGCAATGTCCTGCAACTTTTGCATTGTGACATCCTTCTGTGATCTTGGTATATAGAGCCTGACTATTTGGTACAAACAATCTTGGCTTATAATATAGTAGATTATTAGTTAAGGTCCAATCCTTAGGGAAATCATTTCGTTCGTCTTGCAACCTAATGAGTTATTCTCTCCATTGCCTCCAGGCTGTATCTGTTGCGATAGTGGCCTGTATCTTGTCTAACAATTCAGGACTAAACTGTTTCATGCCTTTTTGCAGAATAATAGCATTTGACATTAGAACTTCCTCCCGTATTTCTGAAATGTTGTACGAGTATTTGTTGTCTTTAGCTAATCCCTGTAGATAACTAATCCTAGGTTCCTAGTCTTTAATGATCAAGGATCTTGTGGCTATATTGGTGCTTCCGAATCCTGTCCTTCCTTATTCTGTATCTTCCAAGTCATTACCTTCCATTATGTCTGACATATTGATTTTTTCTACCACCAGTTGAGCTATGCAATCGCCCATTCTTATCTGGTAGTCCATAACTTTGTGGTTGAATAGTATAACCTTCAGTTCACCTGTGTAATCTGCATCGATTACTCCAGCTCTGCGGGAGATTCCGCTTCAGACCGCCTATCTGCTTCTTCGAGTAATTCTTCCGTAAGTTCCTCCACGTTGCCCCATGGCTATTCCCGCCCTTATTAATTCTTGTCCATATTTCAGGACAATATCATCATCTCTGGCGTACAGATCATATCCTGCTGCCATTCTAGACCCCTTTATTAGCAAGTATACCTTTTAGCTCAATCTGTTAACCTTAATTATGGGTTCCTTTCTACCTCTGCAAGGTTCCAAATCCAAATTCTTCTCTCCATTCCAGTCTTCGCCTTCATCGCCTACTCTTACTACCTGTAATACCAAGAAACTTTCTTGTTTCAAAGTTTTCTGTTAGCGATCTGCAACTCCCTCGTCGGGACAGTACTCCGGCCGGTTACTTAATGCATCAGGCTTTCCGCACTTTGAGCCTGGTCGGTATACAATATAAAAATTGGATTCCACTACCCTCTGAGCTCATCGGATTTGATGGCTACTCCAGACTTTTCAGGTGAAAACGTATTGTCGGTTTTGATGGTCGGTAAGGACTGTAATCTGTTTTTCTATCTCGTTCAAGTCGTGTCTCTATTCTTTAAATGATTTGAGGATTGCAAGAAGCTTTTTATCATGAATTTCATAATTGCGCACTTCTGAGTTTAGTTTTCTTGAAAGGAATACTACTCGATGTAATCTTTTCTCAAAGTATTGAGAGTGGATGCAACCAAGTACCAAATTGCTAGCATTGATTTCCCTCACTGTACGTCTTTCTTGGAAAAAATGGTAGAGTCTGGTGGCTGTGGTTAACCAGTACTGGAGCTCTTCGAAAGCCATATACTGTTCACTTCCGCATTTGAAATTCTTCCGATTTCTCTGTAATGTCTTAGTTATTAACTTGCAAATAGCTTTGAAACTTTTAATAAACCATCGATAGAAGTTTGCGAATCTGATAAAGACCTCCACATCTCTAACTGACCTAGCTGCTTTCCAAACCATTATGGATTCTACCTTGCAGGTGCTCACAGACACTCCATTGACCACCACAATGTAGTAGAGGAATTCTACCTCTTTGGCGTAGAAGGTCGATTTCTTTTGCAATACCGCTAACTGAAAGTAAGATAGACTTTGTAAAACCCTTTTGACTCCTTCAATGTATTCCTTTTCATCTTTTGAATAGATGAGAATATTATCCACGTAACACATGACTCTGACATCCAAATATTCCTCCAGTACTTGGTTCGTCATATCTTGGAATATTGCCGGAGTATTGACTAATCCTAAAGGCATGATCTCATATTCGTAGTGTCTGTATCTTGTATGGAATACTATTTTCCATTCATCTCCTTCCTTTATCCTAATCAAGTGGTAACTATCTTCCAGGTCTAACTTGGTGAAAATCTTTGCACTGGCCACTTGGTCTTGTAGTTCGGATATTAATGGAAATGGATATTTATTGAGAATGGTAATCTCATTTAGATTATCGTAGTCAACAAGTAGAGGTAAATGTCCATCTAGCTTGAGTATGAATAATATTGGTGCTACTGCCAGTAATTGACTTCGGCTGATCTTCCTTAGTTTAAACCTGGTTTTCATGAATTCTCGTACAGCCTTAATCTGTTTTTCTGATAGTAGATATATTGGTCCTTAAAGGGGAGTTGATCCTGCAATTAGCTTGATTTCATGATCGAATGTTCATCTTGAGACCAGTTTCTCTGCCGTCTGCCATCAAATAAATAAATGTTTGTAATGCCAGTATTCTTTCGGTAATGGTTCCAGTTCTACTGTATTCTCGATGTTTCCAATTCCATCGATGCGGCAAGCATTTGGGTTGCAATCAACTGACCTGTCATATTCAAACATATCCGCTATCTCTTTGCCTTCTTCCACACAGTTCTTGCAACTTGTTATAGTGAAAGTTCTATTTTCTGCATCTTCTATGTGAGACACAGGGTGTTCTCAATGCTACCAACCAAAAGAAATTATCATTCTATAGTGAGCTGCTTTAGCTACTTCACACAACACTTCTGAAATGTGTTGGTTCTTTCCAATTTCCAATTTTATAGGTAGGGTATAATACTTCCCTACTAAGGTGGCTGATGATTCATCAAAGACTAAGATATCAACTGCATTGGTGCGTTCCACTATAGAAACGTGAAGGTTTTGTGCTAAGTTCTTATTGACAAGGAGCAGGTTAGATCCCGAGTTTAACAAGACTTTAACTTTGTAATGCTTAGCGTGTATATGGAGGTAAGCGATCCCCTCTGGACAGTTGTATTGTTTCGGTTAAGGAGAGTCTAATTCTATACCCTTAGTGCAGATTAGATTGCCTTAGTTCTTTCGTTTAGGCATCCTAAATATTGGGTGTAGGCAACAAGATGTTTGATGCTATGCCCACATAGTTTTGACCATTGAGGTCTTCTGAGACAAACTAGTAACTCTTTAGTACTAACACTCTGGGTCTACATACCAAGTGGCATTTCACTGATCCGCAATTGCGTACAACCTGTCTTCACGCTAGATGCCTTCTCCCGACAGACCAGACCCTGGCTGACAGCAGATTTTAGGGCAGTTGTTAGCCATTTTACTCCACGGGTATGGGGTTCCCGCTTTCACCGATCCATTCTCTTACAGTCTTAGGTATCCATCCAACTAGCTAAGTGGGCACTTGTACACCAAAGCGGTACATCCCTGCTCCACACTCTGTCCAGAAGGTAAAACAGTACATACATAAAATACAACTCAGACTTGCATGCTAGGTGGAACAGCCTGTGTCGGTTATCCTCCTTCTAGTCTTGTAATCATGTAGATCTTGCATTGCTATGTCCCAACCTCTTCAGTATAGTAACATGCTTGCACATGGGTAGCAGGCAGCCACCAGCTCATATGAGGATCTTCAGACTGTTGGCTCCCAGGCTATGTGAGTATGTTAAATATCCTCTCTTTTGGTCACGACTCTCCATATATTGATTTCTTGTATTCGAGCTAGCAGGTCCCTCGTGGGGTCTATTTACTTAAAGCCTCCCGGCTTTGATCTCGCAAGGAGAGACTCACTTTATGCCCCTTTGATCATTTTGAGTTTTGACTTCCCCAGTTGCACACAAGCTACCTAATCCCCATCATGGTCAGTACCTAATACACCCCAGCCAGACGAGTTTCCATTTCGATTCTAGTTCTATATAGACACTAACTACCCAAATGCGGTTGCTATTAGTACCTATAAACTGACCTAGGTTAGTTTTTCATCGTTGGCCGGTTCTCAGATCCTATTTATTCAAGCTCGTTGCTGGATGGTAGCGACTCTGCATGCTGATTTAGGCTTTACAATAGCCGATCTTGCATGATGAGGTCTCATTCTTATCGGTCTTGAGCTGACCATTGTCTCCGATACGTGGGCATTCCTCCAACATGTTTGATAAGTGTTGTTATTCTTCCCACAATTTGAACAATTCATTTCCCACCTACAAGTGTCTATTATGCTCTGTGGGATACTTGCATGAGCCTGTTTGAAGTTTGTGTAGGTTGTTTGTACCACACCATCTATCTTTCTTTTTCACAGTTCCGATTCGTCTTCTCGCTTTCATTTTGTGACAGCGCTCCACCTCCCTTGACGTGAGGTTTATTAGTCCTTTATCCCTTAGGTTTTGAGTCCTGTCCGTCTTCTCTTTTGACTTCTGAGACTTCTCATACCTTGGGTAGTTGGTCACTTGCCAGCTTCTTTCTCACAAGAAGAGCTTCTACAGATCGACCAACCAACCTCAATGCTGCTTCTTATTCTTAACCCGTCTCATATTGTAACGCCAACAACGTGCAGACTATTTGCGCCGCAAGTTTGGTCTCAACTTCCTCCCGCAAGGACTTCCTCGTCATATATGCTCTAATATTGCAGTTATGCATGAAGGTCAAAAACAGCTCAATATTGCCTTCATACTTGACTTGCTTCATGTCGCAAAGCAATTTTCTTTCGACTTCTACCGTGGCAAAACGTTTGATCATATCACGTTCAAACTGGGTTCATGTCGCCAATTCTGGCAGTTCGGTTTGTCCCTGAAGTCCGTCTATACCCTTCCTATACCATATGGTATATGGGAGGACTATGTCTTCTTTGGTATGATTGAACACATAAATGACTGGTTCCCTGGCGTTGTCCCAGATTCACAGATTTCTTTTGAAATAGTCTTTACATTGTATGATCTAGACATATATGTCTTGAGTAGGTTTGGCCTCAAAGAATGAAGGCAGTTCCGATGGTCACTTAACCTTTAGCACCATCACATTGGCAAGTATCTCTACCATACCAGACTGTTCTGATATCTGTCCTCGCCTACTATGGCTTGGACTTATTCTCCTTCTACCTCTCCCTATATCATCGTCGTTCTCATCACTAGAATCTTCTGGGTCACCATCCTGGACACCTGAGAGGGATGCACCAGCAGCTTCTTTCCCTTTCCTCTTTTCCCTTTGCGTAGGCGGGGTATAGTACTCTTTGTCGTCTGCCTTCTCGACTGTAGATAAGGGTGCTGGTATCGCAGTTTCTTGCCCTGGTACAGCGGCCAGTAACTTATTTGCCACCACTATTTATACCGTTACCGTATTATTCATCTCCTTGTTTTGCTGCTGTTGTCGGTTTTGGATATTGCAGATCTCCCTCTGATGGGTAGTTTGATCCAACCGCTATTACCCCAGGGTATGGTTGACATACTTTTCACGATTGATGCTTTGTCAACAGAAATCTAAGAATTCCTTTCTCTGGCTGTTAACCATTTGTTCCTGCATTTGATCTCGGGCTAATGCCTCCTGGCTTTGTTGCCTGAGAGTTCCATGTAACCTCGTAGTTACTTCTTTATATTCCTGGTAATGCCTATCTTGTACGTGTATCTTTTTTCTACTTTCCGTAGCATTTCCTCCTGGATACCTTTGACCTCCTCTTCCACACCTGCCAGCTGCATCAACAATATTGCATTGTCATGGTCATGGACATCTTGCCCATCTGCGATTTACTGTTGAACCTTAAGTAGTTTTAATGTATTGTCTTGCATGGCTCCCTGCAAATGTTTGAAGGCGATGTTGGCCTGGTCGAGTGTGGTGTTTATGTCTTGCCTTATTTGACACAATATTATCCCCCGATGGCTAGCTAACTTGGCTATATTCACAGCATGGTCTTCTGGTTTTGGTATGAAAGCTGTCGATATCCTATGTGTGCTTGCAATACTAGAAGATCAGTGTAAAGGAGCGTGTATAACTCCTCTCTAGAATTGTGGCTATAGAGGTCTTGACAGAGAGGAACTCCATATGGTTCAATCAGCAGTCTCTGTCGTATCTAGTCGGATGTCTGTAGATTCTCCCGCCGTTATCCTTTTCCTTGGATCTTGTAGTATCACAGCTATTGTGAACTTTTCCCGATAGGCTAATTGTTTCAATAGCCCTGGATGAGTGATTACCGGTACTTTGTAGTAGAGTTCTTGATATCCAGTAAAAGGTTTGATGAATCGTAAGATGGTACGCAATGTTTGAGATAGTTAAGAGGTATGGATAAAAAAGTGTTCAGGTGATCTGATTCTTGGTTCAGGACTTGGATTTCCAATTTTCGAGGTTTAAGATGTACATGTAATACATATATAGGTTTCAGGCCCAAGGTGAGGGTATAGGTGACCCTTGGCTAACTCCGCCTAATTTCTTGTCTTTAGAGTACTGTGTACTCTAAGTGACGAGGTCTTCTGACACAGTTGAACTACACTCAAAATTCGAAACATGCCAAGTACGATAGATGCACTTGCCTTGATCCCACGTTGGGATCCCGAAAGGTATTGTGAACTAGGAGGGTCTTTGTGTAAACATTTCGTCCATTTTGAATAGCTCAGTATTGCAGATTTCTTCGAATGTATAAATGTAAATGGGACTGTGAAGTGCTTCAAAAATGTAAGCAGAGTGTGAGCTGAGATTGGAGTTTGACATAAAGTCATAGTTCATATAGTGAACCTAGATAACAGGAGAATTGTCAATATATGGTTAGGCGGATGCCGATCTCTAGTATAACTGTGGGACATAGGCCAAAACCTTATATTGTGAGATTTTGTTGTGGAAGGCTCGTCTCGATAAAATAGGAAAAGCAAACCTTTGCAAGGTAAACAATTATTATATCGACAAGATCTCTTCTCTGTTGCTTGATGATATCTGTAAAGCTTGGGAGGCACTTTGATATTTATATCCCGCGTCTGAGTATTTGCAGACTAGGTCTATCTACTATACTCCGGAAGTACCACTCTGGTTTTAATACAAAAACGTCTAGAATCTTATAGGTGCGAACACTATTGGACCCTAAAACTTATCACACATTGGTATGGTTATGGAATAGTATTCCTCCATTGAGATAACTGCAATATTGGTTATACAAAATAGCAGCCTTCAACTTAGTCGTCCACATAGACCATTATATTACTTTAGTCTTGTTGACTATCATTCTAGTAGTCTCTTCAGTTATGAAGTGATCAGATTTTTTTCTGGGTCACCTGGTGCCTATCGCAAGTCTGAGCCCAATATGTCAATGCCGTAAGGGTCTCCGCCTGATCTAGGTCATCCTTTCTGAGCATGATTCCCCTTAGTCCGCCGGCTTTGGTAGAGGGGTCCCATTACTAAGACCAAACAACATACATGTGATCTCACAAGGGTATGGGTGGATTCGGTATATCCTTAATAGCCTCTGCTACTAGGACATCCTCTTGGAGTATTTCGTCAAAAATATCGCATCACTTTGTACCTATAGTTTAGGAAGCCTAACTTTGAAGCCTACTATCTCAATGTACCCCTCACTGATTCCCTCCATTCCACTTCCCAGATGTCGCCAAAGGTCCCCTCTCATACAACCAGTGAACAGCATGCAGTTGGATGGAAGGCAGTGACGTATATGGTATTATGAAGTATGCTTCATTGATGTGACATTTTAGTTATAGGACACAACTCTCGAAATGTTACTAATGATGTGCGGGCCCCATAAGGGGATTGGAGGCGGGTGTTGGCTTCTCCGGAAAATCGAGGGTCAGTGCACAGTTACCCTATTGTGAGGTCTGTGTACCTTCTCTCAGATTTCCATATGCTTAACAGAACGGAAGCACTAGATAAGTTGGAGACCTTTAAGACATTTAACATGTTGGGTATGGACATGCGATGGGGACTAAGTAGCCCAGTATGAACCTGACCACTTCATGAATGAAGAGACTACTGGCGCGATAGTCAACAAGACTGAAGTAATCTAATAGTCTATGTGGACAACTAAGTTGAAAACCGCTGTTTTATATAACAAATAGTGCAGTCATCTCAATGGAGGAATACTATTCTGCAACCGTAAAAAGATATGATATATTTCCAGGTCAAGCGGTACTCAGACTTATAGGATTCCAGCCAGTTGTATATTAAAACCAGTGTAGTACTTTGGAGTCATAGTAGTTAGAAGTAGTCTGCGAACACGCAGAGATGGGATATAAATATCGGAGTGTCATCAAGTAATAGAGTAGATCTCTTATTAATATAATATCACTTACATATATAAATCTTTACTTTAACTATTTTATCGCGACGAGCCTTCCTTGACAGATTCTCTGATCAAAGATTTAGCCTCTGTTCCTCGATTATTCTAGTGTTTGGCGTCTACCTAACAGTATATTGATAGTTCTCCTGTTGCCAAAGCTCTCGATATGAACTATAAGTTCACTTTAAACTCTACCCTCTACTTACGCTTCAATTACATTCTTTAAGCACTGCACTGTCCTATCGACATTCATATATTCGAATAAAGCTTTGTCCCTAAGCCTTTCGAAAGCGAAGAATAGTTCAAACGAGAATTCTTGAGATTCACAATACCTTTACGAATCCCATCCAGGGATCTATTTTATTGCCTATATCGTACCTTACACAGTTCAAATTTCGCATGGAGTTCAATTGTGTCGCAAGACCTTGTTTAGTGGAGTACCCCATACTTCGAGGATAAGAAATCAGGCACCATTAGTAAAGGACAACACATTCCTTTGACCTGGGCCCGAAACCCATATATGTACTAGAAGTATATCTTGAACCTCAAAAAAAAGAAATTCAGGTCCTGTATCCAGAAACAGATCCCACGAATCCCTTTCTACCTATACCTCTTGAACATCTCAGACATTGTATATCTTACATGCGGTTCCACAAGTACCTTCATGGATATTGAGAACTAGCATAAGAAGTACTGGTTATCACTAACTGGCGGCTATTGGAACAATTAGTCTACCTCGAAAAAGCAATAATGGTCATGATCGCACAAAATCTAAGAAAGAGAATAAGGGCTCGAGAACCGACGGACACCTGACTGGATACGATGGGGACTGATCATTCGCTTATATGGTGTCCATCTCCGTTAACACCACCTGTGCTGCACTTCCAGAGAGGAGTTGTACCTCCCACCTCTCACTGATCTTCATGTATTATAAGCACATATCGGATGCTGTGGTCCTCTACACCAAAACTAGGAGATCATCCTGCGAAACTAGCTAAGTTAGCTAGTCATCTAGAGATAACCTTGAGTCGACTAAGGCAAGATATAGATACCCCGCTTGACCACGCCAACATCAACTTCAAATAATTCACAGGAGCCCTCTAAGACAATATCTTAAAACTACTTAAGGTTCAACAGCAAATTGCAGACAGACAAGATATCCATGACAACTACATTGCAATCTTGTTAATGCATCCATTCGGTGTGGAACAGGAGGTCCAGGATATCCAGCAGGAAATGCTACGAGAAGTAGCAAAGATAATAGACACACAAGACAAGTATCAACAAGAACATAAAGAGGTAACCACGAGGTTACACAGAACTCTCTGGCAATGAAGCCAGGAGGCAATAGCCCGTGATCAGGTACTGGAGTAAATAGTTACCAGCCTAAGAATGGAATGCTTAGAATTCCGTTCACAAAACATCAATCATCAAAAGGATGTCAACCCAGCCTAGGGCAATAGTGTTTTGATTACACTACCCACCAGAGAGATATTTGCAATCCCCCAAATCAACAGCAGCAGCAAAATGAGGCGGCGAATAATGCCCTAAAAAAACGATTAATGGCGTTGGTAAATACAATATTGGCTGCCGTACAAAGTCAAGAAGCTGGCAGACCAGCACTCTCACCAGCTGTCGAGGAGGAGAATGACAAAGAATACTACGCTCCAACTACATGAAGGGAAAAGGGGAAAGGCAAGGAAGCAACTGATACATTGCTCTCAGGTATCCAGGGAGGTGATCTAGGAGATCCTGTCGATGATGATGACGATGATGATGAGAGAGGTAAAAGGAGTGGAGGTTTAAGCTGTGGTAGGTGAGGACAGAAACTAGAACAGTCTGGTAGGGCAGAGACACTTGCCAATATGATGACACTTAATGTGAAGCGACAATCAAAGCCACTCCCATTCTTTGAGGACAAATTCAGGCAACACATATACGTCTGGATTATAAAATGTGTAGACAATGTCGAAAGAAACCCGCGGATCTGGGATAACAGCCTGGAACTACTTATATATGTGCTCAACCATACTAAGGGAGACATGGTACTTCCTTACACTATTTGGTATAAGAAGGCTATGGATGGACTTCAAGGAGTAATCCAGCAGCCAGAGCTGGCTATGTGGACTGCCTTTGAACATGACATGATTAAGCAATTCACCTCAGGGGAAGCCCTGAGACAAGCCCAGGGGGAAATAAGGCTGGTCAAGTCTGAGGTCAGTATTGAGCATTACCTTACAAGCATGCACAATGTAAATATTAGGGTGTGCATGACCGGAGAATCGTAGAAGGAGGAAGCCGAATCAAAACTTCGTGAACAAATTGTGTGCAGGTTGTTGGCTTTCTAATACACTATAGATCAAGCATAAGAAGAAGAGATTAGGCTATGTTGTCGATCGGAAGAGGCACTTCTCACTAGAGAAAGGCTGGTAAGAGCCAAACTGCCTAAGCAAAAGACAGTCCAAAAGGTTAGAAGAAAGGACTGATAGGACTCTAAACCAAAGCAACAAAGTGATAGCAAACCATATGTCAAGGAAGTTGGAGCTTTACAATAGAAGTGGAAAAGAGACAATAAGCAGGAGAAGCCAAGTAAGAAGTTGGGAGGTGTGGCAAGGACAATGCATACAAACTTTGACCAGGCCCATACTAGTATCCTGCTGATTGTAATAGATACTGAGAGGCGAGACAGAGATTGTACACATGGTGGAAAGATAAACCACACTTATCAAAGGTGTTAGGGAGGCACCAATATATCAGTGGCAATAGTCAGCTCAAGACTGATAAAAATGGGAACTTGGTGTGTAAGATCAACTACTGTAAAGCCTAAATTAGCTTGCTGATTCGCTACCATCCAGCAACCAGCCTCGGCGAATAGGTTCTGGAAACTGGTGGACAATGAAGAACTGATCTTGGTCAGTACACAGGCACCCATGGTGACCGTGTTTGGGTAGTCTGTATCCTCATGGAACAGAAACCGAAAATGAAAACCCTGTCTGGCTGGAGTTTATTGGGTACCGACCATGATGGGGATTAGGTAGTCCGTCTGCATCTACAGTAGTCGAAACTCAAAATGATCAAAGCGGCATGAAGCAAGTCTCTCCTTTCAACATCTAAGCAAGTAGCCTCTAAGTGAAGAGACCCCAGGAGGACTGGCGAGATTGAACACAAGTAATCAATATATGGAGAATCTTGACTGAAAGAGAGCTGGGTTGATATGTGCACATGACCCGAGAGCCAACAGTACAAAGTTCCTCCAGTTACCTGGTTGTCGCTCGCTACTCGTGTACCAGCAAGTTACTATACTGCAAAAGTTGGGATATGGCAATGCAAGATCCACCTGATAACAAAACTAGCCATCGGGTAACAGATGCTGGCTGTTCCACTTACCATACGAGTCTGAGTCATATTATACATATGTACTATCCTGTCTTGTGGCCAGAGTGGGGGCAGGAATGTACCACTTTGGTGCATAAGGCCCCTCTGAGATAGCTGGACAGATAACCAAAATCCTAGAGTAAAGGATCAGTGAAAGCAGGAATGCCACAACTGGTGAGGAAAATGGCTAACAACCACCCAAAAATCTGCTATAGGCCTAGGTCAGGCATGTCGGGAGAAGGCATTCAGCCTGAAAGCTGGTCTAGCATAATTGCATATCAGTGAAATACCGCTTAGTATGTAGACACAGATAGTTAGAGCTAAAGAGTTACTAGTTTGTCTGAGGAGACCTCAATGGTCAAAACTACATGGGCATTGTAACAAACATCTTGTTACCTACACTCAAACACCAATGATGTCTAAATAGAAGAACCAAGAAAATCTATTCTATGCTAAGTAAGTGGAATTAAACACTGTAAAACCAAAATAATACAACTACCCATAGGAGGTCTCTTACCTCCACATATACAATAAGCGATACAAAGTGAAAGTCTTATTAGACTCGGGATCCTATGTATTCCCTATCAATAAGCAACAAGTTGAAGACCTTGACGTTCTTCTAGTGGAATGCGCCAAGGCAGGCAATATCTTTGGCTTTCATAGATCACCAGCCACCCTGGGAGGGAAGTGTTATACCCAACCTATAAAATTGGAGATATGAAAAAACCGACACATCTGTGCAGTGTCATGTGAAATGGCCAAAGCTGGTCATTATGGAATGATAATTCCGTTTGATTGCTGGAATTATGAACATTTTGTGTCTCATATAGAAGATGCAGAAAATTGGACTTTCACCACAAAAGGTTGCAAAAGCTATGTAGAAAAAGATGAAGGAATAGCGGATATCTGCGCATATGATGAATCATTCTCTTGGGACCTAAATACTAGTGGTATTGGAAGGATCTTACCCATTGAAAATATGGTGAGACTGGAATCGTTACTGCAGGAATACTGGCATTATGAACCTTTCTTTGCAGCCCAGATGGAAGAAGAACTCGCTCCAAGATGAACATTTAACTATGAGAGAAAGTTGATTTCAGGATTAACTCCCCCATGGGGGCCAATATATCTACTATCAGAAAAACATCTTAAGGGTGTACGGGAATACTGGAAAACCATGATCAAATAAGGAAAGTTCAGCAGGAGTCAATTACTGGTAGGAGCACCAATATTATTCATACCCAAACCAGATAGGAGATTATGCCTAGTTGTAGACTACCGTAACCTAAACAAGATTACCATTTTCAACAAAGATCTGCTTCCATTAATGTCGGAACTTCGAGATCGCGTAGCCAGCGCAAAAATCCACACCAAGTTAGACCTTAAAGACAGCTACCACTTCATCAGAATTAAGGAAGCAGATGAATGGAAAACAGTGTTCTGTATGAGATATGGAAGATATGGCCAAATATAAGGTCATATCTTACAGATTAGTTAATGCTACAGCAACCTTCCAAGATATAATGAACTAAGTACGTAAACAATCCTGGGACATTGAAGTTATATGTTACCAGGACGATATTCTCATTTATTTAAAGGACGAAAAAGAACACATCGCAGCTGTTAAAATGGTTTTACAAAGTGTATCAGAATTGCAATTAGCAGTATCGCCAAAGAAATTGACCTTCGATACTAGAGAGGTAGAGTTCTGGGGTTATATCATGGTGGTCGACAGGGTATTTAGAACGACCCACAAGGTTGAATCCATAATAGTTTGGAAACGATATAAGTCAGTTACAGAGGTGCAAATCTTCATTGAATTTGCAAACGTCTATCGACAATTCATTAAAAATGTGTTGACCATTTGCAAACCAATGAGTGAGATATTACAAGGAAATTTTGGACATCTCAAATGTGGAGTGGAGCAGGATCTGGCTTTCGAATAACTAAAGCACCGATTCACCACAGTCGTCATACTTGACCACTGCTTCCCAGAAAGAGAAAGAGTAGTAGAAACTGATGCTAGTGATTTCGTACTTGGTTACGTCCTTTCCCAATACTTTGAGAGAAGGCTACATCCAGTAGGGTTCCATTCAAGAAATTTAAACTGGGCGGGGAGCAATTACGAAATTCATGATAAAGAACTTCTCGAGATCCACAAAGCATTTAAAGAATAGAGACACTACTTGATCGGAACAGAGAAACCGATTACCATCTTTGCCAACCATCCAAACCTACAATACTTGCTCCTAATGCAAGTCGGGAGTGGCCATCAAATTCGATAGGCTTAGAAGTTAGTGGAATGCAATTTTCATATTGTATACCAACCAGCCACAAAGGGCAGAAAGCCTGATGTATTAAGTAGATGGCCGCAGTACTATCCTGAGGAGGGTGCTACCCATTGCGAACAGAAAACTTTGATACCGGCAAATTTCTTGGTATTACAAGTTGTGAGAGTCGGGGATGAAAGAGGAGACAGAAATCATGACAAGGATTTAGATTCAGAACCTCGAAGAGAGGGAAAAGAACCCGCGATAAGGGTCAAGAGATTGAGCAAAATGGCATACTTACCAACAAAGGGCTCAAAAATGGCAGCATGGCATGACCTGTACGCCATGGATAATGACATTATCCTGAAATATGAAAAAGCATCAATAAGGGCAGGGATAGCTCTAGGGCTACCCATAGGAACTTACGGAAGGCTGGCTCCAAGAAGCAAATTAGCTATTTAAAGCAGAACCTGCAGCAGAGCAGGAGTAATTAACACACATTATACTAGTGAACTCAAGGTCATGCTTTTCAACCATAAAGACATGGACTGCCAGATAAGAATAGGTGATAGCATAGCCCAACTGGTGGTAGAAAAAATAAATACTTTAGATATGATGGAAGTAGGCTAGTGGGAAGACACGGAACGAGGAACCGCGAGATTTGCAAGCACCGATATAGCAACAAGATCCCTGGTCTTCAAAGAACTAGAACCTAGTGCCAGTTACCGGCAGGTATCGGTTAAAGACAAAGAATATTAGTACGACATATCTGAAATAGTAAAAAAAGTTCTGATGTCCAATGCCATCATCCCACAAAATAGTAGGGAGCAGTTTAATCCTAAATTCTTAAGCGAGATGCAGGCTGCTATCAAGAGAGATACAATGTGTAGGTATCGGAATGAAGAGCTCATTAGACTAGAAGACAAAGAAAAGGATTTCTCCAATGATTGGACCTTAATTGACAATCTGCTATATTATAAGCAAAGACTATCTGTACCAAGTAGTCAGGTGCTATACGCCAAGATCGCAGAAGGATGTCATGATGAAAAGGTTGCAGGACACTTCAGACAAGAGAAAACCTTGGCAATTATTATGTGCAACTTCTGCAGAAAAGAACTTGCTGCCTAGGTCAAAGACTACGTACGATCCTACGCTGAATCCCAATATAATAAAATGCCTAGACATATGAAGTATGGATTATTGTAAGCACAGCAGATGTCCCATATAGCATGGATGTCCATCTAAGCGGATTTTATTACACACCTACCAGAGTCGTAAGAATGCACTCAAATAATGGTAGTAGTTGATTGATTTATCAAGATGGCACACTTCATCGGAATATAGACATTAGTTACAGCTACAGATGTTGCAAATATATTCCAGAAAGAAGTATGGATGCTGGTCGACCTGTCGACCAAAATTGCCTGGGACATGAACTCCAAGTTCACAGGATAATTCCGGGACTTCTTTTGCAAAGCGCTGGGAATTAAGTAAAGAATGTCAACGGCTTGCCACCCTCAAATTGATGGGCAAAGAGAATGTACCAAACAAGTGCTGTAAGATTACCTGCGAAGTTTTGTCAACCATAATCAGGATGATTGGTATCAGTTATTACCATTAGTTGAGAATGCCTATAATAATTCCACTACCAACTCATACGAAATGTCGCCATTCTTTGCGAACTTTGGATTCTATCTACAAACAAAGTGGATAAAGAAGGGTGAAGCTCAAAATCCAGGAGCAACACTCTTAGCGAACTAGATTAAGATGATACATCAACAAGCACGTAGGTCACTAGCAAAAACACGGGAAGGAATATCAAAATACTATGACCTGAAAGCTAGACAACAACTGGACTTCAATATCTGGGACAAAGTAAGGTTAAACTCAAATAACGTTAGCATCCAAGGGAAATAAAAGAAGTTAAGACCAAGGCTATACGGTTCTTGCAAAATCGTGGAAAAGTGCGGATCGCCGGCATTCAAGCTCAACATATCCGATCGATGGAACCTCCATTCCATATTCCCTGTTCTACTACTGGATCCCTGTTTTGAATCGGTTTATGGCAACCACTAGCAACCTCTTAGGGAACTGGAGGACATTGATGGGGGTATACAATAGGAGGTTACTAAAATAATAAGAAGTGAGATTCCCTCTTACAGAAAACAGAGATGTGGGAACTGTGGTACATGGTCAAATAGCAAGGGTTTTCAGAAGTTGAGACCATGTAGGAGCCAACCACTAGTATTGATAAAGCAGAGGAAGTTGTGGAAAACTTTCATGTTGAAAACCTGGACATGTCAGAAAGAGCAGAAGTAAGATAAGGAGAAAAGGTTTTGCTACCATGGCTGAATAAATGCAGCAGCTTTTTTACCTTGACCATACGGAGTCATAAAATGTATTTAGAAAGGGTTTTAACTAGTTATAAAGGCATTCGAGGGGAAGCTTGGTAGGACGGAGCTCATATTAGGTATATGGAAATCTGCAACAAGTACACAGATCTATAGTAGGGTAATTGCGCACAGACCCTCCCTTTACCCTTGCCCAAAACACCTCTCCGGCCCCCTTATCATGCTAGTATGTCATTAGCGAGATTTCGTAATTTGCATCTGGTAAGTAAAGTATTATATCAATGGAGCCCACTTCATAACACTATATAGGTTATCGCCATCCCTCTGACCTGACGCTGGTGACCAGATATATGAGAGGGAACTATTGGCGATATCTGGAAAGTGAAACAGAGGAAAACTGTGGGAGGCGTATGGAGATAGTAGGCTTCAAAGTTAGGCTTCCTAAACTATGGGCTGAAAGAAACAGGATGCTTGCAGCAAAATACTCTGAGAGGATGTCCCAGTAGGGGAGGCTATTGAGGACGTACCAAATACATACATACCCTTCAGAGAACAGCGTGGTGTTGGTTTGTCCTAGCAATAGGATCCCTCTACAGAGGCCGGCAGACCAAGGAGAAGTACGCTCAGAAAGGAAGACCGACACAAGTCCAAGATACTTAAGATGTTGACACATTAGATTCAGACTTGCGATTGGCACTAGGTGACCCAGTATGAACCTGATCACTTCATGACTGAAGAGACTACTGGCACGATAGTCAATAAGACTAAAGTAATCTAATACTCTATGCAGACAATAAAGTTGAAAACCAATGCTTGATATAACAAATAGCGCAGTCATCTCAATGGAAGAATACTATTCTATAACCATACAATAGTGTGATAAGTTTCAGGGTCAAACGGTGCTCATACTTATAAGATTCTGGACATTTGCGTATCAAAACCAGAGTGGTACTTGGTAGATATAGTAGTTACAAGTAGTATGTGAACACGCAGACCAGGGATATATATATCGAAGTTCCTTCCAAGCTTTACCAATATCATCAAGCAACCGAAAAGAGACGTTATTAATATAAAATTGTTTACACGTATAAATCTTTACTTTACCTATTTTATTGTGACACGCCTTCCTCTACAGATTCTACGATCAAAGATTTGGCCTACATCCCTCTGTTATACTAGAGTTTGGTGTCCACCTAACAATAATGTAGGCAAATAACCCCTCTATATATAGCCATCTTGTATTATACGAGACCTGCTCTATACCCAGGAAATGTCCATCTATCATCATAAAAAAAGATTTATACCTTGCATGAAAAGCACCCATATCCAAATCCAAGGAGTCCGCATTTGGATGCCCCCACATTACTTTTCTTGTCTTGTGAGTCCTACTCTTCAGATCGTATACCATTTTATTCTCTCATGTCCTATGCATTCTAACGCTTCATTACAATTCTTTCTGCCACTGCCTGCATGGCCCAGTCTCATTTCGTTCTCAGACTTTCTCCAATTCTGACCCAAGTCCTAGTTTTCTTCTGTCATACTTACATATAAATATTGTAAATTGTACTCATTGAATGGTAGTTCCCTTTCCCAGATGCTCAGTCATACGTGAACTCAATTCATCTGCTGATGCTTATTATAGGACCTTATTCCCGGTAGTACTCAGGGTCATTGCCTTGAATTCAGCAATTGTCTGGTGCCTCTATGTGGACTTCAGCGATTCCACACCTATTCTCAATCCCATCTGCTTCCCTGAATGGGTAAGAAAAGGGTAGCCTATCATGAAGGACACCCTCTTTGTCATGATATATGTGTCAAGTGATTTGCCCAATTTCAGTATTTAAAAGAATGAATAGTTGGTCTAGCATTTTGAGGTGCTACTTCACTATTCAGGATATGCTACTACCCTTTTTACAAAAGGGAAAAAAAGTAGAGCAGGCTGTAGTGCACCTTGAATTTGTTTATTTACAACCCCTCAGTAGATTGTCTGGTGGTCATCTGACAATGCAGTCTATCACGCCCTGTAAACTTTATACCTCTCGATTTTGTCCAATTCTTTTCTACTATGCTGGTCTTCTTCTATTTAAGAGAACTGGTTTGATTTTTGTTGCCACATCTCTTGGCTAACTGTTCAATTTCCACAATAATTAATCAATGTGAGACCTATTATTAGTGTATTTATTCACTTTTTTATTTGTGTATCGAACTTTGTGTATATAGAATAATTCAATATATATCGTTAAATCTACGCAGATTAATCTCTTGATTAACTATCCATTGTATCTCCCATACGGAAATCACATAAGCCTCGTCAGTCACAGTTCCTATATCAACTATCCACATATCCCAGTGATTGGGCCGCTTGCGGACTTCTATATGTCTGCTTCTCATGTGAAATTTTACCCCATTCATTGTATTGAGCAATTGAACCAACGCCACCTGACTGACACCTCCAGCCTTACTGCGGACATTCCTTATCTTGAAAAGTTCCAATAACCACGCCACTGACTGGCCACACAGATCCCTACAAGTGTCCGCTCTCCTAGCCTGAATCCATACGCAATCGTTTCTGGGTCATGCATTCCGGGAATTCTTTGCCCCAGTACAGTGGGCCCGATGAATCTGAAACACATCAAGCTCTTGAAAGTCGGGGACCAGAATTGTAAGCCTAGTAAAGTGCTCTACTGCAAGCAATCCCAGATTTGTGGAGTCCACATGTAGCTGCCCTTGATCCATTACAGTCTGCTGGATATAACGTTTCATCTCCCTTACTATATCAGAAAACTGGATTTTGAAGATGGTGTAATATTCAACTAGAATATTTGTATCCTGCGAGCTGCCTCTGAGAACCCACCAAAGTATGCTATGGCCTGAGGAAGCGCACCGCTCTGACACGACATTCCCCTTCCTGACCATATTATTATTCTTCAAAATTGCCTCCAGTGTCTGCAGCCTCATCCCCAGGGCATGCTGGCGGCCATATTGGGGCAAGATCCGTCGGTGTGCAGGTTGACCTTTGTTTGACCTCCAGTAGCCTTCTTTAACCTGCACCTTATGTTCCAGCTCACAAATATTAGGAGAATACATTGAAATACACCCAAAACATCAGACATGGGACTCGAAATGAGTCAGGTAGTGCATCTTGATAAAGCTGAAGTCGCTTTTATGCTGGATTAAATCTGCCCACTGATCAATCCTTGGGAAACTCTCCATGGTCGCAAGCCGATCCCTTTTAGCAGTAGAGATACTGGGGGCTTCCTTGGCCCACAGATTTTGCATCTGTTTTCTCCATTCCTAACCATGGTGGTTTGCCCAAGCATGGGTAGCCTTGGGGGACCAAAACTCTAGAAATATGTATTTCGTCCGCGGAAATATCTGCAGATATGTTTCTATGTAGGCGCGTGTCACCTGCGTATGTGCGCGATACTGGGCTATCAGACTAAAATCAATCAGCACACTGACACATTTCAAGGCGCATATGAATGGGGGTTGCTAAGAACTATTAGGATTATGTAGTGTGGAGGCCAACACTGCTAAAATACATCGGCTCAGGTTTCGCATCTCCTTTACCTGCCATTGTGTGACTTCATGATAGGCATTTTTCAGTACGCTAAATCTGGGATATGGGGGGATCACTTTTCAGGCATCATCAAATGCCTGCTGCCGCTTGTACTTTTTCAAGAACCCTGCCTCCCATTCAATCATATGTTTAAATAGACCAAAGTAGATGTTATGTAAAAGGTCTGGCTTTTGGAGGTCTGCAGGGTCTACCCAGTTGAGTCCTGTGAATGCATTATAGACTATTTTTATCCAATTCTGCTGTAAGTATTCTGTAATGCTGGTCTTTCCTATAGCCTCCTGCACCAACACTGTTTTTATATACATGGTATAGTCTCGGATCTGATATGTACGCCCTAGATCTCTACCAAGTTCCTCGCTTGGAGCCTTACACTTTGAGCATGAGTTGTAACTTAACCCATGGAAGGCTGCATACTCTACATGATCTGCAATCCACGCCAATAAAATGTTAAAACCGCGGAGCATTTTGCCCTTAAAATAGTTCATTATCATGCCTTCTTGGATAACTTAGTATAGTGCTGCAAATATGAGATCAAAGGCAGTCTTTAGAATATCAGCATTCGTCTGCTGCTGCACTGCATTAGCGCAGGCCAATTCTCTAGTAATCTTTGGCGGCACTGGTCATAATGCAAGAAGCATGATCGGCATCTTAGCTGTGCTGTTTCTGGTCTATGAATGGATATTGTCAATCGTAATTTAAACCGGCCAGGCTTTTTTATCATCTGTGAAATTGGTAAGGTTGGTCTAGTCTGACAATCCAAGAATCAGTACCAGTATTAATATAGCTGGCAATGTTTGCTGCAAGTAAACGGGATAGACGGTTAGCACTAGTGTTAGGCATATTGAAAATCTGAGACTTGTGCACAGACCCACGGTAGGGTAACTGCGCACAGACCCTCAATTTACCGGAGCCAACACCCCGCTCGGGGCCCCTTATGGGGCCCGCACGTCATTAGCGAGATTTCGAGAGTTGCGTCCTATAACTAAAATGTCACATCAATGAAGCCCACTTCATAACACCATATACGTCGCCGCCGTCCGTCCGACCGCATGCTGTTCGCAGGATATATGAGAGGGGACCTATGGCGACATCTGGGAAGTGGAACGGAGGAAATCCGTCGCAGGCGCATTGAGATAGTAGGCTTCGAAGTTAGGCTTCCTAACTATGGGCCGAAAGTGACGGGACGTTTTCGGCGAAATACTCCAAGAGGATATCCCAGTAGCGGAAGCTATTAGGGGTATACCGAATCCACCCATACCCTTCTGAGATCAGCTGTAGGTTGGTTGGTCCTAGTAATAGGACCCCTCTACGGAGGCCGGCGGACCAAGGGGAAGCACGCTCAGAAAGGAAGACCTAAATAAGTCGGAGACCCTTAAGACGCTGACACGTCGGGCTCGGACTTGCGATTGGCACTAGGTGAACCGGCATGAACTTGATCACTTCATGACCGAAGAGACTACTGGAACGATAGTCAACCAGACTAGAGTAATATAATAGTCTACGCGGACATCTAAGTTGAAGGCCGCTGTTTGGTATAACAAATAGCGCAGTCTTCTCAATGGAGGGATACTACTCCGAGTCCGCGAAAGGGTGTGATAAGTTTCAGGGTCAAACAGTGTTCACACTTATAAGATTCTGGACGTTTGCGTATTAAAACCAGGGTGATACTTGGGGGCATAGTAGTTAGAAGTAGTCCGCGAACACTCAGACGCGGGATATAAATATCGAAGTGCCTCCCGAGCTTTACAGACATCATCAAGCAACGGAGAAGAGATCTTATCAATACAATATTCTTTTACCTTGGAAATCTTTACTTTACCTTACTTTATCGAGACGAGCCTTCCTCGACAGATTCTCTGTACAAAAGATTTTTGGCCTACGTCCCTCAGTTATATACTTGAGTTCGGCGTCCTCCTAACAGTATATTGATAGTTCTCCTGTTACCAAGGCTCACTACATGAACTACGAGTTCACCTCAAACACCACCCTCACCTCAGACTTCGCTTATATTTTCGAAGCACCTCATTGTCCTATCTATATTCCTAGCTTCGAAGAAATATTCGCGACCGAGTTGTTCAAAATCGAAGAAGAATCTAAGCAAGAACCCTCGTGGTTCACAGTACCTTGCGGGATCCCAACGAGGGATCAATTCAATAGCATATATCGCACCTGGCACGGTTCGGAACTTGAGTGGAATTCGACCCAGTCGGAAGACCTCGTCGACTGGAGCACCCAGTGCTCTTTAAAGACGGAAGAGAAAAATAAGGAAGACCCAGGAACAGTTATCCGGGGGCCAGACATCCCCTCGGCCTGGGCCTAACACATTTCCATATGTACTATAAGTACATCCTAAACCTCGAAAAATGGAGATTCAAGTTTTGAGTCCAGAATCGCACCAACCGAACCCTTTTTTACCTACACCTCGAGAGTGTCTCGAACGTTGGATACCTTACATACGATTCCTTAAACCTTTTAAAGGATATCAAGAGCTCTGGTACGAAGTACCAGAAATCACACATCCAGGGCTATTAGAGCAACTAGCCTATCTGGAAAGTATCACAATGGCTGATATACCTCAAGATGCGAGAAAGAGAATAACGGCGGGTGAACCTATGAATACCCGACCCGACACCACGGATAAAGCGGATGATTCTGTCATTCATAGTCCCTTCCCCTCGACACCTCAGGAACCTACATTCCGGAGAGGAAATGTACCCTCTCACCGATCCTCTAGTGTCGCAAGCACTCACAGGATATCAAGGGTCCCCACACCAAGACCAGGGGAACACGCTGCAAACTTGGCGAGACTGGCTGCGCGGCTTGGGATAACGTTGGGACAGATAAGACAAGACATCGATACTTCGCTCGACCAAGCCAACATCGCCTTCAAACATTTGAAGGGAGCCACACAAGATAATAACTTAAAATTAATTAACCTTTAACAGCAAATCGCCGATGGACAACATGTCCACGATAATGACATTGCCATCTTGTTGATGCAGTTGGCAGGCGCGGAAAGCGAAGTCAAGGGGATACAAGAAGAGATGTTGCGAGAAGTCGCAAAAAAGATTGACGCTCAGGAACGGCGTCAACAAGGACATGAAGAAGTAACCACGAGGTTACATGAAAGCCTCGGGCAAGAAAGCCAAGTGGCATTAGCCTGAGATCAGACGCTAGAACAGATGGTCATCAGTCTGCGAGCGGAATTCGCAGAATTCCGCGCCCAAAGTGTCACACGCGAACAAGAAGTCTATCGTACTCTAGGACAAATGCGCACCGATCAAAACACGCGCCAAGCGGAGATTCGCAGGTGGCAAGACGAGCAACAACTGCAGAATATCGAGTCAAACCAAACCCTCAAAGGGTCAACCGCGGCAATAAATAAAATATTAGCCATGGTACCAAGTCCCGAAGCTGCAAGACCGGCAACCTTACCCGCAGTGCACGAAACTGATGATGAGGAGTATTATGCTCCACCTACACGTAGGGACAAGGGCAAAGGCCGGGAAACCGCTGATGCATTCCCCTCAGGTGCCCAGGGAGGTAACCCAGGAGATCCTAGTGACGATGACGACGATGGTGACGATGATGAAACAAGAAGAAGGAGAGGAGGTCCTAGCCGAGGCAGGCAAGGACAAACACCAGAACCGTCTGGTATGGCAGAAACGCTTGCCAACGCAATGGCGCTGAATATTAAGCGACCCTCCGAGCCACCCCCATTCTTTGAAGATAGACCTGCACAAGACATATACGTGTGGATCCTTCAATGCACGGACTATTTCGAACGGAACCCGCGAATCTGGGACGATGTCCGGGAACGAGTCATCTACGCGCTCAGCCGTACAAAAGGAGACATAGTCCTTCCCTATACCATATGGTACCGGAAGGCTATGGACGGACTTCAAGGGGAAGCCCAGCAACCAGAGCTGGCAACATGGACTCGCTTTGAACATGATATGATCAAGCGATTTGCCCCGGTAGAAGCCGAAAGATTAGCCCTTGGAGCAATGAAACTAGTCACGTACGACGGCAGTATTGAGCGTGGCCTGATGGTCATGCACAACCATAACATTTGTGCACGCATGACCGGACAGTCCTGGAGAGAGGTAGTCGAAGACAAACTCCCTGAACAAATTGTCCGCAGGTTGTCGGCCCTGCAATACACAACGGACCAGGAATGGGAAGAGGCGCTAAGGCTATGCGGGCGATCAGAAGAAGCCCTGCTAGCTAGAAAGAGAATTGGACCAGACCAACCGTCCAAACATAAAATAGTCCAGGAGGTCAAAAGAGAAGACCGACGAGACTCTAAACCAAAGCGACAAAGGGATACTAAACCTGATGTCACGGGAGGTGGAGCCCCTTCACGGAAAAGGAAACGGGACGATGAGCCAGAGAAGCCTAGGAAAAGGTTAGGAGGTGCAACAAAAACCACGCCCACAAACTTCGCCCAGGCCCATACCGGCATCCCGCAGAGTGTGATCGACACTCGGAGGAAAGAAGAGGATTGCACAAGTTGTGGGAAGAAAAACCACACCTATCAGACGTGTTGGGGAGACGCCCATATATCAGCGGCAACGGTCAGCTCAAGACCAATAAAAATGGGAATCCGGCAAGCAAGATTAGCTATTGTAAAGCCCAAATTAGCTCGCAAAGTCACATCGGTTCAGCATCCAGCTCGCGTGAATAAAATGCGGGAACTGGCAGACGACGTGGAACTGACCTAGGTCAGTTCACAAGCACCAACGGCGAAGGCTTTTGGGTATTCAGGGTCCTGAGGGAACTGGAATCGAAATGGGAACCCCCTTGGGCTGGGGTGTATTGGGTACCGACTACGACGGGGATCAGGTAGTCCATGTGCAACTACGGGAAACGAAACTCGAGATGATCAAAGCGGCGCGAAGCAAGTCTTTCCCTTCAGGACCAACGCAAGCAGGCTCGAAGTGAAGGAACCCCACGAGGGAATTACGAGCCCGAACACAAGAATCAATGTATGGAGAGTCTTGACCGAAAGAGAGGATAGTGAACATGCCCACATAGCCCGGGAGCCAACAGTACGAAGTTCTTCGAGTCACCTGGTGGTTGCCTGCTACCTGTGTGGAAGCAAGTTACTATACCGAAGAAGTTGGGACATAGCAATGCAAGATCTACCTGATAACAACCACATGACAGGAGGACAAGCGACGCGGGCCGTTCCACCTACCACACGAGTCTGAGTCGTATTATACGCAGGTACTATCTTGCCTTCTGGCCAGAGTGTGGGATAGGGATGTACCGCTTTGGTGCGCAAGGCCCCTCTGAGAGAGCTGGACGGATAACCGAAACCCTAAGGGAAATGATGCGGTGAAAGCGGGAACCCCTCACCAGGGGAGTAAAATGTCTAATAACCGCCCGAAAATCTGCTATGAGCCTAGGTCTGGTGTGTCGGAAGAAGGCATCCAGCCTGAAAACTGGTCGTGCGCAATAGCGTATCCGTGAAACGCCGCTTTAGTATGTAGACCCAGATTGTTAGAGCTAAAGAATTACTAGTTTGTCTGCGGAGACCTCAATGGTCAAAACTACGCTGGCGTAGTAACCAATATCTTGTTACCAATATCCAACACCAATGATGCCTAAACNCGCTGGCGTAGTAACCAATATCTTGTTACCTACACCAAATACCAACGATGCCTAAACGAAAGAACCAAGAAAGTCTTATCCGCGCCAAGCGCGTGGAACTAGACGCTCCAAAACCAAAACGATATAACTGTCCGGAGGGAATTGCTTACCTCCGTATACACGATAAGCGCTACAAAATTACAGTCCTATTAGACACGGGATCCAACGTATTGCTTATCAATAAGGACCTAGTTGAAGACCTTCGCGTTCCCTCTGTAGAACGCGACAACGCAGTTGATATCTTAGGCTTTGACGGATCATCCACTTCCTCTGTAGGAAAGTGTTACACTCTTCCAATAAAATTGGAAATAGGAAAAAACCAACACATCTCTGAAGAGTCATGCGTAGTGGCTAAAGCAGGTCACTACGGAATGATAATTCGTTTTGGTTGGTGGCATCGTGAACACCCAGTGTCTCACATAGATGATACAGAAAATTGAACCTTCTCCGCAAAATGTTGCGAAAACTGTGTGGAAGAAGATGAAGGAATAGCAGATATGTTCGCGTATGATGAAGCGGTCGCTTGGGATCTTAATGCCTGCCGCTTCGGAAGAATAGGAGCCATCGAAAATACGGTGGAACTTGAATCATTACCAAAAGAATACAGGAAATACAAACATTTGTTTGAAGCCCAGACGGCAGAAAAATTAGCTCCAAGACGGACATTCGATCACGAAATTAAGTTGATTCTAGGATCAACCCCCCCCTGGGGGCCGATATATCCACTATCCGAAAAACAGCTTAAGGCTTTACAAGAATACTTGGAAACGATGATCAAACAAGGGAAAATCACAAGGAGTCAATCGCCAGCAGGCGCACGCATATTATTCGTGCCTAAACCATATGGTAGACTGCGCCTAGTTGTGGATTATCGAAATCTAAATAAGATTACTATCCTCAACAAACATCCCCTTCCACTAATGTCCGAACTAAGAGATAGAGTAGCCGGTGCAACAATCTTTACAAAGTTAGATCTTGAGGACGGTTACCACCTGATTAGGATTAAAGAAGGCGATGAAGGGAAGACAGTGTTCTGTACGAGATACAGACATTGCGAATACAAGGTTATGCCTTTTGGATTGGTCAACACCCCGGCAACCTTCCAAGATATGATGAACCAAGTTCTACAAGAATACTTGGACGTCGGAGTCGTGTGTTACCTTGATGATATTCTGATATACTCAAAGGATGAAAAGGAACACATTGAAGCTGTTAAGAAAGTTTTACAAAGTCTATCAGACTTTCAATTAGCGGTATCGCTAAAAAAATCGACTTTCCATGCCACAGAGGTAGAATTCCGGGGCTATATGGTAGCGGTCGATGGGGTGTCTATGAGCACCCGAAAGGTGGAATCCATAATGGTCTGGAAAGCGCCTAAGTCGGTTAGCGAAGTACAAGTCTTTATGGGGTTTGCTAAGTTCTACCGACAATTCATGAAAAACTTCTCCGCTATTTGCAAGCCAATAACCGAGACATTACAAGGAAATCCTAAAAACTTTAACTGGGGAATTGAACAGAATACGACTTTTGAAGAGCTAAAGCACCGATTCACCACAGCCCCCATACTTCACCACTTTTTCCCAGAAAGAGAAACGGTGGTAGAAACGGACGCTAGCGATTTTGCAGTCGGCTGCGTTCTCTCTCAATACTTTGAGAAAACATTACATCCAGTAGCCTTCCACTCCAGAAAATTAAACTCAGCGGAGCGCAACTACGAGATTCATGATAAAGAACTTCTTGCGATCCTGGCAGCTTTTAAAGAATGGAGACACTACTTAATCGGAACGGAGAAACCGATCACAGTCTTTACCGACCATCAGAACCTACAATACTTCCTCACCTTAAAAGTCTGGAGTGGCCGCCAAATTCGATGAGCTCAGAAGTTGGTAGAATACAATTTTCGTATTGTATACCGACCAGGCACAAAGGGCGGAAAGCCTGATGCATTAAGCAAACGGCCGGAGTACCGTCCTGAGGAGGGAGCTACGCATCGCGAACAGAAAATTTTAAAAGCAGAAAATTTCCTGGTATCGCTAGTAGCGAGTGTAGGCGATGAAGGAGAGGACTGGGATGGAGATAAAGATTTGGATCTAGACCCTCGAAGAGGAGGAAAGGAACCCGTGAGTAGGGTCCAGCGATTGAGCAAAAAGGCATACTTGCCGACAAAGGGCTCAAGAATGGCGGCAGGACATGACCTGTACGCCATTGAAGATGACATTGTCCTGAAATATGTGCAAGCATTAATCAGGCCGGGTATAGCCGTGGGGCTACCAGAAGGAACTTGCGGAAGAGTTGCCCCAAGAAGGGGAATAGCGGTCCGAAGTGGAATCTCTACCGGCGCAGGGGTAATCGATGCTGATTACACTGGCGAACTGAAAGTCTTACTTTTGAACCATAAGGGTGTGGACTGCCAAATAAGAATGGGTGATCGCATAGCTCAACTAGTGGTAGAAAAGGTCAACACCTCAGACGTGATGGAAGGCGACAACTTAGAAGAAAGGGAACGAGGGACTACGGGATTCGGAAGCACCGATATAGCGACAAGATCCTTGATCGTCAAGGAACAGGAACCTAGCATCAGCTACCTACAGGCATCGGCTAAAGACAATGAACATTGGTACGATATTTCAGAAGTACCCGAAAATGTTCTAATGTCAAATGCTATTTTCCTTCAGAAAGGTATGAAGCAGTTCAATCCTGAATTCTTAAACGAAATACAGGCAGCTATCGAAACGGACTCAGCATGGAGGCAACGAAAGGAAGAGCTCATTAAGCTACGAGACGAAGGAAAGGATTTTCCCAAAGATTGGACTTTGACCGACGATCTACTATATTATAAGCAAAGACTATTTGTACCAGACAGTCGGGTGCTATATACCAAGATCGCAGAAGGATGTCACGATGCAAAAGTTGCAGTACATTTCGGACAAGAAAATACTTTGGAATTTATCATGCGAGACTTCTACTGGAAAGAACTTGCGGCATGGGTCAACGACTACGTACGATCCTGCGATGAATGCCAACATAATAAGTCACCTAGACATGCCAAGTATGGGTTACTGCAACCATTGCAAATACCCTACGCAGCATGGGCATCTATCTCGGTGGACTTTATCACTCAACTACCAGAGTCACAAGGGTGTACTCAGATAATGGTAGTAGTTGATCGCTTCACAAAGATGGCACATTTCATCGGACTACAAACCACGGCTACGGCCAAGGATGTCGCAAATGCATTCCTGAAAGAGGTCTGGAGGCGGCATGGCCTGCCAACCGAAATCGTCTCAGCCATGGATTCAAAGTTCGCAGGAGAATTTCGGGAATCCCTTTGCAAAGCATTGGAAATTAAGCGAAGAATGTCAATGGCATACCACCCTCAGACTGACGGGCAAACCGAACGTACCAACCAAGTGCTGGAAGGTTACCTTAGAAGTTTTGTCAACTACGATCAGGACGACTGGTATCAGCTACTACCGTTAGCTGAACCTACCTACAACAACTCCGCAACCAATTCTCATGGGAGGTCGCCATTCTATGCGAATTACGGATTCCATCCACAGACAGAGTGGATGAAGGAGCGCGAAGCTCAAAATCCAGGAGCAACCTTATATGCAAACTGGATTAAGACGATACATGAACCAGCGAGAGGGTCACTAGAAAAGACACAGGAAGGAATGTCAAAGTATTATGACCGGAAAGCTGGACAACAGCCAGACTTCAATATCAGGGACAAAGTAATGTTAAACGCAAAAAACATTCGAACCCGACGGAAATCAAAGAAGCTAAGTCCAAAGCTATACGGTCCTTTCCAAATCATGGAGAAACGTGGATCAAGAGTATTCAAGCTCAACATATCCGATTGATGGAACATTCATCCCTGATTCCACGTCGCACTGTTGGAACCCTACCGCGAGTCAGTTCATGACAATCGCCAACAACCACCCAGAGAACTGGAAGATATTGATGGTGATCTGCAATGGGAGGTTGAAAAAAGTCGTAAGAAGCGAGATTGGTTCTTACAGGAGAAGAGTACGCGGCCGCTATCAAGAGAAGCAGGAACTGTGGTACTTCGTTAAATGGCAAGGGTGTTCAGAAGATGAGAACACCTGGGAGCCTGCCACCGGTATGGAAAATGCGGAAGAAGTTGTGGAGAATTTTCACAATGAAAATCCGGAGATGCCGGGAAGGGCAGAAGTAAGATAGTATGGAAAAGGTTTTCCTACCGTGGCCAAGTAAACATCTGAGGTTTTTTATCCTGACCGCACTGAGTCTTAAAATGTATTTAGAAGAAATTATGAATAGTTATAAAGGCATTCCAGGCGAAGCCTGGTAGGAGGGAGCTCATGTTAGGCATATGGAAAATCTGAGACTTGTGCACAGACCCACGGTAGGATAACTGCGCACAGACCCTCAATTTACCGGAGCCAACACCCCCCTCTGGCCCCCTTATGGGGCCCGCACGTCATTAGCGAGATTTCGAGAGTTGCGTCCCATAACTAAAATGTCACATCAATGAAGCCCACTTCATAACACCATATACGTCGCCGCCGTCCGTCCGACCGCATGCTGTTCGCAGGATATATGAGAGGGGACCTTTGGCGACATCTGGGAAGTGGAACGGAGGAAATCCGTGGGAGGCGCATTGAGATAGTAGGCTTCAAAGTTAGGCTTCCTAATTATGGGCCGAAAGTGACGGGACGTTTTCGGCGAAATACTCCAAGAGGATATCCCAGTGGCGGAAGCTATTAGGGGTATACCGAATCCACCCATACCCTTCTGAGATCAGCTGTAGGTTGGTTGGTCCTAGTAATAGGACCCCTCTACGGAGGCCGGCGGACCAAGGGGAAGCACGCTCAGAATGGAAGACCTAGATAAGTCGGAGACCCTTAAGACGCTGACACGTCGGGCTCGGACTTGCGATTGGCACTAGGTGGCCCGGCATGAACCTGATCACTTCATGACCGAGGAGACGACTGGACGATAGTCAACAAGACTAAAGTCATATAAAAGTCTATGCGGACATCTAAGTTGGAGGCGGCTGTTTGGTATAACAAATAGCGCAGTCATCTCAACGGAGGAATACTATTCCGAGTCCGCGAAAGGGTGTGATAAGTTTCAGGGTCAAACGGTGTTCGCACTTATAAGATTCTGGACGTTTGCGTATTAAAACCAGAGTGGTACCTCGGAGGCATAGTAGTTAGAAGTAGTCCGCGAACACTCAGACGCGGGATATAAATATCGCAGTGCCTCCCGTGCTTTACAGACATCATCAAGCAACGGAGAAGAGATCTTATCAATATCATATTGTTTTACCTTAGAAATCTTTCCTTTACCTTACTTTATCGAGACCAGCCTTCCTCGACAGATTCTCCGAACAAAAGATTTTTGCCCTACATCCCTCAGTTATATACTTGAGTTCGGCGTCCGCCTAACAACTAGATACTAACTACTGGCACCTTTGCTGATAGATATCGCACCTGAGTTTCCCACCACCAGTCCACCGTATAGATCTCAGAATATAATAGATCACCACACAAATCATATTCCCGAATCAGTGTGTACATCATATAGGGTCTATATGCAAGGTGTAGGATCAGATCGTAGATGCAGTCGATGAGATTCTGATAATAGAAACTTGGTGCACCTCTCTGATCCTCAATGGTTGCTTATGTCTAAGCGCGATACACACCACATGGGTCCAGTACTTTGCAACATTTTTGTAAGGAAAATGCAGATTAAAATGATCCGGCATCCTTCCCACACATGTCCTTTGTAAAGTAATCATTTATCTGTGCCTTGGCCACCTTACTCTAGAAAAACTAGCTAGCCAAATTGAAGTCGCTTCAGATGAAAACGGGCTCCATGGGTCATCAGTTATGGCCTGATCAAACTGTTCATATTCCACCACATCGCTGATTGCCCTGCCAGCAGTGATAATAGTTAGCTGACTTGATGGATTTCTCAGGGATGGCGGCTGAAAAATATCCTCCGTGTCTGAGTCATACTCTATATCAGTACTGGCTGATTCACTCATGGCATCGCAATCTATGATCTCCGGTCTAGGATTGGACATGTAGTCAGAATCGCTTTCATTGCCGGTTATTCCACTGGTGATACTGCCTTCAAAAGATGTCTGCCTGGGTAAAGTCTCATCTGCAATCATGGGGAGGAATAGTGTGATATCAGAATGTATTGTTTGGAGACACTTTTTGTACGCAGCAGCCTGTTGATAGCACTACCTGTAATAGGAATACTTTGTAGTGTTTGAGGTCATCATACTGGTATGTAGTATTTCAGTTCCAAGGTGGCTGTCAGGGTACGCTTAAGGGGTTCAGTGGTGACAAAAGTACGTGCAAATACCACCCCTGAAGTTGAAAGCCTGATTTCCTCGCAACCTGAATCAGAGTACATCTCTTATGCTTGTTTAATAGAGTGGCTCATGAATCTCCTGATTTGAGTTGTCCAAGCAGCAGTCTTGGCCTTTCAAAATAATTGTTAGGTTTCAAGTTTACTAGTATTTCGTAGTCTCTACCTGCGTAGCTTGGCTGTGTCTGGCAGGGGGGATGCGGCTTATTTCTGGCTTGAAAGTTGACGATATCTGTTATTGCCTGGCATTGGTAAATACGACTCATATTGTATGCCACCAAAACCTTGAGGCTCTGGCAGATTTTTTGCCCATACGTAATAGCAGTTGTATTTACAAATGTCAGGCAATTTTGAGTGCAAGTATTTTCATTATGTTTGCATAGCGTGAGTCTTGGCAGATGGCATGCGGTTCACTTGTAGGTCAAAGTTGATTTTGTGCTCATGTAATCTACTTGTTTGAAGTTTTTTATTTTTCCTGGTTTAATGTTTGTACTATGTACAAGTCATTTTGAAGACCAAAAGTACACGTAAGAAGCCTTCTTAAGCCAAAAATTGGCCCTCTGCTGAGATCCAGGTAGTTTGCAACTGTAGTTCTTCTGAAAAAAACCACTGTAAAACTTCAGATCTCAGGCTCATTATGCTATTTGGCTTGGCGCTGGTCTTTGCAGATGAGAAGTGGTGGATTCACAGCTTATAAGTTTATTTAGTGCTTACTAAATCATCTCGTGCAATGATCAATTATTAAGGTGTCAATGTTTGTACAGAGTACAAGTCATTTTCAAGACAAAAAACACTCCCAAAACCCTATATAAGCCCTGCCTTCTTACCTTCCTCTGATTCTTCTCCGGACTGTTCTGACCATACAAATGTACCTTTTCAACACTCCCACCATACCTTTCATCGTTTTTCCACTCCAGAGACATCTGCAGTCCTGCAAGGTGTGTCACTCACCCTTGGTATATTCTCTAAATAATCCAGTTCTGTTCCTTGAAAATTGTTTTCGTTTGTATTGAATTCTGTTCACTCCATGGCTAATGCAATCTTCTAGCGGACAGACTTCTTCTTAAAAACGTTCGCTCCCCCTCCAATCCTCACGACCCTCGCAACCCCTTTCGCTCCAGTCACTCCACCAATCACACCCACTCCACTCCTGTTCCTGATATGTTTCCCAGACAGTTCTGTTCTTTTCCCTTCAGGATTGTTTTCTTGTATCAAATTTTGGGCACTACAAAGCTCATCCAGTTTTCTAATCGACCCACTTCATCTTAAAAAAGGTTTACCCCCCTCCTCCAACTCTGACGATCCTCACAACCTTCTCTTGCTCAAGTCACTCCACCAACTATACCTGCTCCCCTCTCATCCTTGATATTTTTCCTAATCAATTCCATTCTCTTCCAATCCAGATCGTTTCCTTGTAGGAAACTTTGCCCCCTCCAAGCTAACACAATCTTCTAGTAGACAAACTTCATTTTAAAAATAAATCCACCCCCTCCTCTGACTCTTCTGACTCCCCAACTTACCCCATCAACAATTACAATGCCACAATCAAATATGCGCCTCGTTTATCCAAGACTCTTAGGCTACGAAAATAATAGTGACATCTGGTGGTGCAAAGATGTCTGCGCCTTTCCAAACCCAGGTACCTTTAGTCTCAAGACCGCGCCTAGCGGCATGCTGTGAGACTTCGCGTAGAGTGTGATGGGATCCAGAGCTTCTAGCACTTGAGCACAGTACAATAGGGAAGGCTCTATAGATAGGTGCTCGCCATTGAGCCAATCGCCAGCAACTGATATGCGCAATACTAAGAGAAGGAGACCGGGAGACGCCAACATTTTATGGAATGTCCGGATTACTTGCTCAAAGATATTGTGAAAAAACATTCACAAATAGTGAGAGCAATGATGCAAGGCATCCCTCTTCCTAGTCCTATGCCTGCTGCTATTGTGGCCAATAATGACCGCAAGTTTCCTGCAATTATCTGCAGCCAGCTTATATACCATATATGCTAATATCAATCTTACAGGTTTCGCTGGCCCATGCTCCGTCCACCTCTAGCTCAATGTCCCTTCAGAGGTCCTACCGCACAAAGCACTGGCTCCTAGGCGGGACAATGTTCAGTGAAAGGCTGGTGCACCAGTCTCCTGGCTTGAGCTGACTGAACTTACCCTGAAGCACCTGCTTGAGGAAATCAACCAGATGATAATGCCTAGAGTTGAGTTTCGTCAACTGGTGGGTGCGAACAGGAATAGCATGCTTTTACTATGCAAGGATCCTATAGAGCCTTTCCCGATCTCTGAGATGATCTTGATCCAGTCAAGCTGGCATGTCCGCAACTGGTATGGTTTGAGTCCGCTGAATAAACAAATGGACATTCTTTTCTGTTGTCATCGCGATACCAATGACGAAGCTAGAACCACTGCCCTGCCGGATTAGAGATATTATCCTTTGAATACTCGGTACGAGTACAAAGTGGAGGAGGACAAGGCAGAGTAGGTCAAGGTGGAGGTGGAGGAGGAGGAGGAGGAGGAGGGGTAGTAGGAGTCGGAGTAGTTGGAGGAGGTCAGCGGCGGGTATAAGTGATCTGGCGCTGGGGAGTTGGGGGGAGGTTGAGGTCAGGGTGACGACGTGTTTAGGTTTTTTTCTTTTATTGCTAGATATTACTTCTTTTTTTTTTGCTTTTGAAGTTTTGTGAATTGCTTTTTTCTGGGCTATTTCTGTTTGGGATTACCCTTGGTATCTTTTTCTGTCCTAGAATTTTATCCTATATCCTATTTATTTGGCCTTAATGTTAGCCATATGCTATACTCTTTGCGATTAGTATTTCAAAATCTTACTGCAACCTTTAACTGTGTTTGTTATAGTCTGCTCGCCAATTTACAAGAACTAGATTAGTCTACTCATTTTGACCTCAATCTTCAGAAGTGATAGATAATCTGAGTACCATCACTCTTTATACTTTGTGACCGTGCTTGTGATAACATGCTATTGTATTTTGCATTCAAAATATACGAGGGCAATTGATCGAAAATCGGGTGGCAACCTGTGCACCTATGCCACTTTAAAAATGCATCTGGACCCATTCTGTCTGCTAAATATAACCTCCATAATACTTTCTTTATTATTGACATATATATATTTCCTGACACTCAGGCTATCTATATTTTCCAAACTACTGAATCAAATTGTACATCTATATACCTTGTCACAATGCCACAACAGCTGTGACCTAACACTGACAGACTGTGTCTATTATACTAACTTAAGCAAATTCCGACGGAGGTCCGCAGCGGACGTATCAGAAAATTCAGATCCAAGGAAACATTGGCTGCTATCCCTTTTACTTTGCGTTCTCTTACATCCATTCGGTCCTCAAGTCACAGAAGCTAAGTATTCTGACTTCAGATATAGTAACCAGATCACCAGCATGATGGAGATAAGACTCTGAATGCAGCAGATGATAGTATCGACTCGCATAATGGGGAATATGAGAATAATGTTAGTCAGGGTGGAGACAGTGATGAGGCAGACTTGATAGAACTCAAGGATGGTGAGGACTGGGTAGCAGACCATCAGGCGCAGAGACCGATAACTTCTCTGAAGTTAGAATCTGAATGATCAATGATGACAATAATAGTTACCCAACCTGCAACAGCACAGGGGATTAGTTTGCCTAGATGGAAAACACCAGGACCACTACGAATTAGTCCAATTATTTAACATCAGTGCCGCCCTTCAGACTGAACTCCGGACTGAATATACCCGCAACAACAGCCATCATACCAAGTTACATAGGACTAGGAACTCCAGAATTTGACAGCACTACCCTAATAGTAACCAGGAGCTGACGAAATACTGCTGTAGAGATTGAGCACACCATTCAGATCGAAAGACGTGAATGAAAATAGAATTAGACACTTTTCAAAAATCGGTTTCCAGATATCATTACCCAGACCGAAATGGTATACACGGGTTGGAACAATGCCCGGTACGAGTTAGAGTTTTCCTACTTCGCAGATACTACAGCCAGCTATAATGATCCAGTAGGTTTTCTTTAATCCATAATCTCCTTCTCATTCGCATAACTGAATATAATATCTGCTAGCTACTAATTGTCCAGATCCGTGCAAAGTACAGTGCGTATAGATTCCAGTTTATCCATTGTGTAAAGAAGACTATAACAGAACTCTATAAGCTTCATAAGGAGGGTCTCATAGCTTGTGCACAAAAAGTAGAGTTCTTGCTCGAAGATGACCAGTTCAATTGCACCCATAATCGGGAGGATGTATCCTCGTACATATTCGTTGTGATTATTCCCGACTACAGTAATACTGAATCTGTCTAACAATGCTGGCAAGAATACTCTCTTAGATTCCTAGCACCCCAGATTCCATGTGTCATATATGTACAGTTTTATTTGGGCAAGAAAAAAGGAGGAACAGTGGATGATGGATTCTGAGGAAAGATTAATAGCATATTTCTATATCTGACTGTGGCCATATTGTGTCATACTCTCTGGTGTTGGCAGACTGGAAACTTCATTGATGAAGTATTTTTCACACATTCCAGTTCTCCAAGCAGAAATGAAAAATATACGCTAGCATCTAATGATAGTCTGACTAATGGAAAAACAGCACTACTAGACAATCAGTTAGAAATGTTAGGAAACACACCAGTGTCCTTTGAGACTAATATCATTGGGTGGATAATGAGGAGATGAAAGGACGAAATTGCTAAGGATTGCAGAGTTGGTGTTGCGAGAACCTATAGATATTCAAATAACCTTGATGCCCTGTCCCGGAAGTTTTGAATTCATCCAGAGCAGGTTGGAACACAAGCAGGCGGTGTCAGCTGTGGGCATACTACCCCACAAAGATATAGTCAGGGAGAACTAGAACCAGTAGGAATGCAAGGTCCCCCAGCAGGCTTAACTGATGGTGATCTGTCCAGCACAGCTGAAGATCCTCATTGGCATTTAGACGAAACTGGGTCTGATGGCATGGAGAAAAATTAATTTATTGGTTTATAATTTGGTATCTGTAAGGAAAGAAATAATAAAGTAGATTAAAACTATCGTAGAGAAAGGAAGATTCTTTGAGAAGTGGTGGACAAGATCTCAGTAAGGTCACAGTATCAGAGATATTGAGATAAGAGAATATACAGCAAATGAATTGCGGACAGACTCAGACAAAACCTAAAATCACCCAAGAATTTTAGAATACATCTGGGGGATTTGATGAAATAGAACCTGAGGTTGGAATGTACAGCATAATTGGTAAAGGTACAGAAGTCATCAGAGCCTTTTGGACAGGAAAGAAATATAAGTAGTGAATGCTGACAAACCGCAGGCGATGACAGGTTACTTAGTAAATACATTGGGTGTACACCGAAATACAAAGTAGAATTGGAAGATTGAAGCAATATGAGGGAGACTAGGAGAGAAGTCAGGGGTGATAAGAGGCCTACCGGATGAAAAAGAAAAATACCGGGCCAATGGTAGACAAGGCGCAGACAAAGCTAGCTGTCAAGCGAAAGGAAAGGACCAGGAAGAGCAGATATCGTGTGTACTCCAAAAAAGGTTGATGAGTTTGTGGCACACATTTGCAACGGGAATCGAGGGTCAGTGGATACTGGGAGTAATTAGGCCAGAGTGAATAAACTAGGGGAATGGTTGCTAGGGATTGTCTTCTGGGTACCGTCTGATACGTCCAGAGAAGAAAGGGGCATGTCCACACATAACATATCCAGCTGTACCTATCCAGATTAAGAGTTTACATTTTGCTCTTACTGAGCATCAGACGCAGAGGAGGTATAAGACATAAGATAAATCTTTTACTGATGTCGTAGTATATATCATGGATGTGTAACACATGACCATCATGCACCTATGAGTCATATGAGTCATGGGATAGGAAATCATCTTATCTTAACCCTTTTTCTATGTTTCCATCCTGAGTTTAACCAACATATCTTTAAATATCTTGTTTGTCAATCCTTTGGTACATACATCTGTGATATTTCCCTTTATCCTAACTTGTTTGACATGCATCTTTTTATCTTTCACCTACTCTCATGTGTAGTGAGGCCATACGTGGATATGTTATGGTGAGAGTTGTAAATGCCTCTAAGGATATACGGTAAATGTAGGGTTAACGGGCTTTGTTCTCTACCAAAGGTGGTAATTAGCAAATCAAAGTCTGGAGGCTTTAACCAAGGTGGCTGAATAGACCTCTTACTATATCATGACTACTGAAGTCTAAGAGATGGTAGGTAGATCTCAAACTAAACATTCTCAAAGGGAACTGAAGTAAGTAATAGTTCAACCTGTTATATTGAAAACTCTGGCTATCGAAGTCTGCCTCTTCCAACGCGAACAATAGCAGTTTTCAAATACACTGATCAGGCTTCCCTGCGCCTTGTATCAGAAAACATATCAGGCTCCAAAAGTGGTAGCATTGAAACCAAATATAAAACATATAAAGTATCAAATCAATACTTAAAATCAAACATGAAACATATAGAGTATCAAACCGATACTCGAAACCAAACATAAAACATATAAAGTCTCAAAGTGATACTCAAAACCAAACATAAAACATATAGAGTATCAAACTGTATACTTACAAGGTAAAAGCACACCGCGTTTCCTAAAATCAATTCAAAAGACAAATAATAGCAACTGATATCTGGTAATCCTAAACCAGTAATCAGTACCGGTTATACCTCGAAAACTAAAATCCTTATTTCAAAATATAACAGGAAAATTCCTAATCCTCACTATCATAATCAGACTTCAAATAAGGATCCCAAAATCCCTTGTCAACTGGGGGTACATCTGAATAGCTCTTAAAGCCATCCTTAGTAGGAGAATAACACATTGGAATATACCCAGAAAAAACAGTAGGAAACTCATCTCGTGACATATTATCTGTCTACCATGCCTGAACTAAATTGATTGCATGTTCCAATTCTTCTACTTGTTCCCAACTATTCTCGCTTGCTGGATATCCTTT
Source organism: Tuber brumale (assembly GCA_014065205.1). NCBI lineage: Eukaryota > Fungi > Ascomycota > Pezizomycetes > Pezizales > Tuberaceae > Tuber > Tuber brumale. Next base: position 268,106 of record JACCEG010000118.1, on the reverse strand, counting down.
CCTACTAACCAAAAACTAACTCTTGCCATATCATTCCCTATAGTCATAAACTGCTGGAACTTTCGATTCCCGTTCTTCATTGATAAGTATGGGTGCTGGTTTCACATATGCTTGTCCAGGAAACTGAAAACCATCGCCAGGGTTGTAAGATTTAACTACCAAACAATGGAAATCTCCTTTCTTCCCTCAGTACATCCTCGCATCGATACTAACAGTATAGTTTTATGTGTATTCATCAAATTCGAGCACTGTAAATAGGCCTTGCCACTGTGGCTGTAGTTTCTGAGATCTGACAGATTCCATCGCAAATTGGTCTCCAAAAAACTATAATCCTTTCTCCACTTTTGACACGTTTGTGTGGATTCATCCTCTTAGCTGCCCTTCGGTTTGATCTTGCTCTAGCCAACTGTATCGCTTGGTATACGACATTTCTGATTTCCTGGTGTCGATTGTAGCAATCATCAGATGCAGGTAGTATTGTAGAGTTGACTCTACAGGTATCCAGTAGCTAGAATTCTCGTCCATTCACTGCCTTGTATGGTGATATTCCAATAGTATCGGAGTGACCTGCATTGGAGTAAGCTGTCACTTCAGGAAGGGAGGTAAGCCAGTTGGTCTGGCATACATTAACATTCCTTAATGCTGTTTTCAATTCTATAATCTTCCTTTCCACTTGTCTATTGGTCTAGTGATAGCTAGGCAGAGCCATAATGTGTTCAACTCCCCTCATCTTCAAGGTCTGTTTGCAAAACCAGGAGGTGAACTGTGGGTCAGTATCGCTAACAATTGATGTAGGTATTCTACGAGGTATAAAGATATAGCGCCGGAGTCAATCGATTGTCGAAAATACAGTGGCATTTACTTAGGTCAGTATCAGCCAGCTGAAACCAACCGCTCTGTCCACTACCACCAATACTGAATCACGTCCTCTCAGCTTAGTGAAAGGCCCCATAAAATCAATAGCATAGCTCGAAGATTTCTCAGAGCGAAAGGGGAGTGAAAGAGTATTGCCTATGGGCAATGCAGTCCATTCTTGGTTCAGTTGACATATGTCATACTGCTGAACATAGTCCTTGAAATCCTTCCTCATCACTGGCCAATAGATGTATTCGGTTGCATACTGGAGGTTTCGAGTGGCGCTATAGTATCCTTTATTGTGTATTTCCCCTATTCTCAGTTCTCTCCGCGTTTCTCCATTTACTCCATAACCTTTTGGAATGTATAGGCAATCCTCTCCTCCTCTCGTAATAGTGTAGAGTAGACCGCTATGTATTTTGTAATATTACATCATTCCGTTTCGTGAAGTGTGGCTGGAATCCTTTGCAAGCTGGTAGATAGGGTCATTCCTATATCCTTTAACCGTCTGTTCTCTCCAAATTGTTTTCATATCATCTACTCATTGAATGATATCCCTTTCATCTACAACCCTTTCTAATGCCATCACCTCTTCCTCCTCATCAGGCATCTCATACACTTTGCAGAGCTCATGGTTCTTGTAAGGTAGAGATGGTGGTTCTGCTACCGGAACCTCATTCCGGTATGTGAGAGGCCCTCCATGGAGGGATTAATTGCAGTGATATTCAGGGTACTTGTGGTCGTGACATTTGGTAAGGGAGGTGCCACAGCCTAATACTTTTTTGACACACTCTTTAATGGCTCAGATGTCGAAGTGGGGGTGTGGCAAATAAATATCTTTGATATTGTTATCATCATCGGTGTTTGGCGGAGTTTTAATAGCTGGTGGGCTACTGCAAGGGGAGCTCGCGTAGGTCTTTGTCTTAGATTCAATTCCTCGTAGTCAGAATAGAAAGGTATATCGCAGAATGCCCAATACATTGATGCATGTTCAAGTTCCTGCTTACTTCTACTAATAGTATAGCTTTGATGGTCTACCCAATCATTCGGGGATTTGCTATTTCTGTAATCGTCCACATCTAGCTGTGCTTGCTCCAGGCTGCGGTCACTTCCACATTCTGAATGTGCACCAACATGCTCCACTGGGAGGGCTTCAAATCGAGATATTTCTTGTTTAGTAGTTGGTTCTTCGTAAGAAAGAAAGGATGAAATAAGTGAAGAAGTAGGTGAATCGTCTTCTTATGTGGAATCGTTTGCAGTATGTGGGTAATCATCATTCTCATCATAAAGACGGGATAATGTATCTGTTAAATAGTTCCATCTTCCTGGTCTGTACACTATTTCAGTATCGTATTTCTCAATGAACCCTCTCCATCGCAGTTGTCTTTTAGTAGGTGTGGTGCTTGTCTTGAGATAGGTTAAAGGTAGATGATCTGTAATGATGGTAAACTTGCTTCCTGCAAGTATGAGGTAGAATGCCATCAGTGCATTAACTATCGCTATGGCTTCCTTGTCAGTTGTGCCATAATTTATTTAGACATTAGAGAATTTCATGCTATGAAGTGCAGCAGGTCTAGTATTCTCCAATGTTTCTCCTTGTCCTATTCATACTCCTACCCCTCTGTTGGATGCATCGGTTATTAGCCATATTGGAAGTCAGGACTCATATTGTAATAGTTTCATACCCTCGTATTTTGTAACAATTCTCTTAACATTTTCCATGGTTTGGTCTTGGGTGGTAGTGTATACAAATTCTGCAGTTCCAGTGAGTTCCATTAAGGGTGATGTAATAATTGCAATGTGTGGCAAAAACTTACTGATGTTGTTAACCGTTCCTAGAAATTCCTGTAACTGTTTCATAGTTTTTAGCGTTATTCATTCTTCAATCTTCGCTACTTTTTTCTGGTGCTGGTGAGAGTCCTTGATCATCGATAACATGGCCTAACACCTCTATGTTGGTAGTAAAGAATTCTGATTTCTTCCTACTTGCATAGAAATGAGCTTCCTTTAGTTTATTGCAAATCATGGATATGTGTTTTAAATGTTCAGACTCTGTATTAGAAAAGTTAAGTATATTGTCATTATAGGCCTATGTGAAACTTCTTAAGTAGTTGGCGAACAGATCGGACATTATGCACTTGAATGTTTCAGGAGTATTCATATCTCCTTGTAGCATAACCTTGCTAATGAAACATCCAAATGATGTTTTGAAAGCCTTTTTGCTCACATCCTTAGATTCTACTCTTGTTTGAAAATAGGCATCGCTAAGATCGTTTTTGATTCGGTATCTTGCCCTTCCTAAATCATCTAGGATCATCATTTGGTTCTGAATGGTTTCAACATCCTTGATCGTTATCTCATTCCTGGCTGTGAGGTTAACCAATGCCCTCACGCATTTCTTATCCTTCTTTTCCTGTGCAAATATTGGAGCTGCCATTGAAACTGCTTGTCATCCCATCATTCCTACTTTCTCCTTTTCTCTCAGCCATATGCTCATGTCTGTTGCCTATCATTCTGGTATTGAATAGGTGGGTAATGAGCGCTACTCTTTTCTTGGCTGTAGGTTCATCTTATGATTGATATTCCTTAAGTGCAGTAGATTTTCCATTATTTCCTCAGGAAACACTTCCGCGTATTGGTTCAGGACATTTTCAGTGGTGATCACTACTGCTCAGATCATACTGCTCGTAGATGTGCACACAATTCGAACACTCTGAATTAGAAACAGTATAGTTAACTTGCCACATTCGATATCGGCTTGATGTTGTTTTAGAAAAGGCATTCCTATCAGAGTATCATATTTTGCTATGTTACTGACCAACATCCTCATTCCTGGTGTACTCAGATTTCTGGCCAATATGTTCACTGTACATCCTTTATGACTTTCAGACTGTGATCCTTTAATAGCTAGATGTATCCTGATCAGTGTCTTTAATTCCTGACAAGGAATTCTTTGTGTGGTCACAAAGGTAGCGCTAAGCAGGTTTGCTCCTATTGATCTGGTATCAAACAAGACTCTAGCTTCCTTGCCATTGATATTTATTGTCTTTTTAAGGACATCATAAGGTTTAATATTTGTTGGTCCAGCAGCCATCATGAGAATGTCTTCTTCTTCTTCCTCTATTTCCATACTATTGATAAATACATCTACTCCTAGATTTTCCTCTTCCGCTTTGTTGGAAATGACTTCTGTTGAATTTATATGCAGTGGCACAATCTTAATAGCTTGAGTACGAGAATATGATACAGTATTAGAGATATACTGTAGGCACACTCAGGCAAGGAGGATGGTAGTAGGAAGGCACATTGGTGGTAGTTCTTGTCCTTAATTCTTTCCAACACTCGGAGCGGTAACTAGCTATATATACAGGTCCGCATACTTAAGCGAAGAAAAGAAATAAATGGAAAAATCTTGCAAGAAACACAAGTACGAACAAGTTTGACACCAGAAAACTGCCAACTGAATCCCAAATAAAAGATATATAAATCGTAATGGTGTGAGAGATTTTAAGTGAAAAAAACAATATGAAATACACCTTCTGAAAAGGTTGCAGTACATAAGTAATAATAACCGAAACATCTAACACTTGCAATAAGAAAATATATATCCAATTATCCCATCATTATCATGAAATATAAATTAAATACCCAATGTATATACTCTAGCTGTAGTAATGTTCATGATCTATAGGTAAACCAGAAATATAACTAATGAGAAGAATACAAGTTATTTAAAGGAAATATACTTATGAAACGGAAAATAGAAAATTTCAACAACTTCCGTCTTCACATTTGCTTTGCCTTTACCTTTGCCCTTGTTGTCTTTGCTGTGACAATCTCTTGCTAGATGTCCTTTACCTCCCCAGGTATAGCAAAGACCTTTTTCTTTTCATTCCTTAGGCTTACTGTAGGGCTTGTTGTTTATTTTCCGTTTATTTGTACGTCCTTCTTGTTGGGAAGTGAACTCTTTGGCTGGTTTCTTGAAATTTTCTTTCCCATAAGTGCTAGTGCTTTTTAGGATAGCATCTATGCTATCTGAGTTTTCTATGACTTCCGTGACAGTATCTGTTGCAGCATACTCAAATTCTGCTTCCCGTTGTAACCTAGGGTGCATGCTCTTGAAAAACTGTTGAATGAAAGAATAATTGCTTATGGTATTGGCAGGTACATGAGATCAGAACATCTGTAAATCAATGGCTATGGTTAATATTCTCTGTATTTTGCTATTATGTACTTGCATGATTTCATGGAACTTGCTAAAGGTATTGTCTTTGTGTTTCGAAGATTGGAAACTTTCTCGCAGAAACTGTTAGGCGGACGCGAAACTCAAGTATATAACTGAGGGACGTAGGCCAAAATCTTTGTTCGGAGAATCTGTCGAGGAAGGCTCGTCTTGATAAAGTAAGGTAAAGTAAAGATTTCTGAGTAAAACAATTTTATATTGATAAGATCTCTTCTCCGTTGCTTGATGATGTCTGTAAAGCTCGGGAGGCACTTCGATATTTATATCCCGCGTCTGAGTGTTCGCGGACTACTTCTAACTACTATGCCTCCAAAGTACCACTCTGGTTTTAATACGCAAACGTCCAGAATCTTATAAGTGCGAACACTGTTTGACCCGGAAACTTATCACACCCTTTTCGCAGTCTCGGAATAGTATTCCTCCGTTTAGATGACTGCGCTATTTGTTATACCAAACAGCGGTCTTCAACTTGGATGTCTGCGTAGACTATTTTATTACTCTAGTCTGGTTGACTATCGTTCCAGTAGTCTCTTCAGTCATGAAGTGATCAAGTTCATGCCGGTGTACCTAGTGCCAATCGCAAGTCCGAGCCCGACGTGTCTGCGTCTTAAGGGTCTCCGACTTATCTAGGTCTTCCATTCTGAGCATGCTTCCCCTTGGTCCGCCGGCCGCCGTAGAGGGGTCCTATTACTAGGACCAACCAACCTACAGCTGATCTCAGAAGGGTATGGGTGGATTCGGTATACCCCTAATAGCTTTCACTACTGGGATATCCTCTCGGAGTATTTCGCCGAAAATGTCCCATCACTTTCGACCCATAGTTAGGAAGGCTACCTTGGAAGCCAGCTATCTCAATGCGCCTCCCACGGAATTCCTCCGTTCCACTTCCCAGATGTCGCCAAAGGTCCCCTGTCACATAACCTGCGAACAGCATGCGGTCGGACGGACTGCGGCGACATATATGGTGTTATGAAGTGGGCTTCATTGATGTGACTTTTTAGTTATGGGACGCAACTCGCGAAATCTCGCTAATGACGTGCGGGCCCTATAAGGGGGCCGGAGGGGGGTGTTGGCTACGGTAAATTGAGGGTCTGTGCGCAGTTACCCTACCGTGGGTCTGTGCACATGTCTCGGATTTCCATATGCCTAACATGAGCTCCCTCCTACCAGGCTTCGCCTCGAATGCCTTTATAACCATTTTTATTTTTTCTTCTAAATACATTTTAAGACTCAGTGTGGTCAGGGTAAAAACCCTTCCGCGTTTACTTGGCCATGGTAGGAAAACCTTTTCCTCACTATCTTACTTCTGCCCTTCCCGGCATCTCCGGATTTTCATTATGGAAATTTTCCACAATTTCCTCCGCATTTTCCATACCTGTGGCAGGCTCCCCTGTGTTCTCATCTTCTGAACACCCTTGCCATTTAACGAAGTACCACAGTTCCCGCTTCTCTTGATAGCGGCCGCGTACTAGTTTCCTGTAAGAACAAATCTCGCTTCTTGCGATTTTTTCCACCTCCCATTGCAGATCGCCGTCAATATCTTCCGGTTCTCTAGAGGGTTGTTGGCGATTGTCATGAACTGACTCGCGGTAGGGTTCCAACAGTGCGATATGGAATACGGGATGAATGTTCCATCGATCGGATATGTTGAGTTTGAATGCCCTTGATCCGCGTTTCTCCAAGATTTGGAAGGGGCCCTATAGCTTTGGACTTAGCTTCTTTGATTTCCGCCGGGTTCGAATGTTTTTAGCGTTTAACATTACTTTGTCCGCGATCTTGAAGTCGTGCTGTTGTTGCGCCTTCCAGTCATAATACTTCGACATTCCTTCCCGCGTCTTTTCTAGTGACCCTCTTGCTTGTTCATGTATCATCTTAATCCAGTTCGCGTATAGGGTCGCTCCTGGATTTTGAGCTTCGCGCTCCTTCATCCACTCTGTCCGTGGATGGAATCCGTAATTCGCATAGAATGGCGACATCCCATGAGCATTGGTTGCGGAGTTGTTATAGGCATGTTCAGCTAGTGGTAGTAGCTGATACCAGTCGTCCTGATCGTAGTTGACAAAACTTCTAAGGTAACCTTCCAGCACTTGGTTGGTACGTTCAGTTTTTCCGTCAGTTTGAGGATTGTATGCCGTTGACATTCTTCGCTTTATTTCCAACGCTTTGCAAAGGGATTCCCAAAATTCTCCTGCGAACTTTGAATCCATGTCAGAGACGATTTCGGT